>OX103971.1:20835822-21275726 GCA_944470395.2 Schistosoma turkestanicum
TTTACGAGTCGTCGCAACTTAGAATGCTCTCCCAACTTAGGTGACCACAGCCCCCTCAGTGGACAGCTTTAAGAAGAGACTTGATAATCACGTACTCACATACGGGCTATCATCTCCCTCTTGGACAAGCTGATGCATATCTTGAGACCTGCTAGTTGTTATTATTGCCGTCTCCTTAGGTCACTTACTTATTCTATCTCGCCTCCCATCCCTTTTCCCTCCCCCTTGCTTATACTACGGTCAGCTCTCACAATCTTCACTACCAATTAACAAACTACATTCATCTATATATTACTCAGTTCTGAAATTTTATTCATATTAGCATTAAAATTTTATCCTTATTATCCTTATTACTCTCCACATTGCAACTAACCGATCTCCGGTCTGGTAATGTGACGGCTGCTAGTATCCAGAAACCCTACTGCCCTGAAACAAACGTTGTCATTCAAATCCCGAGACATACAAACTCACAACCAACTGCAAACTGACTAGAATTAGACAGTCCAGTGGCTAGACCTCCATCCATTGGACATTACCGAACACCTGGAACCGCACCAAAAGAACAAGAATCTAGCGCGAAGCAATCAAATTGGTTTACAGTAACTCGTGAAAAAGATGTTTGATATTGGAACAAACAACTGCCAAGTGACTAGAATTAGACAGTAGAGTGGCTAGACCTTAATTCACTGGACACAACTGAGCACCTGGAACCATACTGGAAGAACAAGAATCGAGTGTAAAATAATTAATTGGTTCATACAAGCTCGTGTAAGAGACATTGGATGTTGAATAATGTATTGGCCGCGGCCAGAATACCCTTGACCTTGCACCCATATATTCAGGGAAAGCAAATTTGGAGGATTAAGTAAATAAATGCCGTTGACTTACTTTAGCCATTCAAAAAGCATAATTCACTTATAGGATGATTTTTATCTCACAGAGTCTACAATTCATAGTTTTGTCAGAACGCTGTAGATTAAGTTGTTGAACATGGATAATGAACTATCGCTTACTGAATATACTGAATTTTCATTAAAAACTGAAATTATCTCTTACTTAAAACCTATTTTCTGCCACGTAAAGGGAACACATTATGCCCATTGTTGTGGTCGATACACCCATATACATGACTTTTGCCAATGCTTTTTCCGCACTATAGAATCAGGCAACTGTAGTTTATCACTGTCACTAGTGGAGCTAAACGATGCCACCAAAACAATATAGTCTACTGAATTGCTAGAATGTCACGGTATATTTCAAACTAGGGTGGTTAGTGTTAGGAACCAACTCTAGGGTTTTTCTTATCTCGATGGCCCATGAATTGTAAGTTCTGGTCATGGTACACCAAATGATCTGTTGATTTTTTCATACTTCTAATTAGATTAAAAGGTTGGAATCCCAAGATTTGTGCTACAGTTTCGCTTCCTTCCGCCCCGAATTTTCAATACCACTTATAAGGAAACTGTCTAACATAAGTCTTAAGCTAACAATAATCCAAGTTTTTTAGTACTATCAAATATGGCTGTTGAAGAAGCCTCCATGGCGTCATCCGGTCCTCAACAACAAACGCTTTCCCATTGTGAGAGAAGTTTATGTATGGTGATGGGTTTCATTTCTTGTGGTTGTTCAACAGTGATCGGTAACGTCGTGATTTGGTCGATACACGATCGCTCCTCACGGGATCTAGCCTTTTGGTCTCGAAGGTGGGTGTTTACAGAATCTTTCTTTGTTCAACAACACTGTTGAAGACTCTTTGTGGTACTTACAGTAGAGTAGCTCCTCTGTAGATGTCACGCTTGCTAAGATCTCTCTTCTTCGGCATCTTCATGAAGTATTGTTATTTGTCCTTCCTCCAGAATCTTGCTGAAGAGAGCTTGGAGTAGCTTTAAAGCTAGTTCTGCGTCTGATTCCAGCTGCTCAGCTTGTATGTTGTATGCCCGTGCTGCTTTATCACTCGATATATCTGATGGCCCTGCTGATCTTTTCCATGATTGCTAGAGTGACGTTTATAAGGTCTGTAGGTGCTGTTTCGATATTTGGTGGGTTGAGTCGGGCTGATTTATTCAAAAGTTTTTGAGAGTGTTCTACCCATCTGTCGCTTTTCTTGAGTGTCGTTGATTGGTTTTCCTTTTTTTTGACTGGTTTCCCGATTAACTATATTCCTAGATGTATTCCATTCTAAAGCAAAACTAAACGTTGAAATCTTTTAATCACGTATATATATATATATATATATATATATATATATATATATATATATTACATTTTCACTTAAAAAATTCTCCCGGGTTTGTACACGATTCTGCTTTTCTTTATTCTTTTTATTTCCAAGCTTGTAAGTTCTTCATAAATGTTCAGCACCATGGAGTATTTATTTAAAATCTGATAATCAGGGCTACTTTTTTATGACTTCCATTCCTTATGTACTTTTTGTTCCAATATCCAGTTATCTGATGCCAATTAAATGACAGATCTTCACATGGCCTTTCTACCATAGATTATCAAAGCCGTTATAACTATCAAGCCTTAGGATGTCGATTGGTTTGTTACTCAAATTTAACTATTGTTTTCTTGCATTAGGAAAAATACACAGTGACTTATTCTTGCATTATTACAAAACATGGGGTGGAGTTGAGGATTATGTATCAGATAACTTGGGGATACCAGATTTTTTTCAGCGTGTAAGTACATATTAGGCTATCATTAATTTATTATTTAGGTACCACAAGATAATGAGGTTTTGCCCACAAAACTACGAGAGGACGCTAGGTAGGTAGTAAAGTAAATCTTGATCACTTTTAGATCTGCTTTGTTGGAGAGAAAAAGTATGGGGTTATTGTCTAATACTGAACTCCAAGTAAGATATTATCTGTAATAAACTGTTCTGTACAAGGAGTTTTGGTATCTTTTGGAACGCTATCATTCACCTCCTACAGTTAACGGTGAAAAATTTATGAATTATGAGAATTTTCGCAAAGCATCTAAAGAAGCATCTCCCAAGGCAAAGTAAGTTTATCAAATGATTTTTGTTTTCAGCTTGATCTATCTTTCCTAATCCACCTTTGAACCTTTTAGTTAGGCAACAATTTACTGTCCATTTGGTTTTAAAGTGTATTTCATCATGATAATGGTGTAATATGTCTGTCATTCTGACTAGTGGAAAATCAAATTCCTTAGGTCTTGCGACTTGGTGTCAGTTGTTTCTTCAGAGACTAAACAATTCTCGAATTAAGACAGAAAGTCCTATTTTCTACTCATTGGGTTATTTTAAATCCAGCAGGTTTTTCAACGTAGCTTGTCTACATTTTTCAAGTCTACGTAGGGACGAATATATATTACGTCTAAGGATCCACCTAGGATTAATGAATTACATGTCTCTCACAAATATTAAGCTATTTTTCTATCGTTACTATTTCCAATAAAATATGTAGGAAACATTTAGAAACGTATAAAAAATTTAAATCTGATTTCGATAAACAACTTTTGAAAGCATTATAGAGATTAACTGATATAGGATCTGCGACACATATTAACTCTACTACCTTTACAAGCATCATAACAGAAATCCCAAAAATGAAAGTAAATATAAAAAAGTACATGTCAGTCAGCTAGTCAGTTACAACGCAGAACTTCGTACGTGCGTACGTACCGCATTAGCACAGAGACGCAACTATCAGTCAGTGGTGGAGGAAATTAGGGATCGAAGAAATTATGCAAGAAGTGTAGTTCAGTGAGATAACTTTATAAAGAGAAGGATAAAGGTAACTTCAAAAGCATGTTTATGACAAAGTTAAACAGGAATGTAGAGAGTGGACAGCCCTGACGGACAGCACTTGAAGTAACCGATTCTGTCAACAGTTCACCATAAGCTCTCACTCGACCAGTGGTGTTCGAGTAGAGAGCTTGTATAAGGTAATGTAATTCTTTGATGCACCTTTTAATGACAAACACTGTCACAGAACCTCACGATCGACAGAGTCGAATGCCGCCTTAAGGTCTGAACGTGTGTCTTTGTTCTAGCACCTGACATAGTGTGAATGTTTAGTCTGTAGATCCACGTCCATGTCGAAAACCAGCCTGGTTTTCCCCAGTCTGCTTTTCACGAGCTTCCGTTAGGCGTCGGAGTATTATTGAGGCCAATATTTTCGATACTATATTAGTTAGACTTATTCTTCTGTGATTGTCACAAAAAGACTTTTCACCAGAATGGACAAAAGTCCTCTTCTGATAATCACAGGGGAATACGTGACAAAACGTTTTATTCAATCCACTATTTGTAGCTCAGATATTATCCATTTCATTGTTATATCGTGATTTAGGATATCAATTATCAAAAACCTGTTATCAATCGTAGAAAGGTTCAAAGAATTAATCTATAATCATTTTTATCTCAGCCTTACCAAACGTCTTTGTTCATACAGCTTTATCATATAAGTTTGATGATCATTGTTCAGTGCTAGTCATATGTAACAAACAATAATCGGTCAACCACACTTTTCATTCCAAACTGCTACTGATTACTGTAAGTAATTAGCATTAATTTACACTTTAATATCTCTACATTTTACTTGCTTCCTATAATTGTAATATTTACAGATATCTAGTTGAAATTTATGAATTATTATATTTCAGGCAATATTTCACAGCAGCTACATTTGTTAAGTTACTTCGTGAAGATGAAGTTCTGTCACGTATTAACATTTTAGCATTTTTCAATTATGTCATGAAAAAAGTGTGGTTGCAACAAACTCATGTTGGAATATCTCTTTATGATGTGTGCGGTGAAGGTTATTTGCGAGAGACCGATCTGGAAAATTATATGTTGGAACTTATACCGACTTTGTGTCAGGTAATTAGTTTATTCTATATTTTACTATGAATTCAATTACTTTGTGAATGAATTGTTTCTATACCATTTGGCTGTTAATACTATGTAGTCAGACACATGACATACTTTAGATTGTATTCAGTATTTAAAAGATGAACTATATAATCTGCTCATGAATTTCACCGTAAAGAGCCAAGTTTGAATTTGTTATCCATGTCAATACAATAAATACTCTGATAGGTCGTTAGATCTAATGTAACTAAAACCAGTAATGATTAATTTTTAAAAATTATGAATACAATCCAATTCCGAACAAACAATCAGTCGCATCCCCACCAATTTTCTTTAATAATCAGGATCTTCCTGCAGCATTAAGTTTTGTTTAATATAATGCAGTGTTTTTCGTTGTTTACTTGTGCTCTATAAATATAATCGGTGCATGAAACATGGACTGTGATACGTGACTGTGACTTAATAATCTAGCCACTTATCTGTCATGCTTTTAAACTTATACCAGTTATTGCTATCTAGCCAGTTAGTTAGTGTTACTAGATCTCAAAATCGGTTACTCATAAATTACTGTATATAACCGATACCTCTGAATTGTGATAGTTCTCAATTTACAGGCGCTATAGTGTGACTGGATACTGTGTTTTAGAATTATCTACATTGTTGTGAAATTTTGATTCTACCCTTCGTCTCATAGAATTTGATGATGTTCATTTAGGAATTATGGAACTCGATTTAAATCCTTAGAATGCTTCTTTATTAAGTAATTCTGTATTTCTTTTTCAAAAATAACTTCAGCTATCAGAGTTGGAGCCGACGTTTCAAACATTCTATGTGTGCACAGCTGTACGAAAGTTCTTTTTTTTCCTTGATCCTTTACGCTCGGGTCGTGTACGTATCACCGACATTTTATCTAGTGGATTTTTGGACTCTATGCTTGAATTACGTGAAGTAACTACATCAGAAGCACAATTAGCTGCTAATTGGTTTAGTCATCAATCAGCTATACGTGTTTACGGTAGCTATTTACTCTTGGATGAAGATCGAAATGGCTTGTTAACACGCAGTGAATTATCACGGTAGGATTTATGACATTTATTATCTGATAACAGTTATTTTGTCTATAAGAGTTAGTTAATCTTTTTAATTATCCAGCTTTATGATTAATATCAGTTGTTTATTGAGTTACATCTACTACTCAATAAATAGAGGCTATTTAGTTTAAGAAAAAGCTAATAACTATGTCTGTTATTCTGCTTTAATCTGAATGCTAAACTTTTCCTAATGGCATTTTTAAATACCTCGTTTATTAACTTGTCACAGTAACATTTTTTCGTAATAAATTTTCTATTTCAGCATGTAATTTAAACAAGCTTTTAAAAAAGGTCATTTAGTTATATGCTTCTTTCAAAGTTCTATGATTGCTGTGCTAACGATTGTTAACATTTTAAAAACCAGGTCTAAAATTTTTTACTAATTTTTTCCCAAAAAATTAACGTCGGATTACATAGTGGTTTATTGAACTTGTTAATTATTAAGCTTTGATCATTTTCAAAATAATTGTAGTCATGAACTAATGTTAGTGTGAGAACAATTAAAAATCCAGGATTCCTTACTCTTACTCATCCATAACCTCAAACTGAATTAGATAACAATATCTCTAATTCTTGTTACTGACAGGATACTGAACGACCAGTGAGATTAAGCTCCATGTTTAAATATCTGCCGTGTCCATTTGGTCGTGATGTAGCTCCAAGATTCATTTTAATTTTCAAATTTAATTATTCTCCAATTTGATGTAACCGTTTCCGAAACAAGACAAAACATCTACCCGACTCTCTGTAATTTTCAGCAGTTCTCCAGTCGATATCGTTGTTTAATAAAAACTTACTTCATATTCTCGTTTGTTGTCGTGTAGCCATTATGAAGGATAAAATTTTAAGGCACCTAAATAATCGTATATTTGTATTTTCATTTTTAATTACTCAGTTGTTAGTAATCTTATTTTAAATTTTGGAAATGGTATCATAATTATTTGACTTAATGCTCTATCGATTCTAGTGAAAGTATAATTCAAAAATTCTGAATATAAATTTTTACAACTATCTCATCACTTTGAAAATATTCCAAATTTAATTTAAAGTATATATAATATTATCATTTGTCTTATCGCATATACCATTTATAAACATGAGCATATTTATGTATCTGTTATCAATCAGTCTTCTAGATTCATATTAATTATACTTGGATTATCCAATATATTTAGTTGGTTAATTGACTAGATGACCCTTTCAGTTTAGCTATACGCAACACAAAACCTGATGATCGCCCTAACGAGTACAAAGTTTAAAAATACAATTAGACAATTTCTAGAAAATCTATATATCAATAACTGAGAGTTTACTTTGAAAAGTCTACTCAACTGTAACAATACAACTGCTTTCCTGTCATGCATCATTAATAGAATCTAAACTATAAGTCGTACTATATTTATAAGTCCCTTAAATTTCTCGATGTAGTTATCTTTCTTTTTTTTATTTCTATTTATTTCGATACTAGTTATACAGATTTGATTTTCTGTTCTACCTTTTCCAAACTAATAATTGAAATAATGATTTATTAGAGGTTTGCTGATTGATGTCAGCAACAACAAAGTTTTTGTGGTCTATAGAAATTAGCATCTGTTTGTAAGGTTCAATTTTCTATGACTACTTGTTATTTTAACACTATTGGAAAGTATTGACTTACGTATGTATATGCATTGTATTTTTTTTAAAGATTTGGAAATGGTACGTTAACTGACGTATTTCTCGATCGTGTATTTCAAGAATGCTTAACCTATGAAGGTGAAATGGTCAGTTTATTTTCTTCACAAACTTATTTTGTTCATTTTAAATTCTGGGTTTCATTTGGTTTATATTGCTGTAACAGTAGGCGATAAATAAATTATTGGAATGTAAGTTATTAACTTATCGACAGCTTGAAGTTTGATTAAGGATAACTTCCAAAGGAACTCATATCAGACACTTGTTACATTCAGTAACACAACATTATATCACCAGGAATATAACAAGAAAAATATATCCTCGAAAGCTAACAAACTTTTATTCTTAACTATTTCACACATTTTTTCATGCTGGCTAAAGTTGGTTCTGCTTTTACTAAATGGTTATGTCACCTTCATATAATGGTTTGACTTGTTTATTTGTATCTACACAGTGAAACCTTAATGACTGGAAGCGTTGTTTTTACGGTCTTACCACACTAAACGCGGTGACTGGCGAATTTTGAGACAACAAGTAGCAGATCCAAAGTTATAAGATGAAGTCTTATTTCTGACTTCACTGTGGTACATTAGTATCACAGAGTTTCTTATAGGCAAACTGTATCGTTAGCGATACTACTATTTGGTAGTCAAAAAGAGAGGTTATGAGATATACGTACATATCTGACAGATTACTGGTACCGATTGTAAACTTTTAAAGCGTATCAAGCTGATACCACGTGAAGAACTACTCACTCGAAGATACTGTATAATTAGCATTCAACCCCATTTTTCTTTTCCTGAACCCTGTCTCATTTTCTTAATTTTCTCTCAACCATGTTACCAATGTTTCCTCCTAAACTTGATCTTCACTTCGTTTTACAACCAGTGCTAAAGATCAAAACACATGGAAGATTATGTATACTCTCCTGAAGTTAATTGATGCAGCTAGAAAAAACCAAGGACTGTATGAACAACAGAAATATCAATCCATAAAGTCACTAACTTTTGGACTGATATATCACAATGTCCAGACTTCTTGGTTGAAGCCTAAATCACAGTTGTGATCTGTGTTTGGAGACTTTGTATTCGTTGCCTGTCCTTCCTTCAGTCGACAACTTGATGTTATTCCATAGTTTTTATTTTACAACCACATTCCTTCCTTTCAAACTGTATTTCTTGTATTTATTTCTTTACTTCAGTTGAACTTACTGTCTCCATCCGTTTATTTCCCATCTTGCCTACTTCTACTTTGATTTGATTAGCCTTGTACCATCGTCTGCTCACACACAAATACGTGGCTCAAGACATATTTTGGATGTCTATTGTACTGTTTTTTTTTTATTGGTTTTGAATAATTCGAACTGTCTGGGATGAGAAATTTTATTCTTGGATTCATGTTAAGCTAGTAATCGGAAACTTAGGGATGTTTCTGATCAATTAAGTATTATAATAGTTTATTGTGAAGCAGTAGTTTAGTGAATAAAGCGTTATTTTTTCATTCACAGAATTTCAGGTTTGCATTCGCCCCACATAAAACCAAATGTATTTAGTTACTATTTTTAGTAGTTAATTGTTCAGCTGTTGAATTGAAATCAAATCCATACACGTTTACCATAATTTGTCACATTAGCGTTATAATTTCCTGCTTAAAAGTCACTTTTTACATCTACTTACTAGGACTACAAAACTTATTTAGATTTGGTTTTGGCTACGGAAAATAAACATGAACCACAAGCAATTGCTTATCTTTTTCGTATTCTTGATGTTGGAGGTCAAGGTAAACTGGACTCATTGACATTAAGATATTTCTATGATGGGATTGAAAAGAAACTACGTGCTTCAGATAGTGATACACCAAGTTTTGAAAATGTATTAAGTGAAATATTTGATATGGTACGACCAGCGAATCCACATTACATCACCGTAGATGACCTTATCAATTGGTAGGTTTATGTTTACCTTAAAACTTATAGTTTTGATTTCCGTACTAGTTATATATATATATATATATATATATATATATATATATATATATATATATATATATATATATATATATATATATATATATATATATATATATATATATATATATATCGTACCCTAATGTGTATCTTGTTACTGTGTCACATTTTCACAGGTTACCATTCAGCTTTGGTTTATCGGAATGCATTACATATGGTCACATTAACGGGATTAGTTACTTTGATTTTATATTCATATTGAGCCTTTACTAGTTCACACTTCAGTTCAAAGAATGCTAACTGTAATTGGAATTCTGTGTTTACTGAATATTGTAAATCTGAATTTAGTGTGAGTACACATGTATACATGCTAATATAAATTTAGTACTCTCCTCTCACTAGTTTATGGGTAGACAACCAGTAGAATTACAGTAACTCACTAGATTTTCAGAATTATGGAAAATACCAATAGAAACAGTATCTACCATACATATGTGCTCTATGAATTTATTACGTTTAGATCGGATTAATAATGTATGCGAGAAACATCCCGAAAGTATTTGTTTCTTATTACGTTGGGGTAAAATTTCACTTAATTCGGCTCACTTAGCGTATTTCAGTAAGACAAAAATGATCCATCATCTTTCAAACGTCACTCGTCGTCTGGACAAGTCGGCCATTGTGTTCAACATTTTTTTGACTAGTCAGTTAACGTACAGTAAACATTGTCAAGTGGCTAGTCATTGATACTTGTCAGTCGAGTCAGTATGTACTAGATCTTTTTAACCTTTTATGATTATCTGCGACATCACTTCGCTGCATAGAATTTTTGACTTTTGTAACATTTTCTCACATAAAGTATCAATAGACTGATTGATTACTCTTGTTCTTATGTTGTATAAATTTTTTCTTCCAATGTTTATCTGTTTATAATTTAAAATTTTTGTTGTTCATATATTTATACAGTGGTAAGGGTGATACCGTAATAAACATATTAATTGATCTTCAAGGATTTTGGGCTCATGAAAACCGTGAAGCTTTTACTTCTGAAATACCAGACGAAGCAGAATTGTAGATCTATTTTCGATCAATAACCAATGTCCAACTTTGTGATCAGTGTTCATTTACTCGCTACATTTTTTTAAAGAAACAATAATTAACTTGTATATTCGTTACACAGTGGAACACTTAAACTTTTGTAATATATCAGTACTCAAATATACAAAACCTCCACAAACTGTAAAGGTAGTTCTCAGTTTCCGTTCAGTATTTTTTGTTGACAAAGCAATCAATATCAAAATGCTGTATTGAAACTAATTCATTCTTTAGTTAAGCTCTTTGACATATTTTTCGATTCGCCTATCAACCTATGTTTGACGTTCGTTTAATAAACGTTCTGATGCTCGACAATGAAGTTAACCAGTTAAATGAGTCTTCATGTAGTTGCGCACTTACCCTCCTAATGTGTTTCCCAACCTCAACAGCCAAATAACAGAAGACGTCAGCGTAAAATTTGGGTTGATGAAGACTAGTTAGTATTGTCGTTGTTGGTTTCTGTCATTTTATAATCTGTCTATGCCACACAGGTGCATGAATTTTAAAGCCATTGTTTCATTTATAACCTGGCTATAAGTAATGAGTCCTTTAGGTAACTTTTCACAGATAAGTTCCATCGGTAAGATGTTTTCGTGTGACCAGCTAGTATATAGAAAGTTTAATGATTAGAGAAGCTCGCTTTAGATTTCGGTCAACTTTTTCTGATAGGTCATAACTCGTTCTCACAGATTTCAACCACTATAGAAAGGAGTAAGACTACCGTGTTTTGCCACGACTCAAGGGCTGTTGTAATCACACCAGTCGGGTCTCGAGTTACGTGAATTGACTTGGGTTATGGTGATGACTGACGTTGCACAGGCCTCGAAGGTCTTGTTACATGGTTAACACGTATATTGATTGGGTTTAGTACTCTTAAAGTAAATTACCGCTGATCTCTTTCATGAGAGAATTTTTCAAATGTTCATCTTTTACTACAGATGCTTTGTGTCCTGTTCTAAAACAACTTGTATGCGCATCCAAATGCTAGTCAAATAACTTTGACTAACCCAGAAATTGTCGAATAAGGTGTCAGAAGGCTTTTTTCTTAGTAGGTAGATAGGTTCTCTGGTTATTTAAGGCTCTATAGTATTGCTAGAAGTGTTTTCGGAAGAGGAATCGCTTGCGTTATATGCTTGATTTCAGCCTAGCCATGGTCAGCATGTGTTAGTGTACACATATGAAGTCGGTCATACTTATCTCCTATCAGGTGAGACGTGATATGCCATTACATTAAACAGTATGAAGGACTAAGTTAACTTTTTGGTTTGAATCAGTGAATGAAGCCTAATGCGGGCTTTCGACTCCCTTGGGGACAGACAGATTAGAGATGCTCAGTCTGTAAATTTGTCTTTTGAATTTTAACCACGAGCGCTGAGTTGCTCCTATTAATTCAATAAAGGTTAGAAGTCTATATTCATGAGTCAGGTTAATCGTTTCGGCATCAGTCGTCACTTAAATTGTTTATGTAGTCGATTCCTATGCAACGCCAAGGGTTTGTTAGGACTACCTGTGTAGAGACTGAATTTTGGATGAATAGCGTGTTCAAGTCAATTTGAATTTCCAAAACTGTCCATTTGAGAGATCACACAGGTGTTTTCTGTTACCATCATTTGGTAGTGAGAACAATTACCCTTGAAAACAGTTAGAACAAAGCGTCAAACTAACACGTGAGTAAAGAGAATTATTGGTAAACCATCACACGGATCCATTCCAAATAATTCCCACTGGTGCTGAACAGTAAATATACACTTTTAGGAAAAAAGGAGTGCAACAAGTAAGTAAAACTTGTAGTTGATCGTATAGCATGTAACTGCTTTGCTGGTTAGATAGAGTGGGAAAAGCGACTTATTAGAGTATGTTATGACCAGATGATGATGCGGATTCAGTTAGCTGACATCCACTAGAAATTACTCAACGCTACTGCCAAGTGCTGATATAACATTTTATTTGGGAGTTTTCCCTGTATTTACACACCGTTATGCTACTAGATAGGTATGTAGCACCCCTGGTTGTGGCCTACCGCAGGTGCCCAGATTAACAAAATTGTTCAAATAGGCAACAACCAAAATAACCTGCTCATTGTTTTCTTAGTCCGCAAAAAATCTAAAGAAAAGAGAACATAAAAGATAGCGGATGAAAGGGTCTTTCGCGAAGTCTTATTTTGAAAATAATCATAAAATCACGATTCTTTCAGAACGTGCTTAGTTTTTCCCCTCCTGTATAGCTAACACAACCTAACCCCATGTATACTTTATTACGTACTCCGTCAAAGTAGTAAAGCCAAGAGTAGCTTAGAAGTTTTGAATAACCGGAATTCACGAAACTCTGAGTAGGAAAATTATTTCAAGCCAGCAGTTGTCACAACTTTTTTATTATTCGAAATATATGATGACTGATACAATTATTAGATGTATTACCTGTATGTACAGTCGATATTATCATCGAATTATTTAAACGACTGATCAATAAAGCTAGTAGAATGATTATGTGCGTTTGCGGTGAACAAATACAAAGTATACATGCGTATACCAGCTCAACAATGGTCATAGTCCAAAATGTATATTAGTTGCTACACACATTCACAATCCCAATGAAAATCAAAGACATGGTCTCTGAACTTTTCTATGAGAAACTAAACTTGAGACCACTGAGCAAACATCAAGTAGTTTATACTCCTAACTTAATTGAATTTAGGTAATTGAGATGTCATCTGACGATACGGACTTCAAAACTCCAGATTATTCTCACTGATCTGATGATCGAGTGCAGTTCACAGTTCATGGTAGCACTCATAGTGAATAACTTCAAGAGTAGGTCTGCACGACAACGGATTTATCAACCCATATCATCTGATAAATCAACTCAATTCCCTTGAAATATATCAAATAACTCATCCACCACTGTGATTACTAGGTACAATAAACCTGGTATCATTTATCTTGTCCGTCATTTTCGTTATCGTGTGATTCTAACACCTCTGTCTATTCATAATGATTGCATGATTTATATATTCACTTCAAATAATAGACTTCGTTTCAACCTTAACTATTCGAGGTACTTTTTTCATTGCTATCAAGGCTGAAAAGCATGCTTATTGGCAATCTAGCAGATGCTGTTTGCCCAAACTGTACTTCATTAAAATAAAAACATTCAGATTCCGAAAATTGGAATAGTAACTGGAACTGAAATAAAAATAAATGTTATTACCAAAGTTATTGTCAAAGTTCACTGCACATAACAACAAGAAATCACGTTTTTGTAATAATATGCATTCAGCAATTAGTGCATTGGACAGTCGCGGGTGTTGTAAAAGTGTCGGTACATAACGTTAGTTGTTCGTATCTTTGCAGCATTGTTTATTGCCATATTCGGATCTCTAAGGTTTAACTTCGGTACTTGCGTAGTTTTTTTGAGACTGAGGATAAACTATGATTGTGCAGCTTTATTCCTAAAGATATCGCTTCCAATGCCAGTTAGTAAATACAAAATCCCAGAAATATTTATAGAATCCTTTAATAGTATGAATGGAAGCGCACCAAATTGTTGCTATCCACACCAGGTCGATGGATTCTACCTTTTTGGGTACCTAGGTTTGAATCATAATCTATCAGTCTAATTTTTCTCTACAAATTCCTCAAATAGTCCGATTCCTTCACAGTTTCAGTCAAAATATTCATCCTTTTTCTATGAATTTACGCTTAGTGGCTTATCCTGCAAGAAAAGGATATAGCTCAGGCTATTTTAGGAACAGATGTTTATTCTTTGATCTATTCTCTGAAGTTGTTATTTTTTGA
Organism: Schistosoma turkestanicum; assembly: GCA_944470395.2. Taxonomy (NCBI): domain Eukaryota; kingdom Metazoa; phylum Platyhelminthes; class Trematoda; order Strigeidida; family Schistosomatidae; genus Schistosoma; species Schistosoma turkestanicum. The sequence goes on from OX103971.1 coordinate 20,850,283, forward strand.
GAAGTCAGAGGTAATTATTTCGAGGCACTACAAATTTCATCCGATTTACTACTGCTAACTGCCTCTCTATCTCTTCAGCAACATTTACACAGATTTATATTCGTCTTTGAAAGTCTGTGAAACCAAAAACTAGTTCAAACTAACTGGAAATTTTACTGTTACTAGGCGTCATGATACGGTTTGATGGTGTTAATTCTTATTCGGTCGGAAGAATTCATTCAGATATGTAGACATAACTAACTTCTTGTTTGGAGAAGCCGAGTTTTCTAACAGTTTAAACTGAAAGAATGCAATTCAATTGTACTCGATCCACATTTCTACCATATCCAGCTTAAAAGAACCATCCAAATAGTCAAGTTCGCACCCCACTATGTTCGTACTAACAATAAGCAGCAATAACGCACTTACCGCTTGTGTTTAAATGTATGCAAGGTTAAGATGTCCCCATCATGCTATTTAATGATGCATCTCCGTACCGTATATGCTACCTTCACGCGGTGGTATGGTTTGCTTTTTGTTGACAGTTTTGTATGAACTAACTTCTGCACTCTAAACATGTTTGTCTTCTAGCTGCCTGGGGAATATAGATTTTCATCTATGTTAGGTCAGACTTTACTGTTTTTGGTTATTTATTACGGATATACATTTTCATGGTTACTTCCACACTTAGCCGAAAAGCTGCTGATATAGCCTGAACCGTGTTGGTAGATTCAGACTACTATGAGTGGTCAAAAACGGATGACAGCTGAGACTCAATCTCAGTAGCTTAGATGCATATAGTCTGTCTATGTTACTGACAACTGACTGACTAGTGAGTTCCATCCCAAAATCATTGACTTCTACTCTGATTTTAGATCATTTTAGATTTATGCTCGGGTTATTGTACTGATCATGTGTTCAAATGATGGGTCGTATAAGCACATCCCTAAAACAAAACCTTCAATCGCTATACCTTACATTCATCCAAATCGTGAGCACTTAGATCAGAGGGCAATCTATGGCTTCATTATACATCTTGTATGCTTCCCTGTATTTGGTGAGTCGTCAATTAATAGGTCGTGTATTTTATTGTTGGTTGCTACTTTTTTTGGTTCCTATGCACCTATACACTCAGTTTTATGTTCTTATAATATATTTCTTAACAGTATATCAATCATCATTGATTTGACCGTTGCAAATGCACACGAAATTTTCGAAGAAATAAGCAATTATGTTTTTTAATGGCTTTAAAACTCGACTACCAGTTTCTTGATATTATGGTGGAAGGTTATCACTCTGAGCGGTATGGTTCACCTCTAATTTATCACTACGGTAAAATTAGATTTTGTTCGCGATTAGTCATTGAATGTGACAAATTTCATTTCACGACCCCTTCAACCTCTATATAAAATAAGGTAACAAAACAGACAGCTGAGTTAATGGACGTACATTAATAACTCTTAAGTAGCACAATATCTAAACTAAATTTGCATTGGTCCAAGTCGCCATACTTTGTTTTAGCACAGGAAGTTGAATAAGAAAGCTTCGTGTTTCTTAATTTTATCCTACACTAATGAGCGCTAGGCATCTAGATAGGTAGTATGTACGCTAATATTTGTTCTATGTACCTAGAATAACTAAAGTTTTTAGCCCCATCAATTCGTTTTCTGTGTTTTATCCCTTAAACCATACGTTCACTATCAATATAGCCCACTAGATGATCCCAGCATTCAAAAGCTATGTCTCATAGACATTGTCGACCGAATTCTTGTAGAATGTAGATGTATTTTACTTCCGCAGGTCATGATTTCCAGTTAATTGCGTTAAACACGTGTTCTTTATTCTTTATTTTCATTTATGATAAAACCATTGACTGAGGTGCGTTATTGTTAGGAATAGAGTGAATCTTAGCGAATAAAATCATAATTCCTCATCAATTACGGTACCCTGTGTTGTTAATATCCAGATACCATATATTATTGTGATCACTGAAGTAAAACTATGTTGGATGCTGCCAAATAATGTCCGCATGAAAACAAAACACCATTTCCTGATGTCATCGAATTTGAATCTGAGCTTTGCAGCTTGAAAATAGGCTACCTAACTAGAGTAGATGTGACTGGTGGTGATATTGAATGATATCTATCTAAGTCAAACGCAAGCACGAAAAAATTTCATATTACTGCAATGATTAGTCCTTCTACTATTCTATCTCTGGAAAATTATTTATCTGGTTTTTTGATGATTTTGTATTTTTTTTTTAATAATACTGCCGTTGGTTTTATGTATCTTATAGTTTTACTGTTTGTCGCTAAGCTAACCTGTATACTATTGTTATAACATTTGAATTGTTTCACTTACTACTACAGTATACTGATTTCCTCGGCTATATTGCACTAAACATATAATGTTTAATAAAGCTATCATTATTATTGTTATTGTTTACAAATGTACTTGCTCAGGTTTCTAAGGTTTCATCTCAAATAAAGTACTTTCACTGATGTCGTAAATGTTCATATGTTGCGTATATTCTAGTATCCTTCGGCTATAACGCTGTACCTGTTATTACTTCAAAATGTGACGTCCTAAACGCTTTTAATTGTGAATGTCTATCCAGGAATAAGGAAATCACAATTTTTATCTTTTACTATTTTCTACGATTTTAGTGCTGTATGTTATCTGGGCATATATTCCACATGAATGGTTAAATCTGATTGGGATAACATACTTACCCAGCAGGTAAGTTTCTTCAAAAGAAACTATTCAACTGTTAATTGAATTCCATCTTTAACGGTGGCTTTAAGTTGTTTAATGAAAAGGATAATTACTATGCTGGTATTTTGGCTTCACAAATCATTATTGATATTGATTGTTGAAACGGCAACAGTTATTGCTTTCACCTTACAATAGTTACTGCTGGCTATCATTTCTATCATAGGTTTATAGGTTTTATATCAGTATAGCCAAGGATGGAAAAAGTTCACTTTCGCTTTCATATGGCCATGCTTTTATAACCTCTGCTAAAAAGTTCTGCCCACTGCTTACGCACTGTAGGGGCGTTGTTTACAAAAGTTTGGTATCAGAGAGCCAAATCTCAGGGCTTAAATTGTGTTGTGCCCGGTTGAAGGAGTTGAAGAATCCTGATTCCATATTAATACAGTACATGGATCCCAGTTACGTGAGGGGATGAACGTAATATGAACCTATTTTAGTCACTAGATATTATGAGGCTATATTACCTGATGTTGCTCCACTGCCTTGTGGACTAGACTTCTGGGCCTAAAAATCAAGAGCGACCTAAGAAATCCAACTGCTTCCGTCTTGGTGCTTTAAGCGTAGCCCACTCACAAAGATGAAAGTAATTACAAAGAAAGTAATCTGTTCGTTCAATCTCACTAATAGTTCAAACTAATCCCCTCCTTCAATTCTAATGCATTTGTTTAATATTACTTCACCTCTATTCCATTTTGCTTTGATTGTGTACTCTTATTCAAGACTCTATGAAAGTGCTACATGGTATCATTCCTCTTCAACTTAACCCTGGACTGAGATTGATCCCATCGCGATTATCGACCAACGACGTAGTTGTATACAGCACTCACACTTCTTTTGGAGTCCTTATTTGAATTATGATCGTGACCTGATTTCCACCACAGTTATACAAAGTTTTTATGACCAATCAACTTATTGCCCTAAACGAGTCGATAAAAGCAAAGTAGCTGTGGCTTTCGCTATAACCAAGTATTAAACTGAGTTAAGTTCAATGCTGGCTGCCAGTTCACCGGAAGGTGTAAATTAGGACTGGCTGTGTTTTCATGGTGGTATGAAATTAATCGTGGTTTCCTAAAGGGTCTGTACCTGAATTCTGGTCAGGGCACTGGCCACATTGTTTGGAAACGTTTCGGAAACAGGTAGTTTACCAACGTCATAAAATCAAACAGTCGTCATGTCCATCTTGGGAATAGAGCTACGTATTATCTGAGTCTAACTCAAAGAAGTATACTGGTAAAATTATATTCATTTCATATTTGTTGTTTGTTCTTGTACTTTAGGATATTATATATCGAGTAAATTGTATTAAAATGTTGCATTGTAAATTTACTAAGTGATTTTATTAAAATTCTAGACACTGGTCAGTTACTGCGCCAATCTCATTACTGATTATCTGTATATCTGGTCTTTTTGCTTACACTTGGAATAATCGATCACTCATGCAACCGCTAACATCGATTTATCAAATTCGAGGTATGTGGATTTTAAAATGAAAATGTTTTTTGAAAGAATTTTTGGTAGATCACTAGTAAATTCGTACACAATTTGTTTACCAAATTGATCATATGTATTTATTGCTGTTAAGAAGTGAATATTTTATTTAGCACTTCATATCATGAAGTCGGGATATGTACGTTATTCCGACATTGATTGTTAACGTCTTAATCAACCATCTAATGCTCACCAAAAGCCATGCGAAGAGAATGTGATATTTAATGAGATAAAAATGAAAAGGCTTTCAGTTCAACGCGTTCTCTTATAGTGATTATGTGTTACATTTTTGTCTTAAGTTTACCTCTACACACAGACAAACAACATTCAATGTAGATTTTCGAATTTATGGTTTGTTCCAACTTATTGCTGGTTTCAGTATGGCCAGTCAGGGTAGTAGATATTCGTAGGTTATTGGTATTCGATCATAGGTATCTCCGAACCATTGCTCATGTATCGTCGAACAACCGTATAAGCAATGCTGTTTTTAGGAAACGGGTCCTAGGTAAGGATGGCAGGTCAGTGGATGAATTACCTAAACTTCATCAGTTGGGATGGTTAGGACGTGTGTTGCGTATGCATAACCATCGACTGCCTTGTCGAGCTATGTTTTGTGGTGTAGGGGTAGGTTGGAAGAAAGTTAGGGGCGGCCAGACCAAAACATGGCAGAAATCCTTGTAGTCAGTGACAAGTGGACTGAGTCATGTTGGTAGATGTAGACTACCTGGTTGGGGTCCGCGAGACGAAAGTCACCAATGGTTAGAGACCTTGAACGACATGGTTCAGAATCGTTTGCAATGGTGCAGGTGCATCCACTTTTTGTGTCCTCGCAAATCCTAACCTTTAGAATACCTCATAACATTTATCTTTTTCCTTTTAAGTTTACTTCACTGAATTATACTTCTTGAATAACATCTTGGAACCCTACCTCTGCTACTATGGGATTTGAATTGAAAATTATATCTCTGTGCTAATTTGGTGAGGCAACTTAAGCTGATCTACGTACGTACGTACGAAGTTCTACGTTACTGTTGATTGATTGATTCCTGCTTTCATATCTCTTAACAGTAGAGTATGTTATCAACAGTATGTTGAAGCGTATTTGTGTATGACTTTAAAATCTATCTACACTACACTACCTCCATGATTGCTCTTACATTCGTTTGCATTCTTTCATCAATTTCTGTTCGTTTGTTATATTTATTCATTTCTACAGCCTCTTTTTTATTGTAACAACTAACTACCCTCTCTAATGATACTTTTTTAACTTTTGAATTCATTCTATTTAAATTAGTATTTCTTCTTTCCATCATTTTAAGTAACATACGTTAACTGATTCACAAGGTATTTGGATTTGAATCACACTGTAAGTGCTAAAGGTGATGATTCTACCCAGTTGATGAAATCGAATTGGAGAGGTATTTGAACTTGCAACTCAGTGGTAGAAGGTCAGACGTCTTAAAAACTAAGTAATCGCTTCACCGTTGAGTCTGCACTGGGCGTGCAACACTTTGAAACTGATCTTAACTTGAACAATTCAAGTATCTTTGAAATTTGTATCTTTATTCAGGTTGACCAGTGTACCATGCAGCAGTTCGCTCCGTCTTACTATACGGATGCGAAACATGGCCGTTAAGAGTAGAGGACTTTCGTAGGTTACTAGTCTTTGATTATAGATTTCTCCGAAGCATTGCTCGTGTATCCTGGGACAACCGTATAAGCAATGCTGTACTTAGGAAACGAGTTCTAGGTAGGGATGCCAAATCAATAGATGAAGATGTGAAACTTCATCACTTGAGTTAGTTGGGACATGTGTTACGTACGCCTAACCACCGACTGCCGCGACGAGCTATGTTTTGTGGTGTAGGGGTAGGTTGGAAGAAAGTTAGGGGCGGCCAGACCAAAACATGGCAGAAATCCTTGTAGTCAGTGACAAGTGGACTGAGTCATGTTGGTAGATGTAGACTACCTGGTTGGGGTCCGCGAGACGAAAGTCACCAATGGTTAGAGACCTTGAACGACATGGTTCAGAATCGTTTGCAATGGTGCAGGTGCATCCACTCTTAGTGTTCTCTCAAATTCTAACCTTCTGAATTCCTCATAATCTCTATGTTCTTCTTCTAAATTTATCTCACTGAATTATACTTTTTGAATCGTATCTTCGCTCCCTTATCTTCTGGATTACTGCTAATACTTCTACTATCACTCTTGGATTTGAATTGACAGTTGCGTCTCTGTGCTGATGTGGTATGGCAACCTGAACTGACGTACTTATTTACGAAGTTTTGCGTTGTATCTGCCTGTCTATTCATGTTGACATTATATTTAGACACTGTATATGCTCATCAATTTTTAGTATGAACAGATATAAACATATATTCGTGTCCTTTTTCCTTATTGCTTCTTGTCCAAATATATTTTTACACATTTGAAATCATTAATCAATCATCATTGTTAGACCACCATTAGAAACCTGGAAGCACTGGACGGCCGTTTCGTCCTAGTATGGGACTCCTCAGCAGTGCGCATCCACGACTCCTGCTCCTCGCAGGATTCGAACCCGGGACCTTTGGCATTGTAGGCGAACGCCTTACCATCGGACCACTGGGCCGGCATCTAACGGTGTTAATGTCTAACTCTGATTGATCTAGGGATTTTTTGCGCGACCTCACCCATTTGTCTTTGGTAGTTACTGCCTACACCCGACAGGGTTGAACTCCACTGGTCACGTCTTCTCAACTAGAACTCCGAGAATTTCCTCACGAAGCTAGTCACTAGTGAGCACTGTTACATTATATTGGGGCACAGTTTTGGAGGTTTTGCGTTTTTACACATTTAAAATCATCATGATGATTGATTAATGATTTCAAATGTGTAAAAACGCAAAACCTCCAAAACTGTGCCCCAATATAATGTAACAGTGCTCACTAGTGACTAGCTTCGTGAGGAAATTCTCGGAGTTCTAGTTGAGAAGACGTGACCAGTGGAGTTCAACCCTGTCGGGTGTAGGCAGTAACTACCAAAGACAAATGGGTGAGGTCGCGCAAAAAATCCCTAGATCAATCAGAGTTAGACATTAACACCGTTAGATGCCGGCCCAGTGGTCCGATGGTAAGGCGTTCGCCTACAATGCCAAAGGTCCCGGGTTCGAATCCTGCGAGGAGCAGGAGTCGTGGATGCGCACTGCTGAGGAGTCCCATACTAGGACGAAACGGCCGTCCAGTGCTTCCAGGTTTCTAATGGTGGTCTAACAATGATGATTGATTAATGATTTCAAATGTGTAAAAACGCAAAACCTCCAAAACTGTGCCCCAACAAATATATTTTGTGACTAAAATGGTACTTAGATTTGGTCATTGGTTGATCGGCTAACAAATCGAATATTTAATGACTTTTCGGATTGCGTTCCTGGTTTTTAAAGCTTTGCTTTACAACACAGTGTACTAATGAATTTTATTCAAATAATTTTTAGTGAATTAAACATAGATTTATTTTAGTGCAGCTTCATCATCTGAGCTGGTTAGTCAAATCGTAAACTTTTCATTGCCTTTCTGGACAATATGAGTGAGTAATCCGGATTTCTCCTCACATAGCCAACACAATGTCTTATCGATTTTAACCTTGACTGGTTGTTGTTGACCTTCGTTCTGTCCTTGTTTAAATATCAGCTCTTTTGACATAATTTCTGACCTTATAGTTAACCATAAATATAATTGAATTGAAAATGTATTATCAAGCACAAGTCCTAATAATCTCTAACTCTGAAGCTTTGTCAACGTGAAAGTTTATTAGAACTTATAAACTTATGCCTGGTAACATATTTCCGATTCAATGTTGTAGTCTACCAATCTACCTAAGGCACGTAAATGGAATCACCAATATCTGGATTAATTGAAGAGATAGTCAAATCGACCCAATATTTCAACCAATCAGAAAAATTATGGTTTATTATAATATTAAAAATGAAGTTCAATATAGATGACAACCAAAATCGATGTATAAGTGAGGACAGAATGGGAAGGTCAACAACTACCAGTCAAGATTGAGGTCGATATAAGACAGTATGTTGGTTATGTTAGGAGAAATCTGGATAAAACTCACTTAAATTGTCCAGAAAGGCAATGAAAGCTTTACGATTAAAATGTTCCACTCATAAAACAAAATTTTATCAAAATTTCTAATATTTTTAACAATCTACATGTTGTTTTTCAGATTCATGTTCAACATATGCACGAAATGCAACTGATAGTAATTATATCATAGATCAACAATTGACTAAGTCAAATTCATCAAAATCAGTCAACCTATTGAAACAAGTCCCAATAATTCCGCCTGTCTATGATTTAGATCATATTTGGGTAACTAATGAATTGTATATGAAAACAAACAATCACATTCCCATCTCTACTCATCATGATTATAACAATGTAAAAAATTAACAAAACCAAAACCAAAATAGAAAAGATGAAAAAAAAAAATTATACATTTATGTAAATTGTCAATGAATCTAAATATTTTTGATATAATATTTTAAATTTTCATTATTAAATTATATGGTTTGTATAAAATTTGCCAACAATAATATAAATATATACTTTGATTTGTAAATACAATTGAAAATATCACATTCTTTTTTTATTGTATTGTGTTGTTATTGTAGAATAATTGAAAGTTGGTTCTTTGTGAATATTTAAGCGCCAACAAATAATTTGTCATTGTTAATTTATTCTAGAGTTTCTCATCTAAAACAAGTTTAAATGCTTTTTTACCTTACCATACAATGATTATATATATATATATATATATATATATATATATATATATATATATATATATATATATATATATATCCTTTGGAGTTTAAAATTAGAAAAACAAACAAACTTGACCAGTATATGATAAGAGCTGATTTTAGTTGAAAATAGTTTTTCAAGGTGTATATAACGTCTCTGAATGAATAATCTGTTGGGGATGTTGGATCCCCAAAACTCGCTCGTTAAATGCCTTATTTTGGATTTCACGTTTACCACCATGGGCTGATCAGTTGACCTTGAGATTTCATTTCCCATCACGAAAATCCTTGGTTGTGATTGGCTGCTGTGTATTTTAGTGTGTTATTTTTATGACTGTCCCAAGGATTTCTATGATGTATAAATCAACGAGAGTTGTACCCTTGATTGTATTGTCATTGCTGGGTGTCTGTAGAATATACTTTTACGCTTATAAAGTCTTCTATCTTCAGCTTGGGGTTCAAGGTAGCCTATCTGGATGCTGGTAATTGTCTCGTTCGCGTTTATTAACTAAGGTGAACTCGTAATATCTGCAAGCGTACCTAGTGACGAACCCTACATAATCTGAACTCATTTTTTTAACTTCAAAAACATTAAATTTCTCTTTATGCTATAAGGGGGGGAACATTATCAAAATTGATGTTATTTATCAGAGATTATGAACTTTTTATTAAAATTCATTTTTTTTATTTATGAATCAAGGAAATATTTTCTCATAGGCATACATTTATTATCATTCAACAGATATCGTAAATTTATCTGTATGTTACATTGTTTTCGTGGATAAATCTCCAAATTCCAAAGAATACTACTTTGAAACTGATATGCTTGAATGGTATTACAAGTTCACCTTACTCGGTAAACGAGAGCCAAGACAAATGATCCAGTGACACAGTAGGCTATTCTAATCCGTTCTCCCAGGCCCTGATAACTATATCGAGAAGTCTTGATAAGATGTAGAAAGTGTATTTTACAAGGACCTAGAAAATCAAGTTTATTTATACATGATAGAAACGTCCTTGAGAGAGCCACAAGAATAGCGTACTAAAATAATGCATCAAACAATGACAGTCAAGGATTTTCTGGATGTGGAATGTAATCTCAAGGTCAACTGATCAGCCAATGCGCGAAAACACAAAATCAAAAATTAGGACCTTTATCAAGTGAGTTCTGGGGGTCTAACGTCCCAAACAGAATTAAATCACAGATAATATTTTATTCACTATAGAAGAAGATAAAAAAACGTCCATTTCAAAGTGAATGCCGTATTGTGTGGTGTTCAGTTCCCATACTGATACACAAAATTTTTATAATAGAAACCTAATTTAGCTACACTAAGTTAGAAGAAAGTTTTATTGATTATTATGGTATCAGGAACTATGCTATGTACACTTGTCATATATCCTACTCATTGTATCATATCTGGAGCTTTACATAAATGAATAGATTCAAACAATATATGAGTGTTAGGAACTCTGTTCATTTACTGACTAGTCAATGAGAGAAAATATTTTCACTGACTATTACATTCACTTCTAATTCAAATAAGACAACTGTTAGCAAAAAAATATGCATTATCTTGATCTATGAAGAAAGTCTAACCTGAATTTTAGTTAATTTTTAAACTGTTATATTTGAATTTCTAGAAAACCAATTTATATGCAATATTCTTCTCTATTCTCCTAAGAACCCTATTCGAAGATTAACATTTCGGGTTGACTGTTACCAAGCTGATATAATGAACGCGAATCAGATCTCACAATCAGTTTTTAATTGATCGAAGAGTAAATAAACTACAGACTAATTTCTTGCAGCCGCTGAGATATTTTGTCTTGTTACTCCTTGTGGTAAAAATATTCTTCTGATTTAAGGTCATGTCTTTGATTTCAAACCCTTCACATCTCTTCGCCAATATTCCGGTCTTGTGAGTAGCCATCACTTATACTCGTCATCATCTTTTATTCCTTCATTCTGACAATTGAAATATATATATATATATATATATATATATATATATATATATATATATATAATATATTTATATATATATATATGTTTTATTGTGACCGATTCGGTCTCTTGTTGTGTTACGGGTATGAGGGTGGATGTCACTTCTTGAGAAACCTGAAAATGAAGTTGGATTAATAGTGGTCTTCAAGTGGCCTTACCGTCGGAGACGGAAATCCATGAGGTAAGGTGAAGTGTGACATTGTTAGAGTCGATGTTTTCTAACCCCTTCTTTCTTTGTGAGAAGACAGCATCGCTGCGGATGCTCGTTGTTCGAGGGAAACACCGTACTGCTATCACACCTTTACAGTCTGCAGTACGACTTCACCTTCAGACCTTGAGTTGCTGCTTTTAGCCTCACCATTTACCAATTGACTTGCCTGGCATGTTAGAACCTGCAATAACGTATGTTCCATCTAATATGACTCGGTTGGGTTTTCACGATAGGCAAGCCCTACCACCACGTCAAGGTAGCAGCTACGATTGGGGCAATCAGATGTAATCATTTTTATGGCTGTATACATAGAATCTGTAGATTAATTTTCTTTACATAACATTTTAAGAATTGTAATAATCTCATAAATATTTATTTGTAAAGTATATACAATTACTAATGCATAAGGTCACTTCAAATCGACTGATATACGAGTATAGTTTACGGATTAACTGAAATGAGCACAACGAAGTTCTAGCCAGTCACGGTTAAGGACTGAAGGCTGAGGTCACGATTGATGGTTTATGGTTCGGCTTGTGTAATAGGGACTGTTTGTAAGTTTTGTAAGTGCTAACTAGCAGGAAATGAGCACTTGATATGTTTAACTCTACTATTATCATACAATAGAAGAAAATGTAATTATACATTTTGATGTTTAACTTGTTAAGTACTACACGATGATATTTGTACTTTTCGTGCTACATGAAAGTATATAAATGTTGTTTATTTTCGAATTTAATTCAAAAAACCTAATTATCACTTGCTTGAGTCTAATCATCTCTTCCATATACTACTAATGTTACTACTACTAATACTATTACTGTCATTTATTTTATGGAGTTTCATAATAACAGAAGCTTTGTGAAATGTTTTGAAACAATATCCAACTTTAGAGCATTTTTGTATCATCTTAATATTTAGATATAAGAAAGAAGTTTGTGTATTTCTGAGTTAGTTTTCATCAGCTTTTGTAGTTATACATTCAAATTAATGTCGTTTACAGTTAGTTATAAGATATGAATTTAGGATTATTTGTAAATAAACACAATTATTGATTTCCTGAAACAAGAACAAAAAATAAAATGAATCGTATTCATTAAGTACTATTGTGGTGTGAGCTACTTATAAGTAGTATATGACGTGAGCGTCAACGTAATGTCTGGCAGCCGAAGATGGGGGAAGATCAAGAAAGGAAGGGTTAGAAAACAATGGAATTTGTATGAAACGCATGAATAGTGACAATGGATTGATGTTTTGCAACAAGAACAGTCCAGTTCGATATGATGAACTGTTATTTTGCAAATTAACGATTTACGATATGGTTTTCCAATTTTACTGAGTAACTCTGTAATTTCCGTTAAATACAATTCGGTTGCCCCACCTGTGTTCTCGTTCACTACACTATGATTATTTCTTTGTTCGAATTTGTGAAGGGAATCACATGTGTTATAATAGTTTGTTAATAATCAAACCGTTGAGGATTATTAGCTTTAATCTCAACGCTTAATATACGATCCTTTAATACTGTGGTATTTTCAATGTTTAATATCTTGTATCAATATCTAGTACTTTTATTTTATATCAGTGTCTTAAGATTGTCAAAAAATAATACTTTTCCTTAAGAGGAAATTAGATTACAGAAATTTGTTGAACAGTTCCGACTTATCCTTGAAAAATGCCTGTAGGGACCAGAAACGCCAGGAAACATCTCATTCAATCACTATTGAAAAGAACCTTCACAGAAACATTTTGAAAATGTAGGATCACGTGCTACGATTCTGTTTGTATATTTAGCCATACCGATGCTATATTTCGTGTGTTCCTCGAACTTTCTAGAAGCACAAGTACATGAATAACTCTATTACTAACTTCACTTCTCTGTGCATATACAAACCGTCGAGTAAAGTGTTCATCTCCTATTTTGTGTCTTTCCTCTCGTGTTCAAGTTGCAGTGCAGATTTACTATAGGGTTATTAGAAGCGCATAGGATCTCAGATCTTGCTTTGACTAAGCCGACTTATCGAAATTTATGTGTAAATTTTGATCACAACATTTTTACATTCTATCCTATATTCTCGTGAAATATCACTATGCGATAACTTCCAGTTGGAACTCGGATTCATTTAGTTCAAAATTGACTGACTATAAATAAATCTTACATCAACTTCGATAGGTAATCGAACACTCAGTTTGTTCAAGAAACCACACGCAATCAAACTGAAACAGAATACTTAAGAATGCTTAAAATAGATGAAATTAAATAGTGAAAATCAAAAGTATCATTTAATTCATCATGAACAAGATAAATATCTCATTCAGTTGGTTTGTGATAGTTATGGTTTATGCATAACTCTTGATCATTGTAAATGTTAGTTGTTTGTTTGAAAATTGAATCTTGATTAATATTATCATTAACTTCCTAGTTGTTTTAAATTATCTGAATTACTGAAATTCTCAAATACATAAAAAAGTACTTTGTTCGTTCAATTTTTTATTTAAAATTTTATGCAAACAATACAAAATGTGTTAAATCGAAAAATGATTGAGTTATGTGAATGATTATTTCAGTTTTCCGATTCGATTGTTGACTTTATAATGTACTTTTGTTAACAGATGAAAAATATTCTCATATTGAAGCATCGTAATAGTGTGTTGGTGCCTCGAGTTCAGCATAGTTATCATCTAGTAAATCTAGTATAATAACAAATAATTTTCAATTAGAGTTATAGAGATTAGTTCTTTTACACACTGAAGTCATCAATCAATCATTTTTAGACCACCATTAGGAATATGGAAGGACTGGACGGCCGTTTCGTCCTGGTATGGGAGTCATCAGCAGTGCGCATCCATGACTCCTGCATATCGCAGGATTCGAATCCATGACGTTGGGTTTTGCACGCAAACGCCCAACACCTGCACAAATGGGCCGGCACCCGACGGTGTTAATGTCTAACTCTGACTTCACCCATTTGTCCTGGGTTCGAATCCTGAGAGGTGCAGGAGTCGTGGATTTGCACTGCTAATGAGTTCCGTACCAGGATGAAACGGCCGTCCAGTGCTCCCAGGTTTATAATGGTTGTCTAACATTTATCGATTAATGATTTCAAAGTGTAAAAATAATAAATGAACAAAATAATCAAATTTAGCTTGTTTTAATATTAAAAACAACTAACTCATTTCTCATCACAGTTAATTAAGTTTTTATATAATGGCAATCTGTATCGTTCAAGATATGTATTTATTCTATGTACGGCTAATCCAGCTAGGCATATCTAAATCCCAGTTTTGATGTTCATGTCAAAACAATAATGATGACTGTTCAACCTTTAAACAATATTGACATAAGTTGTTATGATTATGCAACATTTGATATACTGTGAAAGTGTAACCAAATCATAAATTTTATTTCCAAAACGTGACACTTTCCGAGAGAGTCTACCAATCACGACTTATATGTTCAAAATGTAACTATTTATGGTTGAGGATTTATTGTGAAACCTTGTCTGCATGGAAAACAAGATCCAGACGCTGATTAGTAATTGTCTTGTGAGATCAGGTTTCTTGAATGAGTAGAAATTCCCATTAATTTAGTGACTATTTTAATTTGCAATGAACTTTATACACAATCATGGATTATATGCTGACCTATTCAATCAAGTACAACAATTACTTAGGTATATTAATTACTTTGATGAAGGATAGCTTTCAAAAGTTTATCTGTTTTGTCATCCTACTCGTAACTATTTTCAGGAAAAAGTTTCTTAATAGTGTAGAGGTCATATAAGTTTTGAGTTAAATGTAGACAAACGCAACTTAATATTCAGTTTGAAGACAATCATCAACATTTCCACTTTCTAAGAATTACGTAATCATTCATCACAGTCAAAACTTACGTCCCAAAATTTGGAAGAACTTCCTATAACAGAAATATATACATATAATATAATGAGGAACTATTATTGATGTTGCAAGAAAAGAATTAACAAATCTTATTGGATATAGTACTATACAAATAAAACTTGAACACTTGGATGGAAATATTTTCCATTTTATATGATATCAGATTAATAACTGTGTGACTGAGGAATAGAACAGTAAACTTACTCAACAAAGTAGTATGTGGGGCTGATTAAAATACATAAAAAGTATAAATGGAAATACACCGTACATTTTGAGGGCTACTGATAAACAGATCTAAGTAGTAGTAGTTCTATCGATAACAAAAACATGCTTTTTCATATGTTCTAGCTATTACTGTCAACTTATATCAAACTTACATACAATAAGATTGATGGAACTTTAAGCAAAATCAGCGGCATATCTGAAGGTGAGTATAAGTGGTCATAGAACTATTTTTATTATATAATGCTAATGTGCGATCGACATTTTATGGTTGAATATTCCACTAAAATATAGTTCGGTTCTCTTCTTAAATAGGTTTCCTAAATGTTTAAAGATCTTGTGAAGCCTAAAATCCAAGTTAATTTTAAGGTAATGTGACGTCATTATTACACTTATATATGAGCCACTACAATTACTTATTGTTTGAAAATGAGAAAGAAGCTGAAACATGAATGAATCATTTGATATCTGTTATTATCTGATTCTCTAAAATTGATTTCATAAATTATTTATTGCAGAAACTGATCCACAAAACGTTGTTTAAAATACTTTCACTATCAAACTACTATAGAAACTACAATGACAGACTTACTTTATTATCCACAAGGGAACACTGAATGGTAAGAGAATGTGAAATATGCATCATTTACCGAGTTTCGGATTGTGGAAAGAACTATCTAAGTATTAGCAACAAGTTGAATAATTCAAAGTAGAAATGAGGAGTGGAAATGTCGGTTTCCTTATGTACTACTGAAACAACAGACTAATTATCTGGAAACTAACTTCATCAATCAAGCACAATTACAAAGAATCATGTACAAGGATGTGTATCGAGTGTAATCAGAAAATCAAGACTTCCATGGACATTATTCGATGTAATTTTTTAATCGTATCAAATGACCTGAATTTCAAAACAGCAGAAGTTGATTTAAATAAACCTCCCACAATAGGTACTGATAGGAAAGACCAAATTATTGTTCAACTTACAAGGGTTTGTTGAAGAACAAACTATTTGGAATAAAATGATGGAAGATCAATTTTCAGTGATTGAGATATTCTATTTTAAAAAATATTCTGTATTAAACAATGTAATAATTGAATGTGCAAACTGAAGAAGGAGGTGAATCTGTCTTCAACGTTTACAATTTGTACATCAGAAAAACACTTAATACTTTGTACGTATTTTGAATGATGGTCAGATGGTCGATCGTATTGTGAATGTTTTAAATCATTCCAGTTCAAGTATTTCAGAGTTTTGGTTTGATAAAATGTATGATCCTGTCTGTTTAAACCTGAAGAGAATAAGGTCGTTATGGTGTGGTGTCTAACTGACAACTGGTGTTTATTGAAATGTTGTAATGGCAACAGACTGATCAATAAGAAATGACATGTACAAACTGGTCATGACAGCATTCACTATTTCATTGTCATATACATTTCAGTATGATTGTTTTGATGAGCAAATTATGTAAGTTTGTGAAAATGATAGGTTATAATGACATTGTATAATTTTATTTTATCCTGGAATGTCAAAATCTAGATTGTCAGTGTATTTCGATATAGCGGTTTTGTGATTTAGCTGGTTTCGACTATATCTGTGAAAGCCTTACGTTCCGTGTATAGTTCCTGTGTAATCCAAGGTTTAATGTGTGTAGTTTCTCTGTGCCTGTTCATTTGGAATGCAGCAATGAATGACGTTTTTGTGCAACAAATTCAGAGTAAGTTTCAGTAGTTCAGCTGACTGAATGGTTATGAAACTAACTATAATGCTATTGCATTTAATTTCTAATGACATGTCATTCTGCTGTTTTATTGTTGTTGAATGTAGTATTTCAACAAAACGGTTGTGTACCGTCAGATGCTTAACTTGTAGTAATATTGCCACAAATTCACAGAAAAGACTAATCCTAACGGATCGTATGTTTAGAGTGCATCGTTGAAAAACTCAACGCCAGGACGAAGCAGTTTCCCAATTATCATTCGTTTTCATAGGTACTTCAACTTGAATAAATTAATGGTGATTATCATCTACAGATTATTATGGTCTCCAGAACATCCCTTCCACCTTAAGCGTCAATATTCACCAAATCAATATAAAGAGAATTTTTGTACATTGTCCATGATAAATTGTAATCGATGAACAAGAAATGAAAAATACCTATATGATTACTGTATGCAGCAGAACAATTACTTCATTATGGAATCGAATTCAAACACGAATTTCGTTACTCAAATTTCATAATCAGTAGCAGAAAAACATGTCATATAATTGATTTAATTACTTGCACTATGACTCACATATTAGATAACGAAAACGGTCTATAAGAAATGGATGAAACAAAATTTTTGTTGCATAACATATTCAAAAGATTTGTAGTGAAAGCCCAACCAACACATACTGTTACTCGACTTGAATCAGTGGATGAATAAAACAATCTGAGAAGGGACGATAGAATATTCAGTCATTTCAAAGAACAAAGCGTAGCGTTCTCACTATAACGGGGAAGAAAGACAGGGCACTTTGACACGATTAGGTGAGAACATTGTTGGTGGGGACGTTAGATCCTCAGAACTCACTTGAAAAAAGATTTTTAGTTTTTTTTTTTAGTTTTTTTGCGCACTGGTTGATCAGATGACCTTGAGATTACATTTCCCATTCGGATAATCCCTGACTGCCATTTGGTTGATGTATTATTTTAGTATGCTATTTTTGCGGCTCCCCCAAGGACGTTTATATCGTGTTTAAATAAGCTCGATTTATGTGCTTGTCAACCTCGTATTTTCTAGGTGCTTGTATAACACACTTTCTAGGCTTTATCAGGACATCTTGCTATATTTAGAAGGGCAGGTATCAATCAAACCAGAATAGCTTATCGTGTCACTATATAATTGCTTCGCTTTCGTGTGCCAAGTTAGGTGAACTCGTAATAGCTGCAAGAATATTAATTGTAGTGAAGCAACCCGTGCATGTAATTTATGTCACTCTCAATTTGAGCAGCTCACACATAGTTGAATGACGAAAGTCTTTATTACAGTATCTGTATTCAGTCTTTTTAGAACTCTTCTTTGTTCACACTGAGTTGAGCTAAATGAATGAAGGTATACAATAGACCGACAATTTTATGAAGTCTATTAGAAACCACATGAGGTTAAATAAAGTGAATATTGAACTAACTGATGATCATTCAGAAAAATGTGTTGTTTATACTTTCGTTTCAAGATGATTAGGTCCTTGTAAATTACAATTAAAAAGTCAGTGATGTAGTGAGCTGTCTTTCTTAGAAGCTTAGTCATCTCACGCATGGTAGCTAACCAATCTTCTTTCTTCAGTACACACTTATTGACGTATTTGTCACGATTCGACTGGGAATTTTATTTGAATCATCTGAAGTTGTCAAATGAATCGCACTTCTAACATTGGACAATATTTGCAAATTCATTTCAGATTTTCATACCTGCAAGCCATATTATGAGTTTACATACGTAAATGGAAGTTGAACACTGAGAAGTTACAGACAGCATTACTAAATTAAACAATCTGAACAATCTTAAAATGAAATTGACTAACCCAACTAATGTTTCATTGTTATTTCGCCTTTGAATAGACACAAGAAAATAAGATGATTTTATATAGCAAGAAAAGACAACAGCACAATTCAAGATATTGAACGGTGAAGTGAGTGAAGCTTGAAAGACTTCGTGTCCAATCTAAAGTTACCTCACGTTTACAATTTGTGACTATGATTCGTCATCGGATATCTCTGGTCATTCGCTACTTTTGCAGTAACCTTTAATTAACTGCTTAAATGTATATGAATTATTTCCCGAATGCACTACAACTGGTAAAAAGAATTGATGCAGTGACCGATACCCGGCTAAGCAGTGAACAACACAATTCAAGGAATTTTATAATGTCACAAACTCATCTTTCCGAGTTTGAATTTATATAGGCGAGATAATATATTGCTCTCTTATATATGCCTAAATGATCTTATCATGAAAAATTATCTTTTACATTTCATTTGTATCGCGATGAACATTTACTCAAGGAGGTATAAATGATTTGATGCTGGAACATCAGACTCCTGTTTGATTTAGTTTAATTTTGCTTCGTCAATATTACGTGTTCTTTGGTTCGAACATGTTTTGATGACAACTACGCAAATCAATCAACATCCTACAACTTCTGCAATCAGTGGAGTTTAGGTTGTTTTCCTGGTTATCATTGATGTGTATATTTATGGCAGTTGAATAAATGAGAATTTTGGTTCAGGATGTAAGTCTCATTCAGCGTTCAATGTGTTACTACAATCGGAAGTTGATGTTTTTGTGTTTTATTCCAAGATTGTTGGAACATCAATTTAAAGGACATTAACATATAAACATTAATGATAAGGTAAATAAATAAGTGACAACAGACAATTCACTCACTTTGGCAATCTACGTTCAATTGTTGAACTGAATGAAAGAAACCAGTTAATTTTATATTTGATAATAGACAAGATAAATTTGGTGTTGCATAAATAAAAGCGTTTGTTATTTATAGTTCTCCTATATGAGAAATATTTAATTTTCGCAATGTTGCCTCATGATATACTGTTATTGATGTTCAGTTCGTTTGGTTATATACCTTTCATGGTTTTTATCACTAGACTCTCCATCAAATAATATATAGTTTAACAGTAAATTTTAAGGACATTTGCAAAGAATCTTCTCAAAAACTTGTACTTTACAACTATTGATAAAAACTTCGATTGAATGTTTTATGGATAAGTTGCAATATTTTGGGAGTAGACTATGGTTGGTCGATTGCATATTGTGGAATGAAGTTCATCTATTACAATTTATTAGGCCTTGCTGTTTTTGATTCAATAATATTGAGATTTGTTGTATTGGGTAAAGCTTAGAATTGCGATATCTACTCCTGAAAGAATCCCATAGTGAAAAGATCACACCGTTTCATCCTTCATTTATAAAAACTATATGAAAGATCATTACATGAACACTCCTGATCGACTCACAGCACAAAGCGAGCTATCATCCAATTTGATGACTTCAAACACATAGTGGAAGATGCACGACTTCCGAATTCCATTTCAATTTGTTACAGACATTCACTTACAGGTAACACCTTCTTTATCTCATTATTCAATTAAAGGAATTCAGATCTCAATTTTTCGATATGCCTGTGGCACGCATATTCAGTAATGCTTACAACAATTCAAAATTGATAATACATAAGTCACTCACCTTTGTTGGTGTTCTTTGTGATCATCTCTGGATGAGAGAAACGAAACAAAATGTTCAGTAAAATCAAACGTAATCATTACGAAATATAGAAGCAAGCAATAAGATCGGTATAGAAGACACGCATGATTTGTCCAAGTCAATGTCAAACATTTTATTCAATAATCTTTAAAACAACTCAGCGTCATCCTCACTGTAGAGGGGAAACAACATACAGTAGTTTGAGACAACCAGGTGAGATCATTGTGGATAAGAAACTTGTGCAAATAGTTCGTGTCACTTTCTCTATGAAAATACTCACACAGTGTTGAATGACAACAGTCTGCATCACTGAATTTGCTTTCATTCTCTTTGGAACTGTTGTGCGCGCTCACACACAATAGAAATAATTGAACTGGTTGAATCACGTTCTTCTACATTCTTCTGAATTGATCATATACAATAGCTGAGTACATGGAATTTATTCACCGACTGCCCAATTACATTACATACATCAGCCTTGATAAGTTGAATCATTTAATTCAATAATAATGATAATATTAATAATAATAATAATAGTAATAATAATAATAATGTCTAGGAGCTAATTTACAATAGACAATCAACGATTCACTCACTTTTTGACTGGTTGTGTAGTAGGGTTCCTGTAGCAACAGAATAAGATGATTTATGTAAACCTCTTGAAGGTTGTTTACTCGAACACTACTGGTCGAGTCTAAACACACAGCAAACTATCATCATATTTGATGACTTCAAATACTTAACCGAGGTTGCGCACCTTCCAAATTCTACTTGAATTTGTGTTATAACTCGTCGATTGATATGCTTGAACTTTCCAAAATAAAGATATTTATCAAGCGAGTCCTGGTGATCTAACATCACCAACACTTCTCCCCTTTTTGATAGCGTGCGCTCCTGGTTCTACTTGCATCTTGATTGTTGTTGTTGTTGACTGGGATGATACCTTCGGGAACGGAGATCAGCTTGTGTCTGAGTTTCTTCTCGTGGGGTAGGGCTGGTAGTAGGTAGAAGGGGAAGATTTTCTGATCTTGATGGACGGTCTGGAGCTAGCCGTTCGTTTATCTGGTCTCGATGGCGTTACCACCTTTCGCCTCCGACCTCTACTTCGTATATAATTCGCTCAACTCTTCTTATCACTCGCGCTTCTACCCGGGGACCATGATTTGTTCTGTAGTCAGCCACATGCGAACACAAGGTGTCCCACCTCGTAATAGGATTTCCTTTGATGCTTTGTCTCTACTGATGCTAGTGCATTAGTTGGATGCGTCATGCTCTGGATCGTTTTCCGTCTTCTTCCCATCAGGATTTCTGTTGGTGACTTTTGCTCCGGTAACAACTCATTTGGTATTGTTCGATAAACATACAAGAAATTTTATAACGCGTCGGCTGACGTTCGCTCCCATTTTGACTTAACCAATGTTTTTTTAAAGATATCAACAAACCTTTCCACTTGCCCATTGGATTGTGGGTTGTATGGTGGCTAGCTTAAGTGCCTAATGGCTAGCCGTTGGCAGAAAGTTTGGAATTTTTCGGAGGTAAATTGAGACCCATTGTCAGATACAATCACATCTGATATGCGATTTCGAGAGGAAATTTCGGTTAGGAGCTGTATTGTCCTATTTGTCGTGGGCGGCATTACGGGGCTGATTTCTGGCCACTTTCAGAAGGCATCCACCACAACTAGATACATATTTCGATTGATTGAACCAGCGAAGTCAACGTGTATCCTGGACCAAGGATGATCAGGTTTGGGCCATAAAACCGGCGGAACTTTGGCATTCATCTTTGACGCTTGCTGACACCGCATACATTTTTCAACTAACACTGTTTCATATTGATCCATGTGAGGCCAGTTTGCATAACTCCTGGCTATGGATTTCATTCGTCTAACGCCCGGATGATCAAAGTGGAACTGTCTCAGCACTTTTTCCCGAAAGGATTCTGGCACAACCACTATTCCTCCAAACATCAAACAGTCGTTTACGATGCATAGGGAATCCCGCCGCTGATACATCTGTTTTCTGTCACCGTCAAACTTCTTCGACGGCCAACAGTTAGTGACATATTTCATCGTCATCTTGATGATGGGGTCTTTCCTAGAAGCGTTTTGTATGTCTGTTGCAGACATCGTCGATGCCCGTATTGAGGTCGTCAGATAACATTACACGTGGTCTTCCTCTGACAGATTTGCCACTTCCACGTTTTGCTCGGCCCCCACTTGATCAATAATGGGTCGTGACAAAGCGTCTGCTTGACCGAATTGTTGAGTGCGTCGATATTGGATTTCGAAATCATACCCCGAAATTACCAAGGCCCATCGCTGAAGACGATTTGTAGAATGGGCTGGAATGCCAGATTTAGAACCGAATACTGCTAACAGAGGCTTATGATCTGTGAGGAGCGCGAATCTCCGACCGTACAGAAACTTAGGGAAACGGCGAACAGCAAACACAAGAGCAAGAGCCTCTTTCTCTATGTGGCTGTACTTCTTTTCTGCTGAGGTTAGTGTACGGGATGCATGCATAACGGCTTTTTCTGACCCGTCTGGAAACTGATGTGAAATAACAGCACCTAGGCCATATGCTCAAGCGTCTGCTGCAACGATGATTGGTATGGATGGATCGTAGTGTGTTAATAACAATTCTGAGCTAATTATGGACTTGAGTTTACCAAAAGCCTCGTCACACTCTTTCGCCTAGTTCCGTGTGCTATGCTTCTGCAGTAGAAAGTTCAATGGAGCGCGAATATCGCGCATCGAGGGAACAAAAGCTGAATAATAAATGATTAATCCGAGAAAAGATTTGTAATTCCGAGACATTAGTGGGAGTGGGCATCAGTTTGATAGCTCGGATGTTCTCAGGATCAGGTCTGCGACCGTCGGCATCAAAGATGAATCCCAAATACTTTACTGACTGCAATAAAAACTAGCATTCATGACCAGTTTTAAGCAGCGGTGACGAGTGTTGAAAAGAGTGCTGATCAACAAAAGGTTTGCTGAGGGACTGAACAGTAGCATGGAATGAACGGTCAAGTGGGTTCTGCGGTAGGATAGAATACTAGTCCAGTTCTGACGGACCAAGTTTTCTAAAGAGAAGAAACGCCTTCCAGGAATCATCTCTGTCAGAAAAATCAACTCTTAAAAGGCCTTCTTAGCGCCTAAACCAAGTATAAAATCTAATATTGGCGTCAGGATCATGAAGAAACATTGAAATACCACTGACCATACCATCGACTGACTGAGGGATTGTCGGTGAAGATGAGACATGAGATGATCTGCGCGTCTGAGTACGTACCTCCATCAATTTCAGCTGTTGTGCAAACAATTTATCTAATTTAGCTGCATCCATCATCATTCACTAGATCGTTTGTCGAAATGCCGTCGCCAGATTGTTACGCTCGTCTCTAAGTATGCTTAAACTATTACGAGTTCACCTTAGTCGACTAACGAGAACAAAACAATGAACCAGAGTACAGGTAGGTTACTGTGATCCCTTGAGCGAATTGTATCAGCGAGAAGTGTTGATATTGCGTAGAATTTGTATTCTACAAACACCCAACCAGCACACAATCAGTTCAAGCACTCAAATTGCGTTTACTTATACTCCATAGAGAAGTCCTTGGGACACTCACAAAAAAGTAGCACACTAAAATCATACAGTAACCAATCACAGCCAAGGATTTTCCTGGTGGGAAATGTGATTCCAAGGTCAACTGATCGGTCCATGAAATAAATCCAAAATAAAGATATTTCACTCACTTTTTTTCTTGTTCTTTGTGATCGTCTCTGTATAAGAGCAACGAAACAAAGTGTTCAGTAACATGAAATGTAATCATTACGAAACGAAGAAGCAAGCAATAAGATCGGTCTAGAAAACACACATGATTTGTTTGAGTCAATTTCAAATATTTTATTCAATAATCTTTAAAAAAACTCATAGTCATCCTCACTGTATAGGAGAAACAACATGCAGTAGTTTGAGACGACCAGGTGAGATCATTGTGGATAAGCAAATTGTACAAGTACCTCTGCCAGTAGAACCTTCGTGGCTATTGCCGGTCCCAAGCCCGGATAAAGGAAGAGGGTTAGACATGGGGTTGGCGACCCCATTCCATCAAAAACTAACTTGTCAAAAAAACGCTAACCGGAGAAAATAATTCAAACCATCTTACCTCTCCCCTGGGATATGGAAGAAGAATTATGACGTCGCGTGGTGAAAGCCGAGTTCCTTCGGAAGTCACAGGGACGATGCCTCTTCTGACAACCAGAGCAACCATTCTTTATGGTACATAGAACATTCGAACATTGTGAGAGACTGGGAGACTATTTCAAGTTGCGGCAGAAATGAAAATATACGACCTCGAGGTGATTGGCATCAGTGAAACGCATTGGACACAGGTAGGACAACTGAGACTAGCTTCAGGGGAACTGCTGTCATACTCTGGTCATGAAGAGGAAAATGCTCCACATACACAAGGAGTTGCACTGATGATGTCCAAACATGCAAAAAAGGCACTGATAGGATGGGAATCTCATGGACACAGGATTATTAAAGCATCCTTCAAAACAAAGAAAAAGGACATTACAATGAACGTCATCCAATGTTATTCACCTACCAATGACTACAATGACGACATTAAAGATCAATTCTACGAAAGGCTGCAGTCAATCGTCGAGAAATGTTCACCAAAGGATTTGACGATTCTTATGGGAGACCTGAATGCCAAGGTTGGAATGGACAAGACTGAATATGAAGGCATCATGGGACGACATGGACTGGGAGAAAGGAACAAAAACGGTGAGAGATTTGCAAACCTATGTGCCTTCGACAAACTGGTCATCGGTGGCACAATATTCCCACACAAACGCATTCACAAAGCCACATGGATTTCACCGGACCACACTACTCACAACCAAATTGACCATATCTGTATCAACAAAACGTTCAGAAGGACTATGGAGGATGTGAGAACCAAGAGTGGAGCTGACTTAGCCTCAGATCACCATTTGCTAATCGCCAAAATGAAACTGAAACTAAAGAAACACTGGATAATGGGACAGACAACATCACACAAGTTTAATGCGGCCTTTCTTCGGGATACCGTAAAACTCAACGAATTCAAGATGACCCTCAGCAATAGGTTCCAGGCCTTGCACGATATACTCCATGGAGAAGAAGCAACACTGGAGAACAATTGGAAAGGGATCAAGGAGGCAATCACTTCAACATGTCACGAAGTTCTGGGTCACAAGAAGAACCATCACAAGGATTGAATGTTTGTTGGTACTCTTGCAAAAATTGAAGAGCGGAGGAACAAGCAGGCAGCAATTAATGTAAGGCAAACAAGAGAAGAGAAAGTTAAGGCACAAGCTGAATACACAAAAGCAAACAGGAAAGTGAAGAAGAGCATCAGAGCTGACAAACGAAAATATGTGGAAGATCTAGCGATGATGGCGGGAAAGGCTGCAAAAGACGGAAACTTGAGACAATTGTACGAAACAACAAAGAAGCTCGCCGGGAACTATCGTAAACCAGAACGACCAGTGTAAAGCAAGGAAATTAAAGTAATCAGCGACACTGAACAACAGCGAAATAGGGTGGTAGAACACTTTAAGGAACTATTGAATCGACCGGCTCCACGGAACACACCCAACATCGAAGCGGCATCCACGGATCTCTCAATTAATATTGGCGCACCTACGATTGAGGAGATCAGTATGGCCATCAGACAAATCAAGAGCGGCAAAGCAGCAGGACCAGACAACATTCCAGCAGAGGCAATGAAAGCAGATGTAGAAGCAACTGCGAAAATATTTCACATCCTCTTCAAGAAGATTTGGGATGAGGAACAAGTACCATCAGATTGGAAAGAAGGATACCTTATCAAAATACCAAAGAAAGGCGATCTCAGCAAGTGTGAGAACTACAGAGGCATCACTCTTCTTTCAATACCAGGCAAAGTCTTCAACAGGGTATTGTTAAACAGAATGAAGGACTTCGTAGACGCCCAACTTCGAGATCAACAGGCTGGATTTCGTAAGGATCGATCGTGTACTGACCGAATTGCTACATTACGGATCATTGTGGGGCAATCGGTTGAATGAAACTCCCCACTCTACATCAACTTCATCGATTACAAGAAGGCATTCGATAGCGTGGATAGGAAAACACTGTGGAGGATTCTTCGACACTACGGTGTGCCTGAGAAAATAGTTAACATCATACGGAATTCTTATGATGGATTAAACTGCAAAACAGTACACGAAGGACAGGTAATAGACTCTTTCGGGGTGAAGTCCGCTGTCAGGCAAGGTTGATTGCTCTCACACTTTCTCTTACTCCTGGTGATCGACTGGATTATGAAGAGGTCAGCATCTGGAGGTAGGCACGATATTCAAAGGACAGCTAGGATGCAGCTGGACGATCTGGACTTCGCAGATGACCTGGCTCTCCTAACGCACACGCAACAACAAATGCAAGAGAAGACAACCAGTGTAGCAGCAGCCTCTGCAGCAGCAGGTCTCAACATACAAAAAGGAAAAAGCGAAATTCTCCGATGCAACACAACATGCAACAACCAAATCACTTTTGATGGAGATGTCTTGGAGGACGTTACCACCTTTCTATATCTGGGCAGCATCATCGACAACCAAGGTGGATACACTGCAAATGTGATGGCGAGGATCGTCAAAGCAAGGGCTGCATTTCCACAATTGAACGACATCTGGAACTCAAAACAAATATCAATCAACACCGAAATCAGGATTTTCAATACAAATGTCAAGACAGTTCTACTGTATGGAGCGGAAACATAGAGAACTACCAAAGCCATCATCCAGAAGATACAAGTGTTTATTAACAGCTGTCTACGCAAAATACTTCGTATTCGTTGGCCAGACACGATCAGCAGCAACGTACTGTGAGAGAGAACAAACCAGATTCCAGTGGAGGAGGAAATCAGGAATAAGCGGTGGCAGTGGATAGGACACACACTACGAAAAGCACTCAACTGCCTTACGAGACAAGCCCTCACTTGGAACCTTCAAGGCAGAAGAAAAAGCCGAACGCCAAGGAACACATTACGCCGAGAAATAGAGAAAGATATGAGAGGAATGAACAAACATCGGACATAACTGGAGATAGAAGCCAAGGACAGAGTTGGTTGGAGGAAACTGGTGGGCGGCCTATGCTCCATTGGGGGTAACAGGCGTAAGTGAGTAAGTAAGTAACTTGTGCAAGTAGTTCGTGTCACTTTCACTTTGGAAATACTCACACAGTGTTGAATGACAACAGTCTGCATCACTGAATTCGCTTTCATTCTCTTTGGAACTGTCGTGCGCGCTCACACACAATAGAAATAATTGAACGGGTTGAATCACGTTCTTCTACATTCTTCTGAATTTATCATATACAATAGATGAGCACATGCAATTTATTCACTGATTGCCCAATTACATTACATGCATCAGTCTTGATAAGTTGAATCATTTAATCCAATAATAATAATAATAATAATAATAATAATAATAATAATAATAATGTCTAGGAGCTAATTTACAATAGACAATCAACGGTTCACTCACTTTTTGACTGGTTGTGTAGTAGGGTTCCTGTAGCAACAGAATAATATGATTTATGTAAACCTCTTGAAGGTTGTTTACTCGAACACTACTGGTCGATTCTAAGCACACAGAAAACAAACATCATATTTGATGACTTCAAACACTTAACCGAAGTTGCGCACCTTCCAAATTCTACTTGAATTTGTGTTATGACTCGTCAGTTGATATGCTTGAACTATTACGAGTTCACCTTTACCGGTAAACGAGTGCTAAGACATGTGATCCATTGACAAGATGGTCTACTCTAATCGGAGCGTCCCAGGGCCCTGCCAACGGTATCAAAATGTTTCGATATGGCGTAGAAAGTGTATCCAACAAGCACACAGAAAGTCGAGCTGTTCTACATTAGGAGAAGAGGAGCATAAAATTTAATAGACAAAACACTCTTATACAGTTAGGTCGATCATGAATACTAACAAATACGAATGAACAATTAAAAGTATGTGATCTTTATTGTTTAGGACGACCTTAAATATTGACTAGTAGGCATTGACCAGTAAAATTATACCTAGAAGTAATTTCTCTAGGATATTTCATGACTATCATAACAATTTGTCACAGTCATTCACTTATAGTCAATACTTTCTTTATCTCATTATTCAGCGAAAGTTATCTTACAATGAAGTCCACTTTCAATCTTTCAATATGCATATGGCACACATATTCAGTAATGCTTACAACAATTCAAAATCCATAATACATGCATGGTTCACTCACTTCTGTGTGTGATGTGTCTGGTTGTCTCTGGATAAGAGCAACGAAACAAAGTGTTCAGTAACATGAAACGTAATCATTACGAGACGAAGAAGCAAGCAATAAGATCGGTCTAGAAGACACGCATGATTTGTCCAAGTCAATGTCAAACATTTTTCACATTAACGTATAAAACAACTCGAGGATAGACGATAGATGTTTCACTGCTTTCTTCACATGGTATTCGTCATCCTCACTGTATAGGAGAAACAACATGCAGTAGTTTGAGACGACCAGGTGAAATCATTGTGGATAAGCAACTTGTGCAAATAGTTCGTGTCACTTTCACTTTGGAAATACTCACACACTGTTGAATGACAACAGTCTGCATCACTGAATTTGCTTTCATTCTCTTTGGAACTGTTGTGCGCGCTCACACACAATAGAAATAATTGAACGGAATAAATCACGTTCTTCTACATTCATCTAAACTGCCCATATACAATAGATGAGCACATGGGATTTATTCACTGACTGCCCAATTACATTACATACATCAGCCTTGATAAGTTGAATCGTTTAATTCAATAATAATAATAATAATAATAATAATAATAATAATAATAATAATAATAATAATAATAATAATGTCTAGGAGCTAATTTACAATAGACAATCAACGGTTCACTCACTTTTTGACTGGTTGTGTAGTTGGCTTACTGTAGCAATAAAATAATATAATTTAGTCAACCTTTTAATTTTTTTACGCACCTTTAATAAGTTTATTTCCTTTTTCTGCATGGTCTAATGTGTTTATTTAATTCATCTACTGAATTTATGACACGCGTCCCGGTGAATTAGTGCGCTAATCACTCCAATTTATTTCTGACATTTCTTCGGAATTTATGCAGTAATGTTTTTTTATATCTGAATATGGATTCGGGAAGCCTGTTGTCATTTATTAAAAATGTCCATCTGTCAACCAAAGATCTATATCACTGATCTGAATTTTTTTTTCCTGCCACATCGTTTCGCCACAGTAACTATCATGTTCATGAATAACCGTTCTTCTACATTCAGCGAAACTGCCCATACACAATAAACAAATATACTGAATTTTATACACGATTATTTGATCATGATTTCAACGAATAATCTAACAATCTTCAAAACCTCATAATGAAGTTTCCATGCGATCGTTACTGACTTGCTTCTTTAGGATTCTTATTTTATTTATACCATTGAATTGCTTCATTCATACTGTTGAATTTTTATTCCTTTTCTTCCTTGCTCAATTGTTTGTTTAAATGATCCTCTCAATCAACGATACGTGTTGCGAATAATATGGACGATAACCGTTCCACTTTATTTGGAGATCTTATCGGCTGTTATGCAGTGATGTTGTATAATATCTCAATAAGGATTCGGAACGCGCGTCGCGTTTATTAAAAATGCCCGTTTGTCAATTAAAGATCGATGATACTTTAGTCCAACCACATCGTTACATAACAGGAACTGTTATAATAATGAATAACCTTAACTTAATAATTTTCCATTATTCATGCTTTCGATGCATTGCTTGTGTAGGTTTGAACTAGTGAATGTTTAAATTTGAGTTTAGACCTAGATTGCCATGAGAAGATATTAGATCGGTTGATGAGGTAACGAACCTCCGTCAACTGAGATGGTTAATATGGGTATTACGTACGCTCTGCCATCAATGGCCTCTATAGGCTATGTTGTTTGGTGTAGAATAAGGCAAGAAGAAAGCTATACATTCTCAAATCAAAATATGGCATCGTTATATGAAACACTGTGTGAGTAAGTGGTCTCACTGATATTTTATATTTCGATCTCACTGAGTTGGCTTAAATTGACTCTTTATGTAGTGTTTGTATAGAATTTCAGTGAAGTAATGAAAAATCTCGTCTCTCCAAAAGTTGATATTCAATTTACATTAGAAGTTTCTCACTTACTTGTGGATTATGTGGATATCGCTGTCCCTATGATTTTCAACAATGGTCTTATTACTTACGGTAAATACATAATTATTTTTTAAAAACAACTCTGAGTTAGCAGACTGCTTTTACTATACTTAATCACTTACACCCGTTACCCCAAATGGAGCGTAGGCCTCCAACCAGTATTCTCCAACATGCTATAACTTTCACTTCCGTTTCCAGTTTTTTCCAATTTCTGTTCACTTTTTTGATGTTTTTTGACCATCTCTTGGCGTAATGTGTAACTCTTTCTATGACGCTGAGGGTTCCAAATGAGGGCTTGACTTGTGATGAAGTTGAGTGCTTTTTGCAACGTGTTAGGTTCAGTTAAGTCAGTCGTCTACAGAGTCCTCCATTCTGTTTAACAACACCCCGTTGAAGACTTTCCCTGGTATTGACAGAGGAGGTATCCGTCTGTAGTCCTCATACTTGCTGAGATCACCTTTCTTTGGTATTTTTATCAGATATCCTTCTTTCCAGTATGATGGAACAGGTTCTTCATCTCAAATCCTGCTGAAGATAATGTGGAGTATTTTTGTAGTCGCTACCACGTCTGCTTTAGTTGTCTCGGCTGGAATGTTATCTGGTCCCGCTACTTTGTCGCTGTTGATTTGTCTGATGGACATACTAATCACTTCAATTAATGATCAGCCAACATTGATCGCTTTTGGTTCAGTTCATTTCAATACTTATCTGACCGTATCGTTATTTGTTGAACATTTTCTTATTTTTACTATAATATTATAAACACTGGTGTTGATTTCATACCACAAACGGCAGCTTTTAAAGGAACTTATTTACATAACCACCTTCATGTGTTGAACTAGATCAGAACATAATCGCATCAGAAAAACCATTAGTCTTTTGCAACTTTTACAGGCTAATCAATTGTTCTTTTATAAATGAAACATACTCATACTTATTTTATTAAACACCTTATTAAAAGTGAATCCTGGATTGTGAGTTTATGTAACCCACATTGAATAAACTCACTTATCTTCTATATGTTGATTCGCTCTAAACCATATGCACAAAATTCACATTACTGAGTCTGTTTATTTAGATTATAAAACTATTCGAACCCATTAGCTCAACAGTATCAAGGTAAACACAAGATCTATGCATTCATGGTTCGCTCATGTTTGACTTAAACGATCCAGTTCTTAAATTATACAATACTACGACACTGAAGTAGGCTGAAACTAATCATTTTACTTTCAAACTATACAGTTAGTCACAGGAAGATATGTCATAAACTTACTTGTCAAATAGCATTCCGTAGAATCTTGTTAAGCCGTAAATATAAGGTAAAACCGATTAGATTGATAAAGAAAATTCAAAAGTATATCGATGTATTTACTTGGTTATTTATTGTCGAAATACACAGAGCAGCAAAATATGACTTCTATATGTTGCACACTGTATTGCATAATCGCTGTTCACTTTCCAGTTTAGTCATATCTGGTTTACTCCTCATTTTTAATGTAAATATTGCTGTGCACATTTTGATGAATATTAATAGATTATTGTGACTGACCTTCTCAACGATTTGACGAATGGGAGTGTTGTCTGACTAGTGATTTTGTGGACTATATATATCCTCTGCCTGCATAAACTGTTTGCTGTGTGACAAGAGTATTTCAACTACAAACTACCTTTCTTTCATATAAAATAAATAACTGAAAAACCTAAACACTAAAGAAATGAAATCACTCATTTAAATCGTGAATCTAGGATTGAAATACATTTGGTTGAGAGTGTATGATCATTCCGATGAGAACATTGTTAACGTGGCTACAACAAGTATTTTCACATTTTCAGAATAAAAGTATTTTGTTCGACTCTTTTTTCTATTTTGATAATATTTGTTCGTCTATCTTCTCTCCTTGAAATTACTTTTCGCTACCATTTCAGTATACATGACAGCTAGTTGTTCGTAGGTTAAATAATAGTCACTACTACTGCTACTACTACTACTGAAACAGTATCGCATTGTCAGCAATTTCACCTCTCTCTATCTGCATTGATAATATTTATTCAGAGCGGTTATTATTAGGAGCGATTTCATTTGCTCATTGGCTCCTTAGAATAATACTCTCACACTGGATATTTGCACATCTGACATCTGCGCGAACCATGATCTTCGAATAGATCATTTGTAAAAATATTGAATTATTCTCCAGAAACTGCAACACCATATACACCAGTTAGCTTAGCCTTTCATTTTGAAAGTTACATAGTTAAACTCACTCCTCTTCGGTGAATTGTTTGTTACTAAATTTATTAAAAAAAAATTAAGCGGTGTAATAGATTACAACTTTCAGATAACTAAATAGCTTGATGATGAATACTTTGTGGACACTATTTACGATTGTGCAATTTAAAAGAGACAAAGATTGAGAAGTTATCTTCTGAAAACGACGTATATATCATAGTGTTATTGATAGACAGAATTGATTAATTCAATTCAATGTGTTGAACAAAACAACTTCAATATGATTTTATTCCTAATGAAATTGTTTGAATCGTCCCGTTGTTAATATTTCTGATAGAAATGTGATCAATCTTGGTTACATTATGAGCATCGTAAGCGGATTGTCTTGATACAGACATGATGATACAAGTGGATATAAGTTAGTTTACTAGAAATTACTGAAATAAGTCAAACAAATGTTCAAATTTAAAAAGATGTGTAAATTCTAAAAAGTACTTACACTCCTTTCGACTTTAAGTATTTACTGAATAATCAGAAAAGAAACACATTTAGGATTTCTCAATTAGAGTTTTGCAGATTAGTGTTTGTTGCATATTGAAATCATCAATCGATTCCACTGAGTTACCGACACTGAAGTGGATGGTTTCCTCAGTGTCATTCAACTTGTCTTTAAATTACAAGTTTAATACACAGAGCAGTGGAGCAACGTTAGTACATGCATCTCCATGGTAGCTGGTGGCCAAAAACAGGTTCATACTTCACTCATTCCTTCTGCATCCTAAAGCCCATGTCAACCATCGGTTGGTTATTAGGGCTTGCAAACATTCGTAGGTGAATCCAACAACCCAGTTAAAACATAGGACACCTACGTTTTGTCATCTAACTTTTGTAAACAACACATTTGCCACGTGATAGTAGTTTGAATATGACCTCCTCAAATGTAGCAATGCACGAATAACTGTGAGAGCATTTCGTGAGGAGGAGCAGAATCTCTCCACTTTCAGCCATACTGGAGCATTCGGGAGGCAGTAGGTGCACTTTTACTACCAAACAACCGAGGAAATAATTAGTGATCCATATAACTAACTTCAGTTCATTTATGATATATCTTTACCAAAAATTCCATTTCAACGACTGTATTTCAAATTGGAAATTTAGGTGTACAACTACAGTTGGCTTAAATAGTGTGTATTTACATCACATTCTTTATAGATGTTGTTAAGTATTGAGGAAAAGTTTTTTCTTGGTAATAACAAATCTGTAAAGTAGCACAGTCGATAGAAACGTTTTCGTGATTCACTGAATGAATTCGTAAATTGATAATGGCCAACACTACCATTGAAAAGCTCAACATCGACCATAAGCATGCAAAATTGATTTAAAATCAACCATATTTCGACAATCTACTTCTTACTGTATTTACAGTTACCTTACAGAAATTCTGTTAACAATTCGACTTGAATATGCGAGTGAATTTAAGTATGTTTCGTGAAGTGTTCCGTATGTTTAATATTTGCCAAAGCAAATTCAAATATATGTGAGGTCACTACAGTATAATCGTCTTTCATCGACTACATCAAGAGTAAATTATTCAATATCAAAAGTAGATACAATGTTAAATAGCATTTTTACAAATTCCCTATTTGAATGTTTTGGTGAGAGTTGTGAATGTTCAGCAGTATTTGAATTAAAATGTTTTGTGATATTGAACATTCACTACATGTTACTGTGTAAGATGTTTGATTAATTGATTAGTTGACAAATCAATTTTAACAAACAAACACCTACTTCAACGAATCCAGTTTTGGCCTTAAATAACTACAAACCAAATTTACATTACAACATAATAAAATATTCTATGACCATTTTGTTTCTTATCGAAAATTATTATAAAAATGACAAAAGTTTGATGAAAAAATCAAACATTTATCAAATATCAAATTTATTAAGTCTCAAAATAAAAGATAAAAATAATTCAGAAAATTCAACATATTCACATTAGATGGGATTGGATGAGATTCATTAGAAAGATTCGTAAAATTATCAAACTGGAAATATATGATCAATGCTTTGTGGACGCTGTTTACGACTGTGCCATGTGAAATGGACAAAGGTTGAAGAATCATCTTTCTAAAACTACTTTTACTTCAAACTGTTATTGATAGACAGGCTAAATTCAGTTAACGACTTTTTGTTCGGAATCATTGAGAACATTTCATGTTCTTACCGAGAATCAGTTACTTTATTGAAGTAAAATTCTAAAATTCATAGTTTCAGTATCAACAATGTTGTGATTCTCATCGTTTTATGTGGAATGTTGAAGGTGATATCAGTCGTTGAGTGATCATCTTCAGAAGTTTCTGTTTCTAATATTCCTTATTGTTTAAATCTCTCAGCTTATTAGTCTGAATTAAGATGAGAATGATTTTCTCACTAGATGCTTTCATACATACGTTTTTAACAGAACAAATTCAAGTGAAAACACTACACTCGTCAATAATGTTTAGTCTGTGACAGATCCTACTACTTCGAAACTTGTTATTAAGAGAGATGTATGAAATTCGGTATCGCAGCTAAGTAAATGAAATCAAATTGAACAAGTTATAAACTAATTATTTATATTTGAACATTTAATTCGCATTGAAAATCAAATATTAAATTAGTCTAAAATATTATCTTCAGAAGATAAATATATTCTTCCAAAATAAAACTTACATTTCCAGCGTTTTTCTATATTTACTAAATAATTGAACAAAGTCAAATGTAATTACACTAGCTAAGATGCTTTGAATTGCGATGGAAATTTGATTGTGTCTAAAGTCACTTTGATTGTTGACACCATCATTTGTTCGAATATTATACAAATGGGCATCAAAATAGTGCGTGTTATATACTATCTATTTTGACTTGTAATCATTGAAATTTGCAAAGTTATTTACATTTTTTGATAAAGTTGAAAATAACTGGTTTTTAAAGGGCTAGGTTTATTGCAAATCAAGTATAAACACCACGACCAGTGTAGCGGCAGCCTCAGCAACAACAGGCCTCAACAGACATATATGGAAAAGCATGATTCTGCAATATAACAAAACATTCAACAACAAAATCACTTTTGATGTAGATACGTTTGATCGATTTAACACCTTTACATATCTTGGCAGCATCATCGACGAGAAAGGTAGATCCAATGCAGATGTGATGGCGCGGATCGACCGAGCAAGGGCTACATCTCTACAAGTGAACAACATCTGGAACTCCAAACAAATGTCAGTTAACACCAAGATCAGGATTTTCAATACAAATGTCAAGACAGACCTACTGTATGGAGCAGGACGTTGGAGAACTACGAAAACCTTCATCCAGAGGATACAATTATCGGAGAGAACTGGAAAGGGAGCCCTAGGACAGAGTTGGTTGGAGGAAACTGATCGGCCGCCTATGCTCCATTATGGGTAACTGGTGTAAGTAAGCAAGTAAGTAAGTTGACTTGTAATCATTGAAATTTGCAGAGTTATTTATATTTACTGGTAAAGTTATACATCATTTGTTTAAAACGGCAAGGAATACACCACTTGTTTTTAATATTTGACATAATTTCAAAGAGTAATTTTCGTCATCAGATCACAGGTAATTATCCTCTTGATACAAGAATAAATAACAACCTTTTATTATGATTCATGTCTAGCTTATAGTTAAGTTCTTTCTTACAAGTTTGACATATTCAATGACAAGCATTGATGAGTAAATGATTCTCGAATGCTTTCACTTAAGTTTTAATATTAAGTTCACTAAGTGAATAAATTTCAATAAAACCTAACAACATTTTCAACGAAACATACACATAAAAACATATGACATCGAATTGGTCACAATCAAAGCTTTCAACACCTCTTAATTACTCTCTTATCTTCTCCAACAATACTTCCGTCTGTTGTCTGTCACCTTGCTCCGGTTATGCAAACGGTTTGAGCTCACGAAACATTATTACAGGTCTCCTGAAACCCTGTACTAAATTACATATTGGAGCTTTCAATGTTCGAACCTTGTGACAAACAGGGCAACAGGCTTCATTGATTAGAACTGTAGATTCCTGGATGATCGATGTACGTTGCGTTCCCGAAACGCGCATACACGATCCGAGTAAAATCGTCGATTCGATTTCACCTAGTCCAGATAAAGAAACAACACGGTTTACGCTTCGTGTGTTGGGTATTCCTGATGCTGCTTCCCATTGCCTCGCTTATGTAGGAAGATGAATGTCCTGTGGTAGAACAAGCTCTCTGAGACTAGATCTTGGTAGATAGTATCTTGTTTGCAGTCCAACTAGAAGGGACAGTAAGGACTCGTTAAGATAAAGAAACTCGTCTTTGTCTCATCATCGTATCTGCTACGCTCCCACTTACTGCAGTACAGACGAGGTGAAGGATGAGTTTTACAGAAACCTCTATAAACTGTTCCGAAATATTAAGCGCCCTTATGTAGTAATAATGTCTAGTTACATCAATGCTCAAGTAGGTAGACTAAGTGAAAAGAAAGACACCTGTGTGGATTTTATGGTACCGTGACTAAGAGAACAGAAAATGGCGACCGGCTGCTGTAGCTATGCTCAGATAATCGCCTATTACTAGCAAACACTAACTTCAGGAATAAGTAAAACCAACTTCTGACCTAGTGATCCCGGAAGCCAACCAAACCATCTACCCAACTAGATCACATCGCTATAGGCCATTGGTGGAGAGGCTCAGTAGGAGACTGCCGCTCATTTTGGAGTAGTTGTTTAGATTCAGACAATATTGAAGGGCGACCACGTATTTGTTTGAGCCATACTGGACGTAAGAAAGTCACAGCAAGGAAACCTCTTAGGGCTCTACTCAATGACAATAATGCTAAGAAAATATATCAGGATCAACTAGAATAACAGTTAGGCGGCTATGTAGTAAATGATGCCCAGTCTGAGTCAACTAGGA
Source organism: Schistosoma turkestanicum (assembly GCA_944470395.2). Lineage (NCBI taxonomy): Eukaryota > Metazoa > Platyhelminthes > Trematoda > Strigeidida > Schistosomatidae > Schistosoma > Schistosoma turkestanicum. Next base: position 20,888,422 of record OX103971.1, read on the forward strand.
TTCATATCAACAAAGCTGTGGAAACAGCAGTGATATCTGCTAGTAAAGTAAACCGTAAGGTTACGGAATAGCAGTGGATCACAACAGCATCCACCGAACTGATGGCTGCTCCAAAGCTCATCCCGTCTGTCTCTGAACATGACAAAAGCAAGTTCAGCTTAAGCGCAGACTGACAAAAGGATACGCAATGATCGAGAACAGTGGTTGGTTGCGAAAGCAAGAGAGAAGGAGAAGGCAGCGGTGACAGTCAAGAGTAGACTACTATTCAAACTCATCAAGAAAACCGGTATTAGGAATCCGACTGTAAGTGAGATTATCTCGGAAAAGAATGGAATTATCATTCATTCTCAATCCAGAAGATTGGATCGATGGGCAAAACACTTCAGGGGTAAGTTCAATTGGCATTCAGCCACACTTCGGTTACCCACAATCTCCAGTCATCCTCAATAGCAAATCGATGTAACTCTTCCAACTCTTTATGAAGTTGAGAAAGCGATGTGAATTCTGAAGTGAGGGTGATCAACGTGTCCTGATAGACCAATCCCTGAGATTTTCAAGAATGGTGGTCCAGTTTTAACAGCTAGATCGACTGAGATATTAGGTAGAATATGGGAACTGGACGTAATCCCATACAACTGGTCTCAGTCGCAGATCGTCCTAATTTAAATTAAAGGACAAAGGTCCTCTTTTGACAATGACAGGGGAATAAGTCTGACTTATATAGTTTCCAAATTGTTAGCCTCGATCATCCTTAGATGCCTAACTACAGCTCTCGACATACGTATGTACGTATGAAGTTCTGCGTTTCTGTTGATTGAAAAATCTACAAAATAACATGATATCGCCTCATCTGAGTGATACGTCGTTCGTCTTGTTAAACTAACTCAGCAATATTTGTCGATTGTATCCATTTTCAGTGTGACTGTTTTATCGAGAGTATAGTTGAATTCAGTATACCTGAAAACTAGTTTTTCGTATGTTGATTGATATTCACTACTATTAGTGAATAGTATCGCACTGTTAGGAATTTAACATCTCTCTGTCTGCATTGATAATATTTATTCAGAGCGGTTGTTATTAGGATCGATTTCATTTGCTCATTGGCTCCTTATAATAATACTCTCACTCTGGATATTTCCACATCTTACATCTGCGCAAACCATGATCTTCGAATAGATCATTTGGAACAATATTGAATTATTTTCCAGAAACTGCAACATCGTATACACTAGTTAGCTTATCATTTCATTTTAAAAGTTACATAGATCAACTCACTCTTCATCGGTGATTTGTTTGCCACTAAATTTGTTTTGAAAAATAAAGGGTTGCATTAGTTTAGAGCTTACAAAATACTAAATAGTTTGACACATATGATGAATACTTGGTGGACGCTGTTTACGACTGTCCAGTTTCAAAGAGACAAACGTTGAGAAGTTATCTCTTGAAAACTACGTCTACATCATGGTGTTATTGATAGACAGACTAAATTTACTGAATGATTTGTTTTTCAGATTCACTGTGAATATCTGATGTTCTTATTGATGTTCAGTTATACTATAATTCCCCTTTTGCGTTTCATCGCCGCCGCAGATCTCATCATTGCTTTAACAATCAGTGGAACATGTTACAATATTCAGTGAAAAAATCGAATGTATGTATACATGGTAGTCAGTTGATGAATTCTAGAGGCTAAATTTACACAAAACCATCAGCTTAAACTTCTGACAAGAATAAACTAGAAATATGATCAACCTTGGTTGCATTATGAGCATCGTATGCGGATGGTCTTGATACAGATATTATGACACAAGTGGATATAAATTAGTTCAAAAGAAATTACTTAAATAAGTCATACAAATGTTCAAATTTTAAAAGATGTGTAAGTTCTACAAAGTACTTACATTCCTTTCGACTTTAAATATTCACTGAATAATAAGAAAAAAGACCACATATTCGATAAAACATTTAGGATTCCTCAATTCCAGTTATGCAGATTAGTGTTTGGTGCATGTTGAAAACATCAAACAATTCCACTGAGTTACTTACACGGAAGTGGATGGTTTCCTTAGGGTCATTCAACTTGTCTTTAAATTACAAGTTTAATACACAGAGCAGTGGAGCAACGTAAGCAAATGCGATTCCATGTTAGCTGGTGGCCAACAACAGGTTCAAAATTCACTTCTTCCTTCTGCATCCTAAAGCCCATGTCCACCATTGGTTTTTTTTATTTGGGCTTGCAAACTTTCCTAGGTGAATCCAACAACCCAGTTAAAACACTGGACACCTACGTTTTTTCATCTAACATTTGTAAACAACACATTTGCCAGGAGATAGTAGTGTGAATATGACCTCCACAAATGTAGCAATGCACGAGTGACTGTGAGAGCATTTCTGAGAATGAGCAGAATCTCTCCAATTTCAGCCATACTGGAGCATTCGGGAGGCAGTAGGTGCACTTTTACTTTCAAACAACCAAGGAAATAACTAGTGATCCATATAACTAACTTTACTCCATTCTTGTTATATTTCGATCGAAAATTCCATTTCAATGACTGTATTTGCGATTGTTAATTGATTAGTTAACAAAACAATTTTAACAAACAAACAAACACCTACTTCAACGATTCCAGTTTGGATTTTATATACCTACAAACCCAATATACATTGTAACATAATCAAATTTTCTATGACCATTTTGCTTAACATCAAGAATTTCTAATGTAAATGACAAAAGTTTAAAAACGCATTATTTTAATGAAAAAGTGAAACATTTTTCAACTACCAAATTTATTAAGTCTCAACATAAAAGATAAAAATAATTCAGAGAATTCAACATATTCACATTAGATGGGATTGGATGAGATTCATTAGAAAGATTCTTAAAATTATCGAACACGAAATATATGATCAATACCCTTGTAGACACTGTTAATGACTACACAATTTGAAAAAGACAAACGTTGAGAAATTATCTCTTTTGAACAACGTTTACATCAAATTGGCATTGATAGACAGACGAAATTTACTGAATGCATTGTTGTTCAGATTCTTTGCGAATATTTGATGTTGTTACCTAGATTAATCTACTTTGTTGAAATAATACTCTAAAACTCATCGTTTCGGTTTCAACAATGTTGTGATTCTCATCGTTTTATGTGGAATGTTTAGGGTGATATCAGTCGTTGAGTGATCATCTTCAGATGCTTCTGTTTCTAATATTCCATTTGAACAGAAATAGAGTTTCCTTATTGTTTAAATCTCTCAGCTTATTAGTTTAAATTAAGGTGAGAATGATTTTCTCTCTAGATGCTTTCATACATAACAGAACAAATTCACGTGAAAACACTACACTCGTCAATAATGTTTAGTCTGTGACAGATGCTACTACTTCTGAACTGTTTATTGGGCAATATGTATGACGATTGATATTGTAGCTAAGTAAATGAAATCAAATGGAATAAGGTACAAACTAGTTATTTATATTTGAACATTTAATTTGCATTGAAAACCAAATAATAAATTAGTCTGAAGTAAAAAAGAAAATTATTGTATTTCGTAAAATTATATCCTCAGAAGATAAATATATTCTTCCAAAATAAAACTTACATTTCCATCGACTTTAGGTATTCACTAAATAATTGAACAAAGTCAAATTCAACCAGACTAGTTAAGATGCTTTGAATTATAATGGAAATTTAATTGTGTCTAATGTCACTTGTTTGAACAATATACATTTGCGTTTCAAAATAGTGCGTGTTTTATATTATCTATTTTGACTTGTAATCAATGAACAGCTAGGATGCAGCTGGACAATCTGGACTTCGCAGATGACCTGGCTCTTCTATTGCATAAGCAACAACAAATGCAGGAGAAGACGAACAGTTTAGCGGCAGCCTTAGCAGCAACAGGTCTCAACAGACATAAATGGAAAAGCATGATTCTGTAATATAACAAAACATTCAACAACAAAATCACTTTTGATGTAGATACGTTAGATAGAGTTAACACCTTTACATATCTTGGCAGCATCATCGACGAGAAAGGTAGATCCAATGCAGATGTGATGGCGCGGATCGACCGAGCAAGGGCTACATCTCTACAAGTGAACAACATCTGGAACTCCAAACAAATGTCAGTTAACACCAAGATCAGGATTTTCAATACAAATGTCAAGACAGACCTACTGTATGGAGCAGGACGTTGGAGAACTACGAAAACCTTCATCCAGAGGATACAATTATCGGAGAGAACTGGAAAGGGAGCCCTAGGACAGAGTTGGTTGGAGGAAACTGATCGGCCGCCTATGCTCCATTATGGGTAACTGGTGTAAGTAAGCAAGTAAGTAAGTTGACTTGTAATCATTGAAATTTGCAGAGTTATTTATATTTACTGGTAAAGTTATACATCATTTGTTTAAAACGGCAAGGAATACACCACTTGTTTTTAATATTTGACATAATTTCAAAGAGTAATTTTCGTCATCAGATCACAGGTAATTATCCTCTTGATACAAGAATAAATAACAACCTTTTATTATGATTCATGTCTAGCTTATAGTTAAGTTCTTTCTTACAAGTTTGACATATTCAATGACAAGCATTGATGAGTAAATGATTCTCGAATGCTTTCACTTAAGTTTTAATATTAAGTTCACTAAGTGAATAAATTTCAATAAAACCTAACAACATTTTCAACGAAACATACACATAAAAACATATGACATCGAATTGGTCACAATCAAAGCTTTCAACACCTCTTAATTACTCTCTTATCTTCTCCAACAATACTTCCGTCTGTTGTCTGTCACCTTGCTCCGGTTATGCAAACGGTTTGAGCTCACGAAACATTATTACAGGTCTCCTGAAACCCTGTACTAAATTACATATTGGAGCTTTCAATGTTCGAACCTTGTGACAAACAGGGCAACAGGCTTCATTGATTAGAACTGTAGATTCCTGGATGATCGATGTACGTTGCGTTCCCGAAACGCGCATACACGATCCGAGTAAAATCGTCGATTCGATTTCACCTAGTCCAGATAAAGAAACAACACGGTTTACGCTTCGTGTGTTGGGTATTCCTGATGCTGCTTCCCATTGCCTCGCTTATGTAGGAAGATGAATGTCCTGTGGTAGAACAAGCTCTCTGAGACTGAATCTTGGTAGATAGTCACGCAATGATCGAGAACAGTGGTTGGTTGCGAAAGCAAGACTGAAGGAGAAGGCAGCGGCGATAGACAACAGTAGACTACTATTCAAACTCATCAAGGAAACCGGTATCAGGAATCCGACTGTAAGTGAGATTATCTCGGAAAAGAATGGACTTATTATTCATTGTCAATCCAGGAGATTGAATCTACGGGCGAAACACTTCAGGGATCAGTTCAATTGGCATTCGGCTACACTTCGTCTACCCACAATCTCCAGTCATCCTGAACAGCAAATCGATGTGAGTCCTCCAACTCTTTATGAAGTTGAGAAAGCGATGTGGATTCTGAAGTGAGGGAGAGCAAGCGGTCCTGATAGACCAATCCATAAGATTTTCAAGAATGGTGGTCCAGTTTTAACAGCTAGATCGACTGAGATCCTAGGTAGAATGGGAACTAGACCTAATCCCATACAACTGGTCTCAGTCGCAGATCGTCCTAATTTAAATTAAAGGACAAAGGTCCTCTTTTGACAATGACAGGGGAATAAGTCTGACTTATATAGTTTCCAAATTGTTAGCCTCGATCATCCTTAGATGCCTAACTACAGCTCTCGACATACGTATGTACGTATGAAGTTCTGCGTTTCTGTTGATTGAAAAATCTACAAAATAACATGATATCGCCTCATCTGAGTGATACGTCGTTCGTCTTGTTAAACTAACTCAGCAATATTTGTCGATTGTATCCATTTTCAGTGTGACTGTTTTATCGAGAGTATAGTTGAATTCAGTATACCTGAAAACTAGTTTTTCGTATGTTGATTGATATTCACTACTATTAGTGAATAGTATCGCACTGTTAGGAATTTAACATCTCTCTGTCTGCATTGATTATTATTTATTCAGAGTGGTTAATATTAGGAGCAATTTCATTGGCTCAACTCTAATCATGGATACTTTCAATGCGACTATTCTCCAGAAACTGAAGAGTCATATACGCCAGTTAATTAGTATTTCATTTTAAAAGTGACATTGCTAAACTCACTCGTCATGGATTATTTGTTTTCCGCTAAATTTATTTTAAAAATTATAGGGTTGCAATAGATTACAACTATTAGAAAACTAAATAGTTTGATGAAAATTTTGTGGATGCTGTTTACGACTGTGCAATTTGAAAGAGATAATGGTTGAGAAGTTATCTCTTTTAAACAACGTTTACATCAAAGTGTTATTGATAGACAGACTAAATTTACTGAATGCTTTGTTTTTCAGATTTTCTGCGAATATTTGATGTTGTTACCTAGATTAATCTACTTTGTTGAAATAATACTCTAAAACTCATCGTTTCGGTTTCAACAATGTTGTGATTCTCATTGTTTTATGTGGAAGGTTAAAGGTGATATCAATCGTCAGTGATCATCCTCAAAACCTTCTGTTTCTAATATTCCATTTGAACAGAAATAGAGTTTCCTTATTGTTTAAATCTCTCAGCATATTAGTCTATGATAATATTATGAAATTCGTAGTATCCTATTCGATGGTGACGTTCTAGAAACGTCTCCTCTATTCACTTGCTGTTTTAACTGTCTGATTTGGAAGAGAATGTAATCCCCTATCTTATATTTAATTCAGATATTCACCAGAGTATAGATGATAGACCCTAACATCAGTGTTATATTATCCAAGATTTGGCTTAATTTTCTTAAGATATAAGTATATAGTACTGGTTAAAAATCAGGTTCCGTTTGATGAAGAATATGTATTGGCATGTATAATTGAGTTTTGGATGTTTTCGTTTTGATCAGCCAATAGATGATTCTTATCCAACTTTGATGTTCTTACTCAAGTACATATTATGAACACGTTTACACGAACTAATCACTGACAACGGCATAAGAGACAGGCAACCACAGATTACAGAATGAATATACTGGGTCACTACTGGACGAAATTTAGATCACTTTTCCTATACACATGACTATCAAGCTAGTTGATGATTAGTAAATTTATAATATTCTGGATTATCAATGATTTCGAAAATGATAGAATGATTTTTGAGAACTAATTGTGAGTGTAGATAGTTGAGAACCGATACGATTTCGTCATATTTTTCATCAAATTTATAAATTGCAACATCTCTTACTGTATTTGTTCATCAGGTCTGAAAGAAAGGAAAACAAAACAAAACTTTCAATCAATTGTACAACAGTGAGACAATGGTATTCAAATGATGAATTGTAGATGCTAAATTCAAGCGAAACCATCAGCTTAAACTTCTATTGACAAGAATAAACTAGAAATATGATCAATCTTGTTTGCATTATGAGCATCGTGTGCGCATTGTCTTGAGACAGACATTATGATACATTTGGATATAAATTAGTTTTCCAGAAAATACTGAAAAAAGTCAAATAAACGTTCAAATTTTAAAAGATGTGAAAATTCTATAAAGTACTTACATTCCTTTCGAATTTAAGTATTTACTGAATAACAAGAAAAAATACCACATGGTCGATAAAACATTTAGGATTTCTCAATTTCAGTTATGCAGATTAGTGTTTGTTGCATACTGAAATCATCAAACAATTCCACTGAGTTACCGACACTGAAGTGGATGGTTTCCTCAGGGTCATTCAACTTGTCTTTAAATTACAAGTTGCATACACAAAGTAGTGGAGCAACGTAAGCAAATGCGATTCCCTGGTGGCAGGTGGCCAAAAACAGATTCATACTTCACTTCTTCCTTCTTCATCCTAAAACCCATATTCTCCTTCTGTTTGTTATAAGGGCTAGCCAACTTTCGTAGGTGAATCCAACAACCCAGTTAAAACACTGGACACCTACATTTGGTCATCAAACTTTTGTAAACAACACATTTGCCAGGAGATAGTAGTGTGAATATGACCTCCACAAATGTATCTATGCACGAGTGACTGTGAGAGTATTTCGTTAGGAAGAGCAGAATCTCTCCAATTTCAGCCATACTGGAGCATTCAGGAGGCAGTCGGTGCCTTTATACTTGCAGGCAACCAAGGAAATAACTAGTGATCCATATAACTAACTTCAGTTTATTCATGATATTTCATGACCGAAAATTCTATTTCAATGACCGTATTTCAAATTGTTGTGATTCTCTTCGTTTTTTGTGGAATGTTTAATGTAATATCAGTCGTTGAATGGTCATCTTCAAAACATTTTGTTTCTAATATTCTATTTGAAATGATATACAGTTTCTAAATTGTTTAAATCTCTCAGCATATTTGTCTGTATTAATACTATGAAATTCATAGTATCCTATTCGATGGTGACTTTCTCGAAACGTCTCCTCTATTCACTTACTGACTTTATTGTCTGATTGGGAAGAGAATGTAATCCCACATCCAATACGTCATTCAGATACACACCGCAGCATAGAAGGCAGATGCTAACATGAGCATTATATTATCCAATATTTGGCTTAACTTTCCTAATCAATAATAAGTACTACTTCTGGCTAAATATATGATTCAATTTCACGAAGGATATGTATTGGCATGTATATTTGAGTTTTGGATGTTTTCGATTCGGTTAGTCGATAAATGCTTCCTTATACAACTCTGATGTTCTTACTAAATTAGCTGATATATAAACGCTTAGATGAACTATTCATTAACAACGACATAAGAGACAGGCAACCACAGATTACAGAATGAATATACTGGGTCATTACTGAACGAAATTTAGATCACTTTTCTGATACACATGTCTATCAAGCTATTTGATGATTAGGAAATTTGTGATATTCTGGATTGTCAATGAATTCAAAAATGGTACAATGATTTTTGAGAACTTATTTTGAGTGTAGATAGTTGAGAACCGATACGATTTCGTCATATTTTTCATCAAATTTATAAATTGCAACATCTCTTACTGTATTTGTTCATCAGGTCTGAAAGAAAAGAAAATAAAACAAAACTATCAACGGATTGGCTAACAGTGAGTCAGTTGATGAATTGTAGAGGCTAAATTTACACAAAACCATCAGCTTAAACTTCTATTGACAAGAATAAACTAGAAATACAATCAATCTTTTTTGCATTATGAGTATCGTATGCGGATTGTCTTGATACGGACATTATGACACAAGTGGATATACATTAGTTTATAAGAAATTACTTAAATAAGTCATACAAATTTGTGTTAATTCTACAAAGTACTTACATTCCTTTCGACTTTAAAAATTCACTGAATAATTAGAAATAAACCACACTTTCGATAAATCATTTAGGATTTCTCAATTTCAGTTATGGAGATTAGTGTTTGGTGCATACTGAAATCATCAATCGATTCCACTGAGTTACCAACACTGAAATGGATGGTTTTCTGAAGGTCACTCATATTGTCTTTAAATTACAAGTTTAATACACAGAGCAGTGGAGCAACGTTAGTACATGCATCACCATGGTAGCTGGTGGCCAACAACAGATTCATACTTCACTTCTTCCTTCTGCATCCTAAAGCCCATATTCACCTTCGGTTTGTTATTTGGGCTTGCAAACTTTCGTAGGTGAATCCAACAACCCAGTTAGAGCACAGGAAACCTACGTTTTGTCATCAAACTTTTGTAAACAACACATTTGCCAGCAGAAAGTAGTGTGAGTATGACATCCACAAATGTGGCTGTGCACGAGTGTCTTTGAGAGTATTTCGTCAGGAGGAGCAGAATCTCTCCAATTTCAGCCATACTGGAGCATTTGTGTGGCAGTAGGTGCAATTTTACTTGCAAACAACCGTGGTAATAACTAGTGATCCATATAACTAACTTCAGTTTATTCATGATATTTCATGACTGAAAATTCTATTTCATTGACCGTATTTCAAATTGTTGTGATTCTCTTCGTTTTATGTGGAATGTCTAAAGGTGATATCAGTGCTTGAGTGTTTGTTTTCAGAACTTTCTGTTTCTAATATTCCATTTGAAATTAAATAGAGTTTCCAAATTGCTTAAATCTCTCACTATATTGTTCTATATTAATACTATGAAATTCATGGTATCCTATTCTGTGGTGACTTTCTAGAAACGTCTACTGTGTTCAATTTCCGACTTTATCGTCTGATTGTAAAGAGGAAGTACTACGTCGTGCTATAGATCAATCAGATATAGATCAAAGCATAGATAACATACGCTAACGTGAGAGCTATATTATTCTAGATTTGGTTTAACTTTCTTAATATATAAGTATATACTACTGGTTAAAAATGAGGAATAGTTTCACGAAGAATATGTATTGCCATGTATAAATGAGTTTTGCATGTTTTCGATTTGATCAGCCGATTAATGCTTCTTATACAACTTTGATGTTCTTACTCAAGTACGTGATACGGACACGCTCATAGGAAATATTCACTAACAACGGCATAAGAGACATACAACCACAGATCATCAAATCCTGATGCCAGACAACAAAGTATCGGATAAGAATAACAGTAAGCGATTGATGCATATACTATTTTGACTATATTAGTCAGCTGAGTAAATTACAGCTTGAAAATGCTGGATCATTACTGAACGAAATTTTCATTTCTTTTCTTATACACACGAGTATCAAACGGTTTGATGATTTGGGAATTTATGATATTCTGGATTGTCAATAATTTCGAAAATGATACAATGATTTTTGAGAACTTATTCTGAGTGTAGATAGTAGAGAAACTATACTATTTCGACATATTTTTCATCAAATTTCTAACTCGCAACATCTCTTACCGGAACTGATCATCAGGTCTGAAAGATAAGATAATAAAACAAATCTTTAAATTGATTGTTTAACAGTGAGACAAAGGTATTGATCTTTTATCAACACAATATTGAACTGTTTGGAAATATGTTAACAAATATAATTTATTTGTTAAAATATTTCAGTTCATCACTAATTAGTGAATCACCTACAGTAAACAAATTTCTTCCGAGTTTAAATAACTGTTTCTAAATAAATAGGCCTTTAATATAAAAGCTAATTATTATATTCTTGGTTAATTCAAGTATGGATTACAGATATCTATTTTGTTATAATATGTAAAACTGATCTACAAATGATAGTTGACTATGTAGTGACCAATATCATTTGTCCAGTTCCTTGGCATTACCAAGCAAGTCCTATCAACTGTCACTGGCTACTTTGCAGATCATTTTTGAGCACATGTCTAATGTATTCCCTAACCAAATGTTTAGAATATTGAAGTAAACACATCAATAAATTAAAAATCAGTAGCATTTGATGAAGGAAGCTCTTACCATATTTTTTAACCATTTATCCAACAATAAATACACAAATACACGACTCTGAAAGTTTATTTAATGTTTACTGAATTCTATCTGCTGATATCTTCAAATGGAGTTGTTAGGATCTCTGGTTTTCTGACTAAGTAAACTCGTAATAGTTCAAGCATATCAAAATGACGTGTTTACGTGCAAGCGTTACAGGAGTTCAGTTGGGAAGACTTCTTTATTTTTGGTGGATCGTTGATGCATAGAGGTGTAATATATCTTTGCATCGTGTGATCTGTAGCTATTCAGTAGTAGCTGTTGTAGTAGAACCAAAGGTTAACTGTCGCAAATTGTCTGAGACATTATACAGAGTGTTAAAGTTACATTATAAAGTGTCCTTGAACTTAATTGACCTCATTACAGTATCATCCAACAAAGGATTTTTAACTATATTACATTTTTCCTCTCACTTTCAATTAGTAACATTATGCTGACAAAACAATAATCATAAACAGATTGATATCATAGTAGCAGTTGTTGATTATATATCTGTAACAGTGTAATCTCTTTGAGGCTCATGTATCCTACATTGATTTCGATAGGTACTGAACATCGAGAAACCAAATACTTGTAGCTTCTTTGAAACAATGTATCCCGGAGTAAACTAAATGAGAACTTTGTGTATAGTAATATGTTGTGTTGAGTATCTGGTAGTAATTTCACCAAAAATATTTATTGATTACTGATATCGAACGCAAAAACATATAGATATGCATATAATCAATAAAACGAAAATACTTTATTCACTAAATATCCATGATGACTTATTAAATGAATAAGAGAAAAAACTTACAAATTAATTACAACGCCAGATGCTGAATTTCATCAAAATGAAATAATATTTTGCATTTAAAAAAAAGGTATATAATGAAAAATGATATTCAAATGAATATCAACATTGTAAAAAAGTATATATTCACATCCCCTTCACACATTCTCCTTTAATGCTACTACAACTCACCTTGTAAAGTGATCAAACCAATTATGCATGCTACACCGATAACGTACAGTTTCATATTGTTAACTGCTAACTTTCAATGTGAATACTGGGTAATTTTATAAGAATTAATGACTTTTATTATCTTTTTTTTAAGAAAGGATTGTGTACATAAAAGCAAAATCAATTCTTTTAATTTCTTTCTCAAGTAAATATTTACTGCAAACATTATGTGTAACTGTAACATTATCAGTTATGAAATTCAAATGGAATGCGAGATCATCTCACAGAATATTGACAAAATGTTACAAAGTTTACATTGTCGATGGAAAAACAATACATATTGGGTAAACAAAACAATTTAAAATCAACAGAACATAAAAAAACATGTTGATGAAATTTAAGAAAAAGTAAAAACACACACAAAGGTAAATAATGCTTGATCAGATAATTCGATAGTTGCATTTTCACTCAAATTCATTAAAATACTTTTTATTTTTAAAGAAGTACAGAGTAAATGTATTCATTCATTTGACGAAATGAAGATATGACCATGAAGAATTGTTTCTTCTAGACAATATGATGTTATAGAATTGTTACAAGTGTATCTATGGGTAAATTTTTCTATGTAGTAGTTTGTAGTAAAATAGAAGAGGTTTACAACATTATTAATGATTTCAAATTATTGAAAATAGTCAAACTGTATCAACTGTAAGATATATAATTGCATAATTTGGTCAAGATTATCATAATTCTATAAATGGAAGATTGTTATTTCAATATGATTAACATTTTCAAGTATAAAATAAGTAGAAGTTATATCATATGGCAAAGCTGTTGAAAATCATCAAGAGCTTGTGTTATGTAATAGATTTAGAAGCAGTAAGAGGTAATAATCTATAGAATAAAAGTTAAAGATAATTTTTAACTTTCTACAGAAAGAGAAGATGAATGTAATAATTAGTAATATGGGTTCTAAGACTGCGGGAGAATAATGGATTAGACATGACTTGCTGATTGTAATCTGTGATAATCAGAGAGGTTGTGAGAGCTAAACAAGTATGACAATAGTTACAAGTTAGTGTAAAAAATCTGAATCCCATAACCGATCAGAATCTACCTTTGGAGATTGTGTCTGTAACTGTGAAACTTGGTGCCAAGCTTTCACATAAAGCTAGCATGTAAAGACCATCAGTTCTCACAAGATTGTGGGGAAGACTTGGATTTTAGCTACCCAACATTTACTGACAAATACAGGTTTATTTACCGATTGATTTCAATCACTTAACATTAAAGTCAGTTAAATTACTAGTGTTAAGAGTATTCAGATTAATTTGTCATAAGTATACATCTGTTCATAACAGGCCAAGAATATTTAGCTAATAACAGTAACAGTACCCAGTTGATTCGCCTAGAACATATTTAATAAACAGCCAATACTTAACCGATGAAATATTACTAAACTAGCTGTAAATCCTTAGAAATATCTCGATGTAACAAACACTTTCATCTCACTGATATAAAGAAAGGAGGCTTTATTGGAAGAACAAATACATGGTTAATAAATCTTAAGCAAATAGCTTAAATTCGATCACAGCCTGACAGAATTGTCTATCTTCTACCTTTCTGTATATTTAAGTGCCTTTTTACTCTCTCTCGGAGGTTGGCTTGTAATCATTCTTCTTGTTTAATTATCAATATTTTATTTATATAGATTAATTTTGAAAATTATAATTTTCTAGTCTGCATAAGATTATAAAAATATGGTTTGATCTACTGATGTCTGTTCCAGTTTTCTTAAAGTTCAAAAATGCTAGAATAAATACTGATATTGTGGAGGTGTTTAACGTAGACTTCTTTTGTAAACAAATTTTGTAACTTTTCACCTTTTTCGTAATCCCACTTCATTTGTACAATCACTGTTAACGACTACAAAGTTGTTGTTTAAATTTAATCTTGGTCTTCTGACACTGTTTCGTTCTGAACTTGTGTGTCATATCAATTACACAGTTGATTGAACACTCCTCGTCTTCACCAGATCAGCTGCTGAGAGAATAGATGTTTAATTCAACTGTTATTTACGTTTATAGGTGATAATTATTTTCTTATTATTCGATTATTCTTGGCATGCATCGTTCGGATTATATATACATATCATGTTTGGGCAGTATTAGTTATTTTTCATAACTGTGGATTGCAAGACCAAGCAAATCGGAATGCCTATCCTGAAAACAGTCTAATTGACGTTCCATTTTAATGCTGTATGTAAATCTCTATATATTTGAATATCATTCATTGTTCTAGATTGATTGTGAAATAAGACTGTCACCCTTTTGACAGTGATGACTTTTAGTCCACCACAATGTCTACACTTTGTTTAATTTACTTCGTCATACAGTAACTTGCAATTAGTAAAATTTTCGATATCAATTTTGTGACCGAACATTCTATATGAACCCTCCAACAAGGCGACGGTTTACATTAGCAATAAACTGAGAAAAAAAATAATTTAAAGAGACTATATTTCTCAGAAAATCATTGTTTATTGGCTTCGAATTTAAAGACTATACAACATTACATCGCTTCTTGCCAGTCCGTAGTCTTAACATTTTAACTAAGTGGGCTTTATTCAAGCCATTGCTTATAATAATTAACCTGAGTTCGGTCAACACATCATGTAACCAATACAATTCAATACTACAGTTTTGCTACAGCGTTAATCCATGTTTCACAATCTTTTACTGCTTGTGATATTCATTACCGATATTCCATTCAAGCTTCTGTTTCATTTAAATCTTCACTAAACCATGTTATTACATTACAATAACTTTTGCCCAACTTCATTTTCAATAGCATATTAAAATTGGATCGAAATCTTGATCCCGATATCATATATTGTAGACAGCTGTTATAAATCGAATTAAATAAAATCTACATCTATTTTATTGAAAAAAAGAAACTATACACATGTGCGCAATCGTTCCGGATTGAACAGTTCAAAATGTCTATTATAAAGATATTTTTCTACTTATTTATATCTTATATACAGAAAAACCTTTTGTCATCATTGATAAATAATCGATAATTTTTGGAAATTTCATACCACTATTACAAATTAATAAAATTCTAAATTGTTTTATTTGAACTAAAGTCATAGTTATTTGAAAAATCTAATTGATACATAAACTTCTGTAATTCATCAAGTTAATGTTGTGTCTAGATGAATACGAAAGTAAATAGTAACTAATTGCAACTAATTTATGAACTATTGATGAATATATGATCTAATTGTGCAATCATTCCTTAACTAATCTGCCAGGTATATATATATTCCTTTTATCATAAGCTTTCAATTAACCTATAAATGATTATCATCCAATTAACTGTTCGTATTTTGTTGACAATTGATCATTTACAATCTCTTATACTGACAGTCACTGGTTCCAGTGTTGTATAGTTGTTAATTTAAATTTATTGGTGCTATCTGTTCTCTTTTTGTGTGTATATAAAGGAAAGTTTAAAATATAATAAAGAATCTTGGAATGACAATCACTGGTCTTTGTTCTTACTCTTCAGTTGGAGCAAGTTAGCATTGGGTTGCCCTTTAAGCAAAGACTTAAAAAGTTACTCAAAGGTTGTCTGCTTATTGGCTAGTGTAAATCCATAAAACCTAAACTACATGTATCTTGTAGTATTGAAGAGTTATATGCACTCTGTATTTAGATAATATGTTTGTTAATAGATACCTAAGAGATATGGGCATAATGATCGACTAGTATATCTATTCAAAAATATTTTATTTCGTTTGGGGGTATTATGTGCAATTTTTGTTATCTTCTGGTTATTCAAAAAAACATTCATTAGCCTAGCAATTAAGTGTTTTAGTGAGGAAACTGAAGATCTTCAGATGGTGTATCAGATCCAATGAGAATGTCGTATCTGACTTTCCATTCTAAAATGATAGCCTCTGTTCAACAGTCAGGCGCTCACCGTGAAACTTAACGGTTCTGGAATAGATCAGACTAACACGAAACATTTGTTCAGTCCACTTTATTTTCCATTGTACCTCCAAAGACGACAAGTAAAGTCTACAATTTAAATCAACCTGCAGTGCATAAAGTCAGTAATTTGAAGTGGTAAAAGTGTTTCATTTTCTATCTAGTTATACTTAATACTGCTAGTGATAAATTAACTTTTTGGATATACTTGAAAGTATATTATGACAGTAATTTTATTCTGAGGTGTCATAATGTACAAAACAAGCATAAATCAGCCCAGGCATACCAATTATTTTACTCACATATACATAACTATATTATTGCATTACAGATTGATGAATAATATGAGTTATGGAGCTGGTTCAAAGAATGTATTTTCGACATTTGTAAACATTTTTATTAAAGTTGTTAACTAGTTGTCTGACATCTGAAGGATATACTCATAATCATGAAGTTTATGTACTTATTACTTTCATGACTTATGATCATTCCATTTAATCATTCTAGAAAGTGAATGCTTATCTAGGCGTCTTCGAATCAGTTGATGTATTTTGAACTCATTTGTTTTTACTGATTTGTCTTCTCAAGTTCATGAACTCCTGTGAGTCCAAACTAAATGTCCTCAATCATCTAGTCAGTTATGTTATGCTACTCTCTAGGTATGCTTAAGCTATTACGGATTCACCTTCTTCGAAAAACCGCGACAAAACAATGAACCAACGTCCAGGTAGGCTACTGTGATCCTTTGACCCAACTGTACCAGCAAGAAGTCTTGATATAGCGTAGAAATTGTATTCTACAAACACCCGGCCAGCACACAATCAGTTCAAGCACTCAAATTGCGTTTATTTATACTCCATAGAGACGTCCTTCGAACACATAAAAAGGTAGCACACTAAAATCATACAGTAACCAATCACAGCCAAGGATTTTCCTGGTGGGAAATGTGATTCCAAGGTCAACTGATCGATCCATGAAATAATTCCAAAATAAAGATATTTATGAAGCGAGTTTTGGGGATCTAATATCCCCAACATTTATCAGTCTCCTAATAAGCATTTACGTCAGGAACATCTACAGGAACTCACATTCGTCACATGGCTACAGATTAGGCACTAAATGTCTTCAAAATAAGACTGAATAGTTTGAGATCATGATGGAAATAGTATCTCTTGGTAATTAAAAGAGATGATTTCCGAATTACTTGGAATTTATCGATGTAAAAATTTTAAATATATTAATGAAAAAATGTAAATAAATAAATCCAGCCAATATAATATGGTTTCAATACATGCTGAGGACATGGTCTTTAGTATGCATTGAACAGGTAGTCACTTATACTTAACAATTAACTGAGTAAATAAAAATAATATAAGAGCCATAAAATGATTATCAAAAGCTGGATCAGTGGGAGAAAATAAATGAAGCATGCATGCTTTGTTTGTTGAAATATCATAGACCTCAAACAGGCATCCAACATGTAACAGGTATGGTAAGTAACAATTACATTTACTATAAATGTTGTGGGAAGCATGAAATTTAACCAGTACATCTAAATGTAGGGGAAGAGCCTGTCTTAATGAAGCGTATACTAATTTGGTATGATTAAGCATGAGCTGTGAAGGATGAGTTGGATAAACTGGTTGGAAAGGAAATAATAATCCAGGTTCAGTCGTCGATTTGTTCTACTTTCATTGTGACACCAGTAAAAACAAATGAAAAACATCCATTCGAATATCATAACACAGTTGTACTGTAGCGGTTGACTATAATCACCACTATAGACCAATTACGTTCCCATCACAGAGAAGAAAAGTTAATCCATACTAAAGAATATATTTCGTGGTATCGAAAAAATACCGAAATCGTGTCAGAAAAGAGGGACGAAATTACGGAGAGCGGTGGAGCCAAAACGGCAGCAACACAAGCGGAAAGTTTGAGCGTACAGAGTAGTATAAACAAAGAGTAAAGTAGAACAATCACTGATACAATTGGTTATAATGATAAATATTTCTGATAAACCAATCGCGTTCTCTTCATAAAAGTGGAGTCACTACTGTACCACTGAGATAACTGGAAATATTTTACATAAATTACGAGGGTCAACGTATGTTTACAAATTAAACCTAAAAGATGTGTAGTGGAATACTTTTATGAAGAGAGCGCAACTGGTGAAAGGGAAATATTTGTCGTAACGTATTTTACCAGTCATTGTTTTACTGTACTCCTTTGTTTATCTGTACCGAAAACCATTCTCTTCCATATCACGTGATACTGACATTGCTCAAGTTGCCTTGGTAGTCTCGCCAATAACATTTGTTGTGATCTTGATATTTTTTCGATACCATGAGATCAACAACAAATTTACCTCCACCTCCAATCAAAACTTGTCTTTTGACTTCTGACTGGCAAGGGATTTAACTTGGTTATTTCGCGGTGCATAGCTACAGCTAGCTATACTGGTGAGCGACGATTTTTAACACTCACCAGTTGCTGCTGAACCTGCCGAATTCAAGACAAGTCCGGTGAGTCCCTTATCTATCTTTCCCTTTTTATTCATATTTTTCGTTGTCGCTCTTACTATATCGATATTTATTATTGCATATACTAAATTCGCAAAAACTCTCTAAAATGTTGGATGGACTTAAAAATGACGATAAGCTAACAGACTCCCAGTTACAAGTCATTAATTTTCGACCTGCCTCTTTCATTCCCAATGACCCAGAATTCGAGTTCGCGGTACTGGAAGCTCAATTCGAGATCCGCAGCATTACGAGATAGCAGCATAAATATTTCTATGCTCTGGAGTTTTTACCAGAAACCATAAAGCTGCTGTCCGTGAAGTAGCCCTCAATTTTAACGTATCGGACGTCTACGATCGTCCTAAACAGGCGATTTTTAGATATTTCGTCCCGTCGAGGGAAGAAACATTGAAGACTTTATTAGCACATCAACACCTTGGTGATGCTAAGCCGAGCCATCACGTCACACGCCTGCACTCTTTAGCAGGACCTACGACGGCTGACTCTGAAATAGTGAAAGAACTGTGTCCCAAATCGCTGCCAGCACACATCCAGCCTTCGATCACCGCTCTGATTGAGGACACACCACTTAATCCGGTTGCCCTTATAGAAGACGAAATTGTAGCGCGAACTAGCACGCGATACAGCTACATGCTTGCCTCAATGTCACGTACGAACGTAGATCTCGATGCTAGTCGCTACCAGTCTCAAGGAGATTGGGGTAAATGTATTCACAGTCGTCTCAAGTTTAGATACCGTTCTTTTATTACAGGACCTCACGATCACGCAAGGCTGCAAGTACTCGCCCCAAGCGGGCATCTTCCAAGACATGCCCAAAGGCGGCTTCGAAAGCGAGTACGGACTTTTGCTGGTTCCACAGCACCTTTAGGTCCGGCGCCCGCCATTTCGACCCCCCTGCTCATACAAGGTGGAAACCTCCATGCCGTAGAGTAAATGCGTCCGTACTCACCGGCTCTTCACCTCAGGTTGACCGCCTATTTTACATGCATGATTGTCACACTAACGCTGGGTACTTAGCAGACGAGGGTGACCTAGTTTCTGTCGAACCACGTGGTAGAAGCAAGTCCCAAACTATGATACTTCGACTACACGCTACGAATGGCTCTACCATTCCTATTTATGGTACACGACGGCTAACGGTCAACTTGAGCAACCAACAACAGTATCAGGTGACGCTCATCACTTCCGATGTTCCCACAGACATACTCGGTATCGATATCCTACAGCACTATGTTAATTGCTAACCGATTCGCGTAAGCTACAGCTAGTCGATACTTCGTTAAACAGCAAATTCATGGGCCTTCGAGCTCAAACAGGTGCGTACCGTACTACAGGTGTATTTTACTCGCTTGATGACATTTTCCACGCTTTACTTGGAAAATTCCCCCAGATAACTAAACCCCTCGAGGAAAATCAATTGGTGACTCACCATGTAGTACACCACATCGTCACCCGCGGACCACCAGTCACGGCACGACCCCGCCGACTGACATCGGACAAACTAGCTTTCGCTTAACATGAGTATGACAACTCACTAGCCATAGGTATTATTCTTCCTTCTCACAGTCCTTGGGCCTCACCACTCCACATAGTTTGCAAAAAGGATGGGATTAATTGGCGACGATGCGGTGACTATCGAGCATTAAACGTAGCAACACGTTTTGATAGTTATCCCATCCCCTACTTACACGACATCACGGCGTCACTCAGTGACACAACTGTCTGTTCTAAGATTGATCTGGTACGAGCATATCATCAGATCCCAGTCTCTCTTGAAGATATTACAAAAACTGCTACCACGACTCCTTTCGATCTGTTTCAGTTCCTACAAATGCCATTTGGAATACGGAATGCTGCTCAAACTTTCCACAGGTTTATCGATAGCATAGTACGAGAATTAGATCTTGTTTACGACCATATCAATAACCTGCTAATCGCATCATCAAACGTAGATGAACATTATCAACATCTAACAATCTTATTCCAACGCCTTTCGTATAATGGAATCAGTCAAGATAAGTGTGAACTAGGCAAGTCAGAAATTGAATTCTTGGGTCACATCATCAGGCAGGAGGGTATTTTACCTTTTGAAAACTAAGTACGTGCAATCATGAAGTACACTGTACCGTTCTCACTAAAGGGGCTGAAGGCTTTTCTCGGCTTCAGTAACTTCTACCAAACGTTTTATCCCACACGCGGCTGCTTGGCACCGATTGCATAAGCACTACCGCCTGCCACCTAGCTTCGAATGGTTTAGTTGAACGGTTTGATCGCCGACTCAAAAGTGATCTTCGAGCACACGAAAACAACAATTGGTACGAAACCTTACCGCTCGTCCTTCTAGGTGTCAGGACGAGCTTAAGGGCAGATATTCAATGTTTCTCCACTGAATTGGTATACGGCACAACATCGCGTTTGCCTGGGGAATTTTTCACACCACGGAGCAATGATACCTTCAATAAATCAGACTACGTCTAATGATTGTCTGAATTTATGCGAGCACTGCCTTCGGTGTCATCTCAAACAGAGAATCGACAGGTCGCTCTCCCTCGAGACTTATCTAGCTATTCACATGTTTTCATACGAGTCGATTCGGTATGCAAACCTTTGCAACAGCCTTACAAAGGACCCTTTCACGTGATTTCTCGTCACGAAAAGACCTTCAAGGATGCTCGACATGGCCGCGTCGAAATCGTCAGCATTGATCGTTTCAAGCCAGCACACGTCAATGACAGTGCCCTACTTGCTAATCCGAGACCCAATGCTAGACCTATCAAACCTACTAGCGGGATCCTTAAAGCTACTTTGGATCCCACGCCAGACAAATCAGAGATCTCCAGTCAGCAGCATGTGTCATCTGCACTATCTTCGGATGAGACCCCGGTCTCACGTCCAGATCAGCAGACCACGCCGCCATTGACTTTGGATGAGAATGCACGCTAACGATGTGCTCACGAGACTACCGTCTCACGCCTAGCTGTACGCTTTCGCGACTAATATCCCAATCAACCATGGATAAGGTACAGGACTTTATGCCCATACTACTTGTTCCCAATATCCAATATCTTTTTCACGAGCTAGTATAAACCAGTTCATTTATTTGCGCTCGATTATAGTTCTTTCGCTACGGTTCTACATGTCTGGTTGTGTCCAATGAATAGGGGTATAGCCTTTTGATAAACCTCTTTAGAGTCTTACAACAGTATCACTAGCTTCTTGAACTTAGTGATTGTGTCACAGATAAGTATATTGGTTAGCAATCTTTTCCACAATGAACTAAGTCGTGTTATAAAAAAATTACATCGCAATAAGTTTTCGTGTTTTGCCGTTAGAAGTGTATGTGCGTTGTTTTTAAGTCTGTAAGCACTATTGTGGGTCATAATTGGGTGGCATTTTACGAACGAGAGGACATATATTATTTTATAGCGGAGTAATAAGTTGTTTTCCTACCCCTGGCGCCATAGAGATTCTAGGCAAGGATATTTATATCTTTCTATGTTATGGTTCCATTTTTGCAGTCTCCGGGTGCGGCTTCTTTTGACAGTTTCTACCCGTATCTTCTCTATGACATTCATGTTTGAAAAGATAAGTGAGCAGTATTCGAGAGAGGGTCTTATATAGATTTTGAAGAGTGTAAGCTTAGCCCGATTTGTCAAGACTTTCTTATTTATCAACCTCATTAACCGCCTGGATTTATAGATAATAGTAGAGGCATGTTATTTAAGTTGTAGGCTTCTGGAGGAACGAATACCCAGATCATGCGTTGATATGACTGAGTTTATATTATTTTATGGAGTTGATTAGCTAATATTTTTACTTATACCAAAAAACTGTTTGGCGTTATTGCGGCAGCCAAATTTAGTCAAGAGAGGGCATGTATATTTGACCGATTTTTGAATGACCGTTCGGTGGATGATGTCTCACAAGACCGTGAATTGATCAAAGTTAGAAATTAACACCATTGTTTGCCGGTTCACTGATTTAGAGGTTAAGCGCTTTCATGCAAGACCGAATGGCCTGGGTTCGATTCAAGCGTGAGTGTGGTTACGGATGCGCACTGTTATTGAGTCTCGTTGTAGGACGAAAGGGCCTTTCAGTGCCCCCAGATTAGTTGAACATTGATCGATTCATGATTGCAGTGAAAATCAACAATCTTTTAAATCCTACCATGAACATTTAGTTGACAGCAGACATTATGAACATCTGAAGAATAATGAAACAGGTTGCTTGATTTGTTATCATGGGCTTTCTTGTTTTATCGTAATTATTTAGATAATTGAACATAGAATATAGAAGAACATATATTGCATATCTGTAAAAGTGATGGAAGAGCTCTATAATCAGCTCTTATTCAGTACTGACTGCCAAATACTTTCCTGATTATGTTGATCAAGAATAAGATAATCCGACTCCCGTTGACATTCATCTGTCACATGGGACATTTATAAAGAGTTTATTAATACTTATGTTTGTATGAATCAAATATTTCCATACCTTACTGCTTGTCACTTCTTACCATGTGATTCATCAACAATCCTGAGGACTCAGGGAAGGTCAGATACACGTTGAATATGACAATAATTTCAGAAATATATTATTCAGTGATTCTAAATTCAATAATACTAAAACCTCAGAATGAAAGGATCGAAACGTGTACCTGAATAAAATTTTCTGGTGTCGTAGTTTTCAGGATATAATAATATAAATGCGAGCTGCACTGTATGGAAAATCCAAACGTGTTATTGGTCTGAAAGCTTAAACGAAGGACTCCGTTTAGACGACCTCTAGTAAAATGAATAAAGTCAGCATCAAGGCGAAAGACCTAGGAGGCTACTTATTTTTTTATTCCTTTACTACATTATATATGAAGATGGAAACTCATCTATACGACATGAGGCTACTTGTTCTGGTTTTCACATGTACCTCTTCCATAAGACCCATCAAACCCTCTGCAACAGTTAGAACAATATTCATTACCAGCATGATTGGTGTAACTACTTAAGCTCAACCTGAAAACACGCTATCTCCCATTTGTAAATCCAGTAATGCATCAGTGAACCATGGAAAGATTCATAAGGCTGAATAGTTTCTATGTTATTAATAATAATATATTCATTTTCAAATAACAGTATGTTATAAGAGCTATGCCAGTTTACTGGCTAGATCAACTTGTCACAGACGCCACCACATTTACTTCAAAATTTATCGCAGCTGGATTCAGTATAATTCACATTTAGACCATGTTACTAAAAGGAACATTTTGTAATTTATTTATTAAATTTTGAATAACCATATTTCCGCGTCAGAGACGCTTAGTTTACCTTCAGCTTACATTCCCCACTCGGAAAACCCTCGTCTGTCATTGGTTGATGGATTATTTCAGTACGCTATCTTGTGGCTCTCCTACAGACGTTTCTATCGTTGTATAAAAAAGCTTGATTTGTGTGCCAAGCAACCTCTACCTTTCTGGGTACTTGCAGAATACATTCTGTACGCCTGAAAAAAAATTCTTCCTCTAGTTGGCGAGGCCTGGGACTATTGGACTGGAGTAGCCTGTCGTGTCACAGATTCATTGCACTTCGTTGCCTTCACCGAGAAAGGTGAACTCGTAGTAGTTTCGAGAATATCATTTGGTGAGCATATCAATCTTCCATACAAAGCGCGTAGGACCCAGGTGGTTGTAAACTACATCTGATTATAGTGTCACTAGCTGTCCTTTACATAAAAAGATTCTGAGCAATAACTAACGGCCGAGATAGTTGGAGTAGAATTCTTTTTGAATGTTATGTTTTTGGGAAAATCCCTCCATGTTTACATATTCTTGCCATGACCTGATGGACTTTTTCTCTTGACATTTTTGGTATTTTATTTGATTCCAATTTGAGATTTTACCATTGTATGTTGTTATTCTTTCCATATTTTGTACTTATATTGAAGTTTTTGTGTTTGCTTCTGAATTGTACATATATTGTTTAAATTTGATATAATATGGCTACCGCCACATTTTTGGATAGACGCAGTGGCTGCTGAACTTAGTGTCACTTACTAGCTATTGTAATAGATACTCTACGGAGTAATTTAGTCCTGGAAGAAACATAAACATCGTAAGTCTCTGTATTTCCATTTTTTATAACAATAGAGACGGTTTTCTCCTAGAATTTTCGGCTTTCTGATTTGGCTGGGACGGGTATCTAGGAGAATCGTACCGGTGTGTTTCTATTGGACGCGATTAGGACAGCCGCCTGCGAAATAAATTCTACAGTCTGATGTTTTCTCTTCTTGCGTGAATTATACTTGGAAATATTTACCAGAAGGAAACATTTGGAATTTAATCGTTTATCATACTAGACTTCCTTGGAGGAAGAAATTGGAACTACGTATCATTAATTTTGAACTGAAACTTGGATTTATTCTATTTTGTATCGTTAACGTCTTTGCTGGACTTTATTTATGATGTCAAACCGAAAAAAATCATACATGAGGAGGGTGGAAGAGCTCGACGGATCACAGGGCTCTAGGCAAGTCGTTAGTGATATCCTTTTTATGGGTAACCCACATGTTATGTCTGATATTTATTATTGTAAGTCATCGATAGAGGGTTTAGAATTACCTAAGGTTGAGCTTTCATATTTTGATGGAAGGTCTCGCGACTATTTTAAGTTCATACGACAGATAGAGACGTTTATAGAACCTCGAATCAAGGATGATCAAGTTCGTTTATTGTATTTAATTCATTATTGTAAGGGAAAAGCTAAAAATGCGATCGAAGGCTGTCTTATAATGGACCCACAGGCGGGATATAAGAGAGCTAAGGTTATTTTAAAACAGCTTTTTGGGCAGTCACATGTGATAGCGCGAGAAACCTTAGAGGACTTATTTAGAACTGGGAATGTCGAATTTAATGATCCCGAATCATTGACGAACTTGGCCATTAAAATGCAGAATGCTTCTTTAACTTTAGAACAGTTAAATTGTACAGCTGAACTTAACTCTATGACTACTTTAGAACGAATAGTAAGGCTCCTACCTCGTCGAATGCAAGCCCAGTGGGCAGAGCTAGTATTCAAGTGGGACGAAGAGGAGAGAGAGCCCAATTTTAACGAATTGACGGAATTTATTATGTCTCGTGCTAAGATAGCTGGTAGTAGGTTTGGAAGATTAGCTTATCAGGCTAAAACAGGAAATAATAAGGAAGCTACTAGTGGTCTGCGTGCGAGACATTCGGATTCTTCGTTTCTACCTAAAGCATACTCGGAAGATAAGAGAATTGTCAATTATATCACGAAAGCATACCCTGATGAAGTACGAGTACGTGACCGTAACGATGTAAATTCTCTTGATGCGTGTCCTCGTAAGAAGCCGGATGGTGTAACAGATAAGATGGCTTTTCTAAGTGTAGAAAAGAAAGAAAAAGGTGAAAAAGGTAGGCATCAAGATGGATCCGGAGTGTGTGACGATAAAAGCCTTTTAGCTGCTCGAAAGGCCTGGAACGGTAATTTGGATTCGAGTAATCAGAGGTTGGTGAGTTCAGCAAATATGAATAAAGCCCAGACAGGATTGACTGAACGGAATAAAGCTTATTTTCGGAACCCTTCAGTTAGGGTAAATTATATAACTGGACCTAGAGTAGCTTCTAGGATAAGTGATGGTGATACAGTAACGGTTAAGAAGCCTAGGAGACATGATGCTACTATTACTAAAAAGCCTGAACCTCATGCTCTTACGGATGCTACGATTAGCTATGGAAATAGTAGCCATCAGAACCTCAATAGTCACAGTGATAATAAGGATATAGAAAGTGTCAGCAGTCCACTTATAGGGACTAGTTTATCGACTTCATCGAGTGAGCCTCCTAGTGTTTCGACGCCGTTGGACCTCGTCACGAAGGTTAAGTCGATTGAAGATGCACAAGGTTGTGCAGCTGTAACTGTTCCTATTACGGTTGACCGTCAGTCGAGTGATGATGAGAAGAAAATGTTTGATGGTAACAGACAGTCTACAGTGCTGTGTGATGACGATGCTATTGTTGAGCATATGTCTTGTGCCGCGGAAACGGATGCTAATGTAGAACGGAATCATTTAGACGTTGACAATAAACTGGATGTCACTGATGTGACAAATGAGTTACCGACGATGATGAACACTGTTCAAACCTCCTCTGCATCAGGAGATGGAAGGATAAATATTGATCCTACGTCATGCTACTTAAGGTCTTCTGGAGACGACGAAATGTCAAAATTGGAAATCTCACCCTTGCATATTAGTTATGGGTCAAAAACTTCTGTTGATAAGTTGGCATCACGGACTTCATGGTATCTGCTGATCAGAGCAAGTGGTGGTGGATTGGCGACTCGTCCCCACGATAGAGAATGTAGTCCTTGGATAGGATATGACCAGTTTTGCGACGCGTTGTTCATGTTCGTATGGGTTAATTGGGGAAGGTTTATACTACCGTTAGGTCATTCCACGATAGATAGGGGAATCAAGGGCCTGATGGGAAAGTATAGGTATCTAGTTAGCGCGATAGGTCATATCCATGTTGGATGGCGGGTAGGCGTACTGCTGTAAGTCCTACACGTTATTCCGGTGTGGATTAGGGGATAACATGGGAACCCTAATTAAGGTGTCGTTAACGCTTGCTGTTTTTGCATGGAGGGATTTTGCGGGCCGGTGTAGAATTCTTTTTGAATGTTTTGTTTTTGGGAAAATCCCTCCATGTTTACATATTCTTGCCATGACCTGATGGACTTTTTCTCTTGACATTTTTGGTATTTTATTTGATTCCAATTTGAGATTTTACCATTGTATATTGTTATTCTTTCCATATTTTGTACTTATATTGAAGTTTTTGTGTTTGCTTCTGAATTGTACATATATTGTTTAAATTTGATATAATATGGCTACCGCCACATTTTTGGATAGACGCAGTGGCTGCTGAACTTAGTGTCACTTACTAGCTATTGTAATAGATACTCTACGGAGTAATTTAGTCCTGGAAGAAACATAAACATCGTAAGTCTCTGTATTTCCATTTTTTATAACAATAGAGACGGTTTTCTCCTAGAATTTTCGGCTTTCTGATTTGGCTGGGACGGGTATCTAGGAGAATCGTACCGGTGTGTTTCTATTGGACGCGATTAGGACAGCCGCCTGCGAAATAAATTCTACAGTTGGATCTTGTAGCTTTTGCCACGATATCAATTTTAAATGGCCTGTTCTGGTCTTTGGAAAAACTGAATATTTTATTCTTCTCCAGTCATTGTTTACAAGTACTTTGACCTTGGTTTCTCTACTCCGCTTGTCACATGTCCAGTTTGTTTTTATCTGACTATGGATAATTTTTTGTGCCTTATTGGGTTTGGCCGCTAGCCATCTCTACTTCGTTTCACTTAACTTTTATCCCTCTCATTCTTGTGTCATTCTGCTTACGTGAGTCAGTGAAACAAAGTCATCCGACTAAAACTGTATCGGGTCTTTCATTGACGTCGTCGTATAAATGCATATAAATAAATTACAGAAATTAGGCGAAAGTTTCATTTTGTAGCGTATTCGACTGCTCGTACGAAACGGGGACATACCCCTGACCCCTGACATCTATTTGATTGCATAGGTGAAAAATTTTGAGCTTTTCGATGACGGTCTACATCTAATGACTTTCCGTTTAGGATACATTTGCAACTAACGAATAAAAAATAAACTAAACATTCACTAGGGATTACTATACTCTGTAGATGAATTTAACGAATATCTTAGATGTTGGTACTTCGCTTACTTGCTAAAGTCGGTGAAAGCCTTGCTCGAATTCTTTCAAACTGTACAAGGATTCGATCTACGAACCACCGTTAAAAAGAACCTCATAGACAAGAGGATCCGTACTCAAACTAGTTGATGCATTGGTATTATAAGCTATGGGTAGAAACACCAAAAAATGGAAATAGTGTTAGATACAGAACTAAAAACAATGCAAGGTAAAGGAAATTTTGCCTGTGAGAAATTTTTTCAAAATATACAGTATTTCTAGATGCGTATAGAATCCATTTTGAATGCTTTGTTTTAGGAAAATCGATCCATATATATGTTTGTAATATGTTCTTACTGACTGGTTATGTTCAATATTTTGGTTGTCTGTTTAATGTGATGTTAATATTTGTATTTTGTCATAGCTTCTGTTTTTTGTAGCTTTATTGGAGTTTCTAAGCTTTCCACGGAACTGTATTATGTTGTCTAAGTTGATACTTTATTATGGCTACAGCCATATCGGATTTGATGCCCTGGCTGGTAAAACGTGAATTTCGACTGGAAGGGTGTGATTTCGGACCTGTACGGAGGCATTCTCCAGGAATTGGAAACACATTGTGTTAATTTTAGCGGAGAAAAGTGTAATATTGTTTAGGTAATTATCTGTAAATTTTGGTTAATAATAGAACCGTTTCTTACCCAGATAAATTGCTTCCTTTCTCGACATCCAGGCAAGGCGCATATCAAAACTTCTAGAACTTTTTTCCCGAATTCAAAGTTCACTCTGAATCTAACAGTATACGCTCTTAAGAAAAGTTAGACAGCCCATAAAAATGCAAAATTTTGGCTGTTCAAATACAGAATGTTCACTAATATATCTGTTACTAATTGTCGAACCCAAGTAATATATATGAGTTTGATCAGAAAGTGCCCTTTTTCATAGAACCAAGTGCAGATGCATTTTCTTCCCCAGCAATTCACTCCGTTTCCAATAGGTGCAGGTTGGCACTCAACGTCCCAGATCCAATAACAAAACACAATAATTCTGGGAGAAAATGGTCTTTATTCATTATGAAATGGAAATACAGACAATTACCCAACTATTGTTACACCTTCCAAGTCCAATTTACCCTGGTGGGTATCCGCTTCTGGAAGAATAAGTGCTTCCAGTCCAAATTGCTACGGTATCAAATCCAAAAATGGCTGTAGCCATATTAAATATCAAATTTAAACAACATATGTACAGTTCAGAAGCAAACATAAAAACTTCAATATAAGTACAAAATATAGAAATAATAACAATATACGATGATAAAATCTCAAAATGGGATCAAATAGAGTACCAAAATGTCAACAGAAGGAGTCAGTCATATCATAACACAAATATATATACATAGAGGGATTTTCCAAAAAACAAAACATTCTAAAAAAGATTCTACACCAAGTGAATGCAGCGGTGATGCTTATCTGTACTTCTCCGACCACTTCTTATAAATACACATTGAAACAAATATTTATTCTGACTATTCACCAAGAGAGCCAATTCACCTGGTCATTACAATGGGATAAGCGGAATTAGTTATTATTCGTGGAATTCGACGTCAGCATAAGCTGGAAGATAACAATACTCCCGTCTATTGCATGTAGACTGACCATTGATTTATCAAAACTGCTGTTGATTAGCGAAAGCATCAGCGAAAAATGATCCTTATATGTGTGATATATTTAGTGCTCATTATCACAGTAATATGGATGAACGAATTTCTTAGAAAAGTCGGATGAGCATTATATGCTAGTCACTGAAGTAGAGTCGAACAAAATACAATGCTAACTCTGATACTAGAAGGTGGGTGTCTTTGCACTTTAAACGAGTTCTGGCATCAAATATTTAAAGGCATTTTCCCGTTCATCTACTGCCTGAGCGTTTCACACAAGGACAGATTATTTTATCGCGGATGACGTTCCAGGCTCTAAGTAATATACATGTGACCTTTATTTAGTTAGTTGGGAAGCAGTACACAGAAGTATGTAACCATGGAAGACTTATGTCTTTAAATGACTGCCTGAAATCTTTAGCGGAAAGATTTTTACGCAATATTTGCCGATTAACTAACATAAAAATCAATAAAAAAATCTAGAGACCACACACTTATAGAAATTGGTATTCTTGTCAGCCTAAACTTAAAACTTGACAATTTGAAATGTCACGTAATGAATACTCTGCCCAAAGTGATGCAAACAATTTGCATCCTCATAGAAAGACTGCTCCCTAATGTATCCTTAGAGATCTACCCCATTTAATAACCTCAGAAAGCCTTACTACCACTTCAAACTAATTAAGAGATACAGCCAAAACTAACGTATCTCTTCAATTTATGCGAAGACAATTTGGTGTAGCCATCCCACAATTGTTCTCATATCCCTTTAAATTATGCACAAGACCACACTTTGAAGTTCACAATATTGTTGCATACACTCTCCTTAGAAGGAAAATAAGTCTCCTAGGTCATGTGCATGCATAAGCAACTAGGTAGGTGATAGGATTACAGAATACAATTTACGAAGACAGACTCAAGCACTTTGGGTTATTCCCTCTGAGTTACTAGAGAATCAAAAGTAATTTGATAATGACACACAACATTAGGCCCAAAGAAATCAGTTGGTTGATACTTGTTCGTGAAAAAGATATTGAATATTGGATGTTGCTCAAGGTCGGTCAGGGTAAATTGATTGTGGCCTGTACACTTCTGGCACGTGTAAATAGTACACATTGGTCACGTTTTCTTATTAGTCGTAAGTATATCCTATGCGCCAAAGGGTTACGTTATCCACTTTTTAGCTCTCCATCACTGCGAAAGGTACCTTCAAATTAAGTGCAAACCAATACAGACATGACATACATATGTTCTTCGTGCAAGGTTGATGTGTCTGTCACAGAAAGAATCAACCATGTTAGGAGCGAATGGCATATTTACAACCTGAAGCGTATTGTTTCTCACCTACCACCGATATCTGAAGATATATTCATACAAAAAAAGCAATTGATCGCTGCAGAAACACCGGTTGTTATACAGGTTTGAACAAATCTATTTCATTTTGATATAGTAGAAAACGTATTGTGATGCTTGCAAGAAATCATTCTCAAATAACAAGTCATTTAGTGCCCACCTAAACTCAAAGCGACATATCCATAACAGCCAATTGTCCCGAACGTAAGTATTATATCTCTAGACCCTCGTTTATTTGTATTCTTCCTAACCATCAGTTTATTCTCATAGTTGGTTTTATAATTGTACTACCAAATGCTCAGCGGCAAACAAATTGTCTTCCCCCCAATTCCACCACTAGCATCTCAAAGATGCAATTTATTTTTGATGACTTCTTGAATCCGAGGGTTATGTAGAATTTAATTGAAAACCTTTTTTATTACGTAATGTTGAAATATTTATCTATGTTATCTCTAGTAACATTCAAACATGGACTATTGGTTAGCAATATAATCCTCTTACGTTCGCCATACCATGTGGAATCTACACTCGTCACTATATTGTGTGGTTCTACAATCTAATCCTCTTACTATGGTTCTGATATAGTTAACACACTCATGAACTATATTTGAGCAACCTTATAACCAGTAGGACAGTAAATTACCCTGATTTCATTGAAATGAACATTAGATTCTGAAAAGGTTCATAATGGTACATAAAATTAAATTATCTCAAATCAAATATCAATACTGATACTTTCTTCAAAATCGTTGACAGTACTACATATTTTTGGGATACCGAGTCAGCTCTATTGAATTCAAACAATAGCTCAACGGATGAGATTGATTCCTAATCTACAGTCGTAACTCAAAGTGTGCTAGATTAGCGTTCACTTCTGTATTTAGTCAGTTAGTTACAACGTAGAACCTCGTACGTACGTGCATCAGTTCAAGTCGCCATACCACAGCATAGAAACGCAGTTGTCGGTTCAAATCCCATAGTAGTATAGGTGGTAGATGTATTAGCAATAATCAAGAAGAGGAAAGATCGAATATACCATTCAAGTTGTATAACCCAAAGGAATCGATTAAAAAAGGAGAAAAAACGGTCATGAGGAATTCAAAAAAACAAGATTTGAGGGAACACAAAAAATGGATGCACCTACGCCAATGTAGACGGTTTTGAGTGATGTTATTCAGGGTCTCTAGCCATCGACTATTATCGTTTCGCGGGCCCCAACCAGGTAGTCTACATATACTAATATTACTTGGTCCACTTGTCAGTGACTTCATGGATTTGTACCAAGATTTGCTTTGGCCACACCTAGCTTTCTTCCAACCTGTTCCTACATCACAAAACATAGCTCGACGAGGCAGTCGGTGGTTGTTCATTCGTAACACATGTCCCAACCACCTCAACTGATGAAGTTTCACTACTTCATCAATTGATCTTCCATCCTTACCTAGTACCCCTGTCCTAACGACAGCACTGCTCACTCAATTGTCCCAGTATAAACGAGCAATGCTTCAGAGACACCTATGATCAAAAACCGGTAACGTACGAAAATCCCGTACTCTGACTGGCTATGTTTCACACTTCTTTGGACCTGTGAACCTTTCGCAAGTTGACAAAAGCCAAACGAACCTTCTGTAGCTGTGCTGAGATTCTGTCAGTCATCAGGCCATCAGCACTGATGAGACTACCAAGATAATTGAAGCGGTCAACACGCTCGACTAGTTCACTCCCTATCACTAGTTCAGGTACCGATGCAACCCATTCTTGAAGCAACATTCTGCATTTCGAGGGGGAGAATCGCATCTCGAACATGCTTGCATTGTTGCTTATGGTAGTCGGAAGACTGCATTTTGTTAGCGTCTTCACCTAGTAGAACTAAGTCATCGGCATATTCTAAGTCAACAAGCCAGTCTCCTGGTAGAAGGTCCACTCCTTAAAAGTCAGACGAAGATAATGTTACTCTATGATAAAACTAAACAAGAATGGAGAAAGTGGATATCTCTGAAGAACACCACTTGGAGTAATCAGTTTCGATGACAGTTCGCCGTAAGCTCTAACTCCACCTGTAGTGCTTGAGCAGAGAGCTTGTATAAGGTTATTGTACTTCTCTGGTACATCTTTTTATGACACACTGCCATAGAACCTTACGATCAACAGAGTGAAAACGGCCTAAAGGTTCAGGAAGACCGTAATTGTCGGACACCTAAATATGTATCTGTGTTCTACGACCTGTCGTAGTGTGAAGATGTGGTCTATGCAGTCACGTCCCGGTTTGAAACCAGCCTGCTCTTCATGAGCTCTAGTCAGGTATCAAAGTATTATGGAGGCTAACAGTTTAGAAACTACATTAGTTAGACTGATTCCTCTGAGACTGTCACAAGAGGACTTTTGTCGTTTCTTATAAATTGGGATAGTCAGGGATTGAGACCACTCGGATGGGAATACTCCCGGTCCCCGAATTCTTCCTAAGATCTGTCAGTCTAACTGCCAAAACTGGACCACCATCCTTAGAAGTCTCAGGAGTTAGCCTCTATATTTAACATATATATATATATAAGACCTATGTATTTATTCTTGTCATTTTTAGGAAAACTACTCAGACAGTCATCAATTCTCCTAAACCTGCAGTAGAAAACTGTTCAACAGAATCATTACCCCTGGGGTCATGTTTGTTCTGTGACCGCCACATATCACTGAATTCTGTGTCAAACGCGTCACTCGATGATACCGAAAAAACGGACTTAGCCAAGCGTGTCCTAAATCACATGTTTGATGTGCACAAATTTAGCGTCCCATTTCCAGAAAGACTAACTGATCCTGCTGGTTTGTTAATTGAATTAGGACGTATTGTGGGGGAGGAACGTTGTTGCTTGGCCTGTGGTCGTCAATTTTACGGTAGCTGTGTAGAAGGATCAGATAATACTCGGATCTCCCTATCAGCTGTTCGCAATCACATGCTAGACAAACCTGGTCACAAACAAATATGGATGGGTGTCGAAGATCCCGTCCAAGTAGCATTATTGGTAGCTGAAGCCGAAGAAGAGTCCAATAGCGATTGCGAAGTAAATTATCCCAAAGCTGCACTTGCAGGTGGTGAGCTGTTTAGCCAGTTTTACGATCAATCAGTCGTCGCACCACCTTTCTTACTTGTAAGTTATTTTTACCAATAACTAGTAAATTGATATGGAGGCATAATTACTCTTAAGATATCTAGGAACTGACTCGTAGTAACTAAAACTATTAAACCTACTTGTTTCCAGTTGTGTGTCAATCCCATATATGGGTTGTTTTTTAGCATAGTTAGCTCTTTTAACTTCTCTATTTTGAAATAGTAGTAAGCTGACTGTTTGAAATAAACATTCATCTACTTATTTATTACAACAAAAATTTCGTTGTACAATATTACACTAGAAATGTGCTCATTATTTTATTTGAACACATCAATATTGGTACATGGTGGCTCCAAAATATATATGTGCAACATAACAAAAATGAGGTTTTGAAAAGGCAGAGAAAAGAAATCGGTATTATTTAAAAAGGAAGAATAAAAATTAGTGTATGACAGTGAAATAATAATCATTGTGGGAGAAACAGTTCACTTCGGAAAAACGACCAGTAGCTTTTCTCACTTGAATGAATGGTATAAAAACCATGGTAAGATCATCTCTATCTTTTATTCTGAGCCATGTCTGACAGCTTGTGTAGTCAGTGGATTTCACTATCTCTAGGGCCCGAACCAGGAAGTCGTAAAGGATCGAATATACCAGTCCTGTACAGCTTTCCTACTACGACACTGTCATACGCTGACCACCTCTGCTTTTTCTAACACTTCCTAGTGTTAGTAATTAATACGCGATGTGGAATTCCCTGAGATGACATTCTTAGTACATGTTCGAGTCAGTGGAGTTGGTGTTTCAGGATGCTGACATCAACTAAATTATCGTCTCTGTTCCTGAACCCACAGCTGAACCGCCGCATTACCAACGTGGTGTTGCTTCTGAATGTCGGCAATTCCTGGGAGGCAAGGATGATCAAACACAGAATTTTTTAACATCCTCAAATCAGAGACACTAAGTTTCACAATCGTGGAGAAAAACTGTTCACACTGACGTGTTGTATTCCTGGCATTTTACAACCAACACGAAGACGCCAAAGATTATCTGAATATCATTGTGTTAATCGATCTCGTCACTCAAGTCACCACCAGCATATACGTAGCTAGCTATACACATAAACCTTTAGACTTTTTGTCTGCTCACTACTGAAAAACAGGTTCAAGGTCCTGTCGGTGCAAAGCACATGCCATACATACGAACACTGATTGTCAACTGATTAAGTGTGGATTGTATGGCTTGGGTACCATCGCGCAATAAGACAATATCATCCACAAACTTAAGGTCAAGAAGTCCTTATGCAGATAACAGACTCACACCACCATTACATACATCCGTCAGAGCTGTTTCCGGCAACCGTGCCCAACACCTTTGCTTTGCTGAAAAAATGGAGAGGTGGTTTTATTCTCTCAGTTTGCCTTCGAGATATCGACAAACCCTGCCGGCGTCTTGGATGAGTTTAGAAAACCTCCAGTGATTATCAGATGCAATGGTTATCAGTCACAACTGAAGCTACAACCAGCTTACTGACATCGGTTCGTTTAGGACAATCCATTTGTTGGCCTGTGAAATGTAGGATAAGATTAGCGCAAACAAAAGCACTAGAGTCCATCTGAGGTTCCAAATGGGGTGGCATTCTAAAACAGAACCGCGGCAGCAGTAGCCGGTCGCATTGTGATCAATCTGAGTCCAGGTTTAGGATGCAGAGGGGGACGCAAGATAGTACGTCGGTGATGACTGTGTTGATAGTTAGCGCTAACCGGAAACAGGTTATAGTCTGAGTAGAGCTTCAGCAGACAGTCGCCGTTATCTAACCTGCGGCCAACAAGTCACCCAGATGACTCTCCTCTGTGTCCAGACACCCGACTTACACCTTCGAATCTCTAGCTGTTACTACAATATCTGTCGAACGCACTTTTTTGAGATCACTTAACTGTTGGTAGAACTCATTATTGATTGGATCTGAGTTGCTGCCCGTCGAGGTGCAATTGAAGATAATGACATCGATTTCTCTTGATTTTGGTGAAGATTTCTAATATAACAGTACATAATCTGCTTTTAATGGAAACCGATTAGTGTCGCCTCAACTCTAGCGTTTAGTGCAATATCAACACCAGCATAAATAGATAAGAATACCACAGGGTCATTGGATATACGCACGTGAAACAAGCTTTTCGAGGCGATATTTGGGTGACGGGTTTTTAGTACTTCTCTAATCCTTGATACGGGGGCTTCGGATAGACAATAGATATCAATGCTCAGACTACCTAATGATAATATTAATTCAATGTTATATGTTTCGTACAATATGGAATTCTAAAGAAAGCTAGCCCCTATCTATTGTCCGGTTAGCGTTAGTGTTCGAACATTGGGGGCCAGTTTGAATGCGCTAGTTATTTAATGTGACATGAAAGCGTGAACAGTTACCAAGATCACTTCTGTGACGTTCTTATGAGTATGAATTCACATATCCAGAAGAAAAAGGCAAATCAGTTCGTTTTTTGTTTAATGGTAATCAAATGAAACTACTTTCGAAACGTCAATTCACATAAGTACCCTTTTTCCATATTCTTTGCAGAGACAGGTTTTCAGTTGTTACACAAATTTATTGCAAGATTATCGTTTATAATTAATACTGTCAATTCACCACCACTCATTGATTTTGTGTAATATAACTGTCGTTTCTGATCACTACTTTTGTTTATTGCCTTCTAGTCAGATGATGAAGATGTTTATGAAGTACGGTTACCATCTGGTACTGTTCTAGGGCATCGGAAACTGAAAACAATTTATAAACAACACTTGGCTGCCACGGACGGAGCTAAATTAACGAACTGTGATAATGGACAAAAGAGCCTCTCAATACTACGTCCAGACTTTAAAATGCTGAAGAGATCTAACACTGATTCTGAAAGGCATTCAAACGAACAAAGAAAGTATTGGGATTTAGTAACTGGTGTTCAGGGCAATTTGCACAACCGCCTTCATCTACGTAGACAGTATTAGATATTTGAGAATTCAATAAATTGCTAAAAAAAATTAATTTTTATAATCTAAAATGGTTTTTGTTCCATTTCTACTGATTTATGGTTTTGTATGGGACATTCAGTATAGGCTCACGCATAAACTAGAGTTTTATTTATAGTGTTTTTGGGAGCGCCTTCACCTGAAAGAGAATCTTGAAGTCTAACATGACCCATCAATTGCTTAAAATGTAACCTATTGTGTTTACGATAAATGTAATACTTGATTGTAAAATATTAGGAAATATCGTCATGATACGGCTATAGTAATGCTAATTTGTTATAAAAAATTGCGAATCAATGTTTTCACCATGTTTAAACTATCTTGATTGTTACATAAGCGGTCTGTGGAACCCTTGTAATTACAATAAATAATTTTTTAACCGAAAACACAATCGGTATGCTGATATCGTCGATGAAATGTAAAACTTCTAGGACCATACAATACATCTTCCTAATTTATAAAGTTGATAATGCAAACAATGTCAAGAGTT
Organism: Schistosoma turkestanicum; assembly: GCA_944470395.2. Taxonomy (NCBI): domain Eukaryota; kingdom Metazoa; phylum Platyhelminthes; class Trematoda; order Strigeidida; family Schistosomatidae; genus Schistosoma; species Schistosoma turkestanicum. The sequence continues at coordinate 20,926,725 of OX103971.1, forward strand.
GTACCTAATAGGAACAAAGTTCGCATTCTCTCAGTTTGCCTGTTTATTCAGTCTACTACGCAATATGGTTAGCAAACAGTGATACTCGGGAAGTTCTGCGAATTCGATAGAATTTAATAGCATACAACGATGAGAACTGAAAACATCGAAATTCGAACCATGGAATAATCACAAGTAGTACTGAAGCTCTTAGTGTCCAGGGATTGAAATAGTCATTCGCTACGTGAGGGCTTGCCTACTTATAGGCTTACAACTCTACTTACACCGTACCATGATTTCGAAGCTATCTGCACAGATTCTTAACGAACCTAATTGGAAATTCTTCTGTTGTAAATTACTAGTGTGCTTCTCTACCCAGCGTACTGCCTCCATGACAGTCAAATATTGTTTGGCACATGCACATGCCGCCTATCGACTTCAAAGATATCCGCAATGTGCAGTATGCTTCGAGTTGTTATTATTTTTTGGAACCCATACTTTCATTTGTATTGGTTTGGATGTTCTCGATGATCTTTACAAACGCAACTGGCCAGTCTCCGTTGTGAATTTATTTGACGTTGAGTCACAGGCAGTATAAGCAGTTCAGTGGTGGCTAAAGGTGGATCAGAGGATGTGAGTCCCGTCTTGTTTAGGGATCCTCAGCCTGGTGCATTTACATCCCAGAGTTTACTGCGGGACTCGAACCCGTCCGCCTCAGACGACATCGCGTTATTCACTTCAATCCAGATAGTAACTGACTTGTGCAATAGGGAAAACTTTAATTCGTTGCTATTGATTGTTTGAATCTCCTCATAGGCCATACTTTGCTACATATGCTACGCCCTGGTATACTTCTTAATTTAGAATAATCTCACCTCAATAATGAGAATTTGGTCATTTTTAACACCAAACGATCTATGCCGCTCCATTCAATCTCAAAGTTATTAATTGTTGTACAACATTGTAGGCTAATGTAATAACTACTAAGTAAGCAGATTTTTACTATCTTTCCAGGTAGCTTCATTATAAGCTTTGTATTACTAAATGTTAATTAGTGTTCCATCAAGCATCCGACAAAGCTGCTTACAATTAATGAAAGTAGTTATAACAAACAAACTACTCACGTTGTATACATTAGTCGACATAACTCAGCTATTCAGCAATGCCACTCAGGTGGTATTTACCAGTCTACTAACCTTGTCTGAAAATAACTTACATGCATGATACATGAAAGAGATTTACCTGCAATAAGTCAAAAGTTTATCACCACTACGTGAGCATTGGTATTAAATGTTCAGGATGACTTGACTGTAACACATTTCCGAGAATTCAAGCTAAAACTTCTGACTTAACTCGTCCAATTGAAAAGCATTCACTAGTGGCAATATTAGTCGATATTATTAATCAGAACTATAACGGAAGCTTCACAATCAAACCATTCAGTTTATAAAACACGATACCGCCAAAAGTTACAATTCCGTCATAATATATACTGATAGATACTCTGTTTGTTTCTAGTTGAAGTGCACGATAGTAACGCAGAATTTTAAGGTCTCTTACATAGTCAGGTCTTTGTGTAAACTGAATTATTTTCCCAAAGATATCAACTCCAGTTAATCGACTATAATACTTTTAGGCAATTTAAGTTATCGATATCTAAAGAAATAATCATGGAAAACCTCGGAGCTCATAGATCTTATTTCTCATCAATAGATGCGAAACCCTTTCAAACATAAAACAAAAAAGTCTTTCACTACGATACGGATCATTTGTTCTGCTCTTCTTACACTACTCCGTATAAACAAAATTTGTTCATACTGCATATCAACAATAATATAAACAAGACGAATAGGATATTGAGCATAAGGAATAATTTTTTTTTTAAAAAAAAAACAAAGAAAGAATAGAAGTAATAAGAAACGAGAACTTTTTCAACGGTTCAAATTGTGAAACACTGGAAATCACTACTAAATAACTAAAACACATTAGATATTTATTTATTTGTGTGCAACAAACCTATTACCATTCCCTTCTCCATCGATTGAAAACAATAATAATAATAATAATAACATGTGTTAAAAAACTTGAAGTAAAAAGAGAATATTAAATGAGCAAGATTTATCCATATTTATAAATATATATATATGTATATTATCTGAGAGCAAATAATGATGGATAGATTGATAACAAGAACGCACATGTTAAAAAAAAAAATTTGAATAACCCACTAAAGATAATATGAAACAATAAGAAACAAACAAATACTAACCAAAAAAAAAACAACTCATAACATAACAACAAAGAGCATATGGTGTTGTTGATATATATATGCATCTCTAAAAAAAGTAAGTAATTCAAACATAAGTTAAGTAGAAGGAAGAGGAAAGAAGCTTGAAGTTCTTATTACAAACAATTTCAAAGTAAGAATTTCTGATACACATAGCACAATTAGAAAATTCAATTCTCGCCTAAAAAAATTTTTTCTTTATATATTTATAACATACTAGCGAATAATAAAAGACAGAAAAAAAAACAACATCAGCGTTTATTACACACACACACAGCACAAATTGAATACAATGTTCATTGTTGATATCTCCTCTATGAGTGTGTGTGTGTGTTTTTATTTGTTGGATAAATGATAATAAATATATTAAACATTATGAAATTTGATAGAATCATTCACATGCAGTGGATAGTGGAGGGGGTCTGTGTGTGTGTGTTAAGAGAGAGAGAGAGAGGGATGTACGTATATTAGGCAACAAAAATATACACAATTTCAAACAAAATGCGCAAAGGAAGATCAATTGTAATAGAAAAAATTGTAAATTATGCACAAAATTAACAAATATATTTTTCGTTTGTTTAATAGATTGATTTTGAATAAACATGAGAATAGTTGTTGAAAAGTTATCCTCTTTTTTTTCTGATTCATATTACTGCTACTAGTACTCATACTACTACTAGTACTACTGCTGATACAACACATTCAAGCAGAAATGCATTGTCAGACAAATCAAATTAGAGTTTTTTAGTGTGATTTTACATGAATTAATAACATACAAATAGTAAAATTAGTAATATACTGATTTCTGTGTATTTATTGTCAATGTGTCTGGGATGAGTAGCAGTAGCATTGATTATCTATCATCTCTCAATGCAAAATTCATAAAGAAACAATAATGGTAAAGAGAAAAAGTCAAATTATTTTTTTTGTTACCAGTTTATACCACTAAGAGTCATCATAGATACTTGGGGTGGCCCAGACCGGGTATTCGAAAAAAATACCTATAGATTAAATGAGAACAAGGCATTGTGTTAGATTGAAAATGTTGTGCCACTTTTTACAGAATATAAATTATAAACAGTTAAGATCTAATAACAGCGAAAAAGAATTGGGTATTGAATGCTTTTTTGAAGGATAATTAGTGTCCACTAACAGAAAGATCTAGTCTTGTTTCTTCAAGTAAGTACTTGTATATCTATCTAAATATAAAGTCTGTTTTACACAAACAATAACAACAAAACCTTCTAAAGTAGAGTGTATTTCACAGTTGAATATTTGCTAATAGTATTGACAGTTTCAGTTTTCTGCTGAATGTTTGTTGTCAGCCACCTGTTCAATTAGTAGTTTGAAACGCATCGGTTCTGTTATCAATGATTAATTTAGTACTACTATAAATAAATTTACTTAACAAAAACCGTTTCACTCTTTTTTTAAAAGTTCCCATAATAATTAAAATTCAGGAAACCTCTCAAGATTTTAATTAAACTATTTTTTAAAAGAATTAATCGGATGCCGATACATCAAAGACTACGAACTTGTTTCAGGGAAGTACTTTAGTAAATCTTAAATAGTTCTTTTACATTTACAAGGTCAACATCTTTTATATTGATTACATAGTTAAGAATAGCTTTTACGAAAAAAAATTTTCGAATTTATTGAAATATACTACTTAATTTCACTGGATTATATACTCTTTGAATAATGTCTTCAAAAACATTAATCTTTCCAATTGCTGCTCATACTTCTACTACCTCTACCATTCTATGGGATTTGAGTCGACAATCGAGTCTCTGTGTTAATCTGGTATGACAACTTGATCTGATGTACATATGTACCATGAGACGAAAGTCACCAATGGTTAGAGACCTTGAACAACATGGCTCAAAATCGTTTGCAATGGCGCAAGTGCATCCATTCGTTGTGCTCTCTCAAATCCTAATCTTCTGGATTCGTCAACACCTCTACCTTTGTCTTTCTAACCGTATCTCACTTAATTATACTTCTTGAATCATATCTTCAAACCCTAGTCTTCTTCATTACCATTAATACCTCTACTATCCCTATCACTTGGGATTTGATTTGATATTTGCGTCTCTGTGCTAATGTGGTATGGCAACCTGAACTTATGTACATATGTACGAAGTTCTACGTTGCAACTCTGACTGACTGACAACTGATGTACCAAGTACTGACCGACTGACTTAGCTATTAAATGACATCTATTACAAACATAGAGTTACTTTGTTGGAATATCTATTTGAATAGAAAACTATGCGTTCTTTCTGATTAGACTCTTTCAAATAAAAGAGAAAATTAACAATAAACCAACAAACCTTATCAGTACGTTCACATAAGAATTTGAATTTTTGTTCACGTTTATGCATAAATACACCATCTAAATGTCCAGTTTTAGCTGATCTCACTTCAATAGCTTTTAAACCCCAACCAAGTAATTGACCGGTAGATATATAAGCTACACAAGTTGGAACTTCACCCCATTGAATAACAATATTTTTTGTTAATTTTCCATTAGTATCTACATAGACACCTTCAGCTAAAAAAAAGAAAGGAAAAAGATTTATTTTAAAGAAACAAGTTGTACAATAGGGGTATTTGGCATCAAGAAAATAGATTATTTACGTATATATGTAATTAAAATTTAGTTATATTATTTTGAAGTGAAATTATCACGTCAATAAAAACATAATAACATATCAACAAGAGTTTCATTTCTAATGTAGGCATTATTGTTAATGATGGTTACTGTCATCGATAAACAGTTCAGCAACCATTGAACAACATGAAAAGTTCTAACGTTCGCATACAAAAGGTTTAAGTGTTTATAGTGAGGCGTCATGGTAAGGAATGTAGAACTAAAAAACAATGGTGAAAGTTATTTCATTGTACTATATAAAGTTACAAAAACAATTCGATGACTTCCAGTGTCGTTTGTGTACGTTTCAGTGGAGATGCCGGTACCTTATGGGGTACAGATACGTAAGACTGACAAATCCCATATAATTTGTTTGGATTTAATCTATAAACACTAAAAATTCATTACTATTGTTACAATGTACTCTGAACTAATAAATCGACAGTTATACATAACATATAAAACTTACTGTCATAGCATAAAAGTAATTGCATGCCATTTGTTTCAGGAAGTACTACTATACAATGAGGAGTAATATGTGAATTAATCTGAAAACGAGACAAGGGAAAAGTAAAAACAAAGTGTAATTTAAGAATGATACTTTATAAAGGGAAACAACCTCTGTCCTACAAAAAATCTTGGACAAATGCGGTAGACTAATGAACAAGTTTACATCCTACTATGTTCTTGATCACACGATAAACCTTTAAGTGATAATTAAACAAGTAAGGATGCCATGATGATATTTTATTGTCCTGCTGAGCTAGCTTCCGAAAATCAGGTGATATTGGAGTGCTGTCAAGTTAATGTGCAATACACACGGAAATAATTTGATACTTTTTTTTACAAAGTAATTCGGAGTGGTAAGGTAGTACATTTTTTCTTGCTAATGATAATTTTTAATGAGATACATCTATTCCCACTCACCAGATTAAAAAACTAACTATATCCAAAAATTAAATTTAAATGTACTGGTTATAATATTTATGTATATAGGGAATCCAGGAGACATTCAACAGATGTTTGCATCTTCATCTGGAGCATAAATTTACAGTACATGAAGGTGACTCACACATTTATATAATATACAAACTATATATATATATATATATATATATATATATATATATATATATACAAACTGTATTAAACGATATCCTACCAACGAAGGCATATATAAGTCGAATACTATGTTCGAATCCAAGTCAATAGCATGAAAACCATTCGATGAACCATATACAACTTTTAAACGGGTATCTTCTTCAACGGTCAAATCCACTAATAATGGTCGATGTTTGAGTCCAGAGAATCTCTGATGAGAAATAAAGAAGAATAGAAAAAGGAAATACAAATTGAACAGAGTCTTATAAAATAAAATCTCAACTTTTATAATAACTCTATAGATAAAATATCTAATTTAATCTTGTTCAACTAATGATAATGATATGAAATGGAATGTTCATGAATGCAATCGACTGGAAAGTAACACACCCAGTGAAGTAAACTGGTAAAACGGTCTTGAAGTCTGATTATTATGATAGTGACATAGTTCAATTAGTTAATTATCTACAGTGGACAGTCAAAAAATTGCTTTAAGTATTAAGGAACATTCAGCATTGTCATATCACTCGCGGATTTGATTCCTTTTTTTTATCATAACCTTGTCATGGTATCAGATTGTTTATGAGAAAAAATACAGCAAGTATTCATTCAAGACGAGAAAATAACACGGAAAATTGGGTTAGTAATATTGTTTGTTAATTAAAACAGTCAGGTTTGAAGAGATTATAGAATGTTCAAACTTTAGATAATGAACTGATCTTTGCTGAACCACTACTGAAAGTCAGATATAACTAGATAACTTTTTCATTCTAGCATGAGACTCCTCAAATGTGCTTATTCAAGACCCAATGAGGAGTCAAACTCGAGGCTTTTGAACTCACATGCGAAAGTTGAACCTTTGGACCAATGATCAGCCATTCAATCGATTCACGGTATTGTGAGAACATCTTTGGTTGTCTGGGCACTAGATAACTGTCTCATATCAGATAACATTGAATTCCACTAGTCACAGCTTCTCATTAGAACTCCAAAAGTTATATCTTGGAGCAAGTCCCTAGTGAAGACATGATTATTATTAGCAGAGGGTTTGTAAGAGATTGTAGAATTTGTATAATTTCAATTTATTATATTCTCTCTTGTGAGAGAGAACAATCCAGATTCCAGTGGGGGAGGAAATCAGGAAGAAGCGGTGGAAGTGGATAGGACACACACTGCGAAAAGCACCCAACTGCCTTACAAGACAAGCCCTCACCTGGAACCCTCAAAGTAAAAGGAAAAGAGAAAGGCCAAGGAACACATTACGCCGAGAAATAGAGAAAGATATGAGAAGAATGAACAAAAATTGGACAAAAGTGGAAAGGGAAGCCCAGGACACTGATCAGCAGCCTATGCTCCATTGGGGGTTATAGGCGTAAGTAAGTAAATAAAGTATATTCTTTCTACCATATGTTTACGCTCTTGATCATTATGAGGCAAAAAAACAAACTAGTGAAAGCTGAGTACCAATCAGTCTCCCATCTTAATCCAGAAGTTTTTTTGACATTAGACAATTTAAAATTCATGATATTTATGTTTTATAATAGTATTGCTTGCATATCGAACAAACAAACAGCCTGCGATCCCCAGCCAATAAAAATATTTGTACGTATACGAAATATATAACTGACCAATCAACTAAAATACCATATACAATATGCTGCAAATACACTTTTTTTAGAAAAATAACTGACAAAGGAATAAAAAAAAGTTTTGTAGGACATTTAGAAAAAAAAACAATAAACAAGATGAAAATATAAGTGCATTTTCACCGGTAAATTTTTACTAATCATAATGTTTTATTCACTAAAGAACTGTATAAAAAAGAATATTATCTCATAAAAAAAATCAAAAATACTAAATACAATTTGTTAATTCTAATCAAAACTTACTTTAAAAGCCATGAATTTATGATAAGGACGAGGAGCCCAAGCATAAATCTCTACAGAATCTCTTAATGCGATGACAAGAAATTTAATTTTCTCATATTTTACTAAAAAAAAACAGACAAACAAACCGAAAGGTGTGAAAATAAAAAAGATGGATTATAAAATGTCACTTGATCCAAACTATTGAATGATTGTAAGTTGATAATAAAACAGCTGCTTTCGAATTCTTTCCAGATAAATAATGAATTCTCACAGATTTATTCTGTCGATATTACATTTAAGAACTGACACCTCAATTGCTTTAAATAAGTAGCATCAAAAGATACACCTAAAAAGCCACCTCAATGCTCACGATTTACGACTGACCGACAAGTTCTAGAAATGAATTCATACAATTAACGGACACTCAAAAAAAAATAGATTACACATTAGGTTATCGCCATATCTGACAGAACTGAATCGTATATTATTCATAAAGCTGATATTTGAATCGAAATACCATTTTTTATATCCTTAACACATAAGATACAATGAGTCAGTCAAAAATCGCCAGATAAGAAAGCCACGTTGTCCTAATCAGAAATCCCCTAATGACAATACATATTATTGATCAAGAAAAGGTTTTAATTTCTAAAGCGTACAAACATACATGTGTTTATGTATGTGAATCAGTTTAGCCCAATAAGCCCTCTCCTTTCTTTTTAGTCTTCTCACTCAGTAGTCGGATGGAGTCTTGTATATATTAAGTTAAGAATGTTCAGATCAGTCTCGGATACCCCATATCCTGATAATATACATCAACCACTTCCAAAAGTTTTACATCATGTTTTGGACCGTTTTGTATGACAATTAAAGCCATGTCATTTAACTAAACAGCGTATTTAATATCATACAGACGAAAAACATTCACTATACGAAACATACGGAACAATTATGTGTATAAAACTAACGAGTCAGTAACATTTCAGTTTTTATAATACATTACCTAAAAAGTGATTAGATCTTCAACAGATCTCTTTTAAAAATGCAGCATAGTTTCGTACTTATTCAAAATTATTAACAGATTGCATAAAACTGATATAAGCTTTTCTAAATAATCTGAGATATCCGCCACTGTACCCCGTCTATCGTGAAATGACCAATTTAAACATGTCGATTAGAATAATAACATCCAGTGAATAACTTAGAAAATTTATACACGAAAATGGAACAGTGAGAATTAGACTTACCAATTTTAAAATGTACAGCGCCTTGCAAATTTTCACCGACATTAACCCATCCATTTTTCTTGTCACACTTGTTGAAAAAAGAATGCAACATCACAAATCAATTAGGTCATGCCAATATTGAATAATATTGAACAAAAATTCACAAGTTAATCTACAGTTCAGTTGACACACTTCGTCATCCTTCCGAAAATTCTAGTTCAAATCCGAAAGGTGCGCTACATCTCACTTATTTCGAGAAAGAATTCCATAACTACAGATTATAGTTGCTGGTATGGCTCACAGAAGCCTTCAGAGGCTCCCAAGAAGCCAAAGCGCTTCAGTCCAATCACAGCTCAATAGAATTTCTAGAAAGTTGATGTGGCATAAGATGACTGGATGATGATCAGGTAACATCGCTAATCGAGAAATGGATTATTTTCATAATGTTTTCGCTCTATATGGAAAAGTAAAAATGCACATATTTTCTACGTACATTATGACACCTACTGGAGTAGAGGTTTCTTCTGTTTTGCTTTGTAACCTGAAAGTCCTGGTGTCGAAGGTTACATTGTGTATTAGCCTTTCTAGTGGCAAAGTTAATAATAGAAAGTTACATTTTCTATCTTAACCGACTGGTACCACAAAAAAATTTAACATTTTGTATGATATATTTTGGTGCGAACAATTAGCGAATTGGAAGGTTCTTGATTTACTGTTTCCAAATTATGTATAGTTGAAGAGTCCTTCAAAATTAAACATGAACGTAGTTGAAAAATGAATAGTTGAATGATATTCAGGACTAAAAGCTTAGAAAACGCGATAGGGAATGACTACATCTATATCATGATGACCGACTTTAAGTCATTATCTGAAACCATTTTGCAGGCAATAATAAGTTTCTAACGTTTAATAAAGCTCAGAACAATGGTCAATGACTAAAAGTGATCCTTCTCTAGAAGCTGCCTCTACCTACTGCCCCACGTTAATCAGAATATAAAAATGACATATTGACGCTATAGAAGAAAAACATATTCAAAGAACAATAACACATTACTTACTCCTTCAGTTTTCATAATTTTACTACGAAGCCAAGATAAATAGTACACGCGTACACGATTTTTGCGTCCAGATATAGTAACTAAAATATTCTGGCCTTCTAAAACATCCATTCTTGAAAATCTTCGTCTTGTAATTAAAGAATAAACTATGACATTTTCATTGGGAAAAATAAAATTAAAAAAAGGATGGATTAGTGAGATGAACAGAGGGGTTTACATATCGTCTTATTTACCAAAAAATAGACTGTTCAAGAATCTCAAGTCGAATGGTAGTCAATAAACATGGTGAACGTATTTCCTTCGAAATTTGAAATTTAGTATTTTATGTGGGTCATTCACAAAGCGAAAACAGGTGTATTCTTGGCTGTCTTTTTACACATGTCTTCTAATCTTTGAAACACTCTGGCCGTGCCACGCATCCCGATTTGAAACTCTTAGCTTTAGTAGGAACTTTAGGGCGGCACTCCATTGAATACCCAGTGAACACCACTTATAAGCTTCATTGTGAGTAGCACATGCTACAGTACTAAAAAAGATTAGGCATAGCTTCATAGTCAATAAGAAGTACAGATAATGAGGTACGCATTTTTATGACTCAATTAAAATCTCCTATGCAATGAGCTACACACTCAGCAATAGCAAAAGAACATTTGGGAAAATACGAAAATAGAATTCAGATACCCGTAATTATATACACATATGTCATCTACTATCCAATAAATAATGAAGACTTTATCAATATGCACACGATAATATCTATGATCTGTATTCACAGACTACACTTGATGATCAATTAAAACACATTCTTGTTATTTTTGAATTTGTCTTAACCATGTGAAAAATTACTCCCAAGATTTTATTTTAATTCGATAAAAAAGATGCTCAAATAATGAATCTATTTTGAACTTAAAAACAAAGCTGCTTGATGATACTACAACACGAGCACATATTTCATACTCTTCTTATTAACCTTCACACGAATGGAACTCCCACGAGGATGAACTGAGGAGAGAAAATATCGCATTTAAACTGAATAAAACTGACATAGAAATGCTCATAGTTTACACCATTGATTGATTTTATTCAGGCAACAAGTGAAAACTAAAACGAATTGGACAGCTATTTCGTTATCGTATGGTTGGGTTTGCTTAGTGGTGTGCATTACACAGTTTTTATTCCTGATCGCGCAATATAATAATTATAAACGCACATGTTCAATAGAATTGAACCAAATGCATGGATAATCTGATTTGGTAGCCGAAGTATAATTATACAGTGTGATTTACTGGTTACCTATTGAATGGTTTGAATCTAAAACTTTATTTATTAAAGAAATTTGTTAACACTTGAGATTTAAATGTATTCAGTTAAATACTGCAATCATTGATAAGTAATTCTAGTTGATTAATCTTAGCAGCCAGAAAAATAATTGACACTGAATTAAATCGTTAAAATCACTAAATGAATAGAGTAAAAGTTTTGTAGACTGAACACAAAACTCATCACAAATGAGTTGGAGTACTATTCCCTTTGCTTGGTTACCAATTCATTAACACAATTCGTAACTAAACACATTTCAAAAGGAATGAGTTAATGTACTAAGTTATTGAAATCACGAACCGATATAAATAAAATAATCACTACAAACTATGAGGCACAGGTTTGAAATGATCTAAAACTAAAGCTTTCATCAACAATGGGGTCATGCATGTTCGCTATTGAGTCTCATACTAAAACAAAACAGATGTCTAACGCTTCCTAGTTTTCATGTGGTCGGCTAAATCAGGTCAGTTTCTGATCAACTCCGAAATCCCTCCTCACCACTCCCGAATACTGATACATATACAACGCAAACTGAAGAAAATTCATTGACATATCAATTAAACAACGTTAAAAACAGAACTGTTAGAAAAATCTAATAGACAAAGAATTTCGAAGCAAAGATATCGTAAACTGAAAAAGAATTATTTGATATGGACACGAACTGAATGATACATAGATGTTACTTAATAGTAGAATTGTTTCATCAATTAAAATTCATTCATTCAACATTACGTTGACAGTTCATTTTATGTGAAAATAGTTGAAGATATTTCTCAAATAATAACAATTATTTTTTGAGTAAAATGTAAAAAAAAGTAAAATTTATTATTTAAAACAATATTGTAACACAAATCATCCTCTGTGTATTTCTCTGTCTGCATATGGCTAAATATAAATATGATTCACATGTGATTGTCTAAATTTTTGATCAAAAACGAATATATTTCATATTGAATTATACTTCTTGAATAATTTCTTCAAATCCTAATCTTCTCCATTACCAGCAATACTTCTACTATCTCTACCACTATGGGATTTCAATTGACAATAACGTCTCTGTGCTAATATGGTATGGCAACCTGATCTGATGTACTTACGTACGAAGTTCTGCCTTATATTTGTCTGTCTGTCTGTCTATCTGTCTTATCCACAATATACAATGCAATGATTATTTTAACTTGTTTGCAATATTAAAAACAAACTGATAAAGTTTTGAATTGAATTTAACAAATTCCACACAATCATACTGTAATTATTGTATCATATTTGTCAATTCATTTGTGACAAACTTTTGAATATGACAAACCATTGATTTTTAAAATTTATCTTAAATAAAGCAACTCAATTTGAATGGGTTAGAATCCTGCGAAGTGCAGGAGTCGTGGATGCGCACTGCTGAGGAGTCCCATACCACGACGAAACCGCCTTCCAGTGCTTCCAGGTTTCTAATCGTGGTCTAACATTGATCGATTCATGGTTTCAATAATGTGTAACTTAACAATCATCACAACCCCGTAATGCACATTGAGAATTGAACAATTTTAAAAGAAAAAATAATAGAATAACTTATCATTATATGATTACATAATTTTCTATGAATGAATTCACTGGACTTACCACGACCTTCACCACTACGATCCAATAAAGAAAGACCAGTTTCCAGACCAATTAATAAATTTACACCCCACATTGATGCACATAAAATTTCTGAATTGAAACGTTTTTTATAAACTTGTATTTCCGGTGTATCATTACCGGTTAAATTAACATTTGTTGTTGATATAGAACTAGCACCACTACTACTACTAGTAACACATGTAGGCAATAAATGTGAACCAGCAGTAATCACTGTACTAGTAGTAGATGTAGTTATAATTGATGGTAAATTGAAATTTAATAAATTAGCACTTAATGGATTAGGTAAACCGATTGATTTGATTAAACCACTACTACTACTACTACTACTAGTGTTAGATGATGGCGGCAGATTAGAGTTTGAATGTGAAAGTTGTACATCGAACTAGAAATTCAAAACAAAAAGGCAAAGAAAAACGATTATTTTTTTAACAAAAAAAAGGAGTAAATGACAAGAATTATCGAAAAAAAAGCACTGATTCAACAAAATGACAATGCTACACGAATTACAAATGAAAGATCATACAATACACGATTATGAATTACATAAATCCAATGAGACATAGATAATCAACATTGAAAGGCAAACACATTAATGAGTTATATATTTGTATGCATTAACAACCATTGCAATACAATAAGAATCCAAACTGTCACACCTGAATAAAGTTGAATCCCTTAACAAAAAGCCGTTTGATCAAATCTTATAAGCATTGCATGATCGTAAAAATCAATCACATAAGCATGTACAGATATCCTAAAGAGATGAAGTGTGAGAGAACAGGGAATTTATTCTGGAAGCCTAATTTCAGTGTTAAACAAGTTAAACTGAGTTCAGCTAATTTATAGAGGTCGGTTAGCATTAGAAACAATCTGACATACATGACATAGGTCACTATTATCCAGTGATCGATTAATTGTAGATCAGTTCATAATTTGTCGTTTGATTAAATTATCCTTGTGTCACCAAAATGACTATATATGCAATCAGTAGATGAAAATATGTACATGTATGGAAACTTCATCAGTTGAGGTGGTTGAGACATGTGTTGCGTATGCCTAACCACCGACTGCCTCGTCAAGCTATGTTCTGCGATGTAGGAATAGGTTGCAAGAAATTTAGGGGCGGTCAAACCAAAACACGGCACAAATCCACAAAGTCACTGACAACTGGACTTAGCCATATTGGTAGGTGTCGACTACCTGGTTGGGGTCCGCGAGACAATAGTAATCGATGGTTAGAGACCTTGAATGCCATGGCTCAAAACCGTTTGCAATGAAGCGGATGCATTCATTCTTTATGTTCTCTCAAATCCTAACTTTCAGAGTTCCTCATCACCTTTATCTTTTTAAGTTTATTTCACTAGATTATACTTCTTGAATAATATCGTCCAACACTAATCCCTCCGATTACTGCTAATCCTCCTACTACCTCTACTACTATGGGATTTGCATTGACAATTGCATATCTGTGCTAATGTGGTATGGCAACTTGAACTGATTTACGAACCTACGAAGTTCTATGTTGTTGTTGGTATGTACATGTAAATCGTACAAAGATGATTAGTTGTATTTGTTTGTTTAAAAAAACCCAACCTATAACCTTTTTCTTTTTTAGTCGATCGACTGGTAATTTCATTGAACGTACGTACATTATTTAGATGATATATTAATTATTATTTGTTCAGTTCAAGTCTTTACTAAAAGAATTTGAAATCCTCATTTATGTGGTTATAGGATTTGTATCTCCATTAATTGTCGTTCATTTTATGTTAATTATTAGTCGTTGTTCAAATTTGTTAAGTAATCAAAATGTGTGAATGCTTTTTAATCAATCAGAATAAAAACAACATTGTACATACCATAAAATAAACATCATAGAAAATATATTATCACGTGCTAAATTATTACATCTTACAGATCAAACATTGATCAGCTGAGATTTTTTAAAGGTTGAATTGACCCAGAGATTATAGGTCAGGGTTATAAATGATGAAACATTACTATAAGAACTACCAAGTGTTTATGGTTAATTGACAAATAGGTAATGATAACAAAAATCATCTTCAAATACAATGGTATCCATACAACTTGAGCTGTAACCGATATAATTGCATATGTTATGCATTAATTGATCAATTTTTATATTCTGAATCGATGCTACTTTGTATGTGCCTCCAATACAGTGTTTCTTATTGAAACGAAATTCTTAATAAAACGGTCGAATGTATCAATCAATGATCATGTGATCATGTTTAGCATAGTTTCGGATAAATAACATGAAAGTTAATTAAGAACTAATTATGGATTGAAAACGAATAATCACTAATGCTCATTAAAAAAAACAATACTAAAATACTATTATTTTGTTATTTTAAAAGGCTAAAAATAAAAAAAAGCACGATAAACTCAAGTACCTGGTTTTTCGATTTTTGGCCTGAAACTCCTCTATGACCAAGATTACCATTTGGCTGGACTGACCAAACAGAACTAGGAAGTGCTTTATTTGAGTCTATAATTACTGCAGGCTGAGGGGAGATTTGTGGACTTGATTTCTGACCTATGCTGGATTGTCCTAAAGAAGGCTGATTGGTTGAAATACTTGTGCTTATCTCAGTTGGTTGATATGATGGCTTGTTAGATAAACCGCCTTGAACAGCAGAAGTACTACTGTCTGAAGAATGTGGTGGCGGTGATACAGTTTCGTGTGTTTTTGTACATCCTGAAGAATAGGGGGGAGAGAAATGCAATTAACAACAATTCATTCATAATATTCAATATATTTATAGCCATCCTGACCATTTCAGAAATCACCTACATTAGACAACACAAAAATTCAGTAGATAAACTAGGATGAACCTAACAGACGTACTATTTCAGACAAAGATATCTCATTAGTCTACAGATGTACATCGCGAGTTTGTTAATTTTGAATAGTACTATTTACTAACTTACAACTCATTAGTTTACTTGTTATGCTTTTTTACTCTAAGAATTTATGCTACTTCAGAGTAGTGGACAAATATTGGTATAACTGAATAGTTATTTCTGTATTCAGAACAGAAAATAAATATTGAACGTAGAGAAAAGTCATTTACTCTAGAATATCGATAATTTACTTGTATGTTCAATAAGTCCTTGTTTGTTTTGCAGTGACAATTTAATCATCATCATCATCAGCATCAACATTCAAAAAGAAAAAAAATGTCATAGAGATGTAATTCATTTATCAAGCACAAAGCTAGTGCATGTAACTTTCAGTTATACTTTAGTTAGATGAAGAGTAGTTATATCGATTGGAAATTCAGAGCTTCCACCTCTCTCCACAATAATAGTTTTTAAAAAAAAATCACTATCTTTATCAGCATCACTAGTATATTAAAGTTTATTATAGTGAATAGATTTTTTTTCTATTAAAAATAGATTTCATCAGAGTTAAACAAAATAAAAAAATCCTTATTTCTTTTTTTTTGAACATAAAAACACGATAAGTTTCCTCTCTCTATCTCTATCTAAATGAACACACAACACAATTATGTAATACTAGTTAATTTATCACTTTAAATTACAGTTACAATAACAACAAGGCAGCATACATTGATCATATATAATAGAATGAACGTGACAAATATTAATTTAAAAAAAAAATAATAATGTGGTGCGTGCTACTTATAAGTAGTATATGACGCGAG
Source organism: Schistosoma turkestanicum (assembly GCA_944470395.2). NCBI lineage: Eukaryota > Metazoa > Platyhelminthes > Trematoda > Strigeidida > Schistosomatidae > Schistosoma > Schistosoma turkestanicum. Next base: position 20,943,547 of record OX103971.1, read on the forward strand.
TGTAAACGTAATGTCTGGCAGCAGAAGATGGGGGAAGATCAAGAAAGGAAGAAGAGTGGGAACACAGTGGAATTTGTTTGAAACGCATGAATAGTAAAATGTCAGACAATGGATTGATGATGGATTAAAGATTTGCAAATTAACCGTTTACGATATGGTTTTCCTATTTTACTGAGTAACTCTGTAATTTTCGTTAAATACAATTCGGTTGCCCTCACCTGTGTTCTCGTTCACTACAATAATACTAACAGAAAATAAGAATCTCTTAAAAATGATTTATGAGTTCACAAGTCAATTATTATTGAACAAAATAGATCATCTCAACTTGATGACTATCATTATTATGATTGTATTATTGAAGATTGACTAAATCGATACGCGTAAATCTTATGTGATAATAGAATACGTCTTTTTTTAAAAAAAAATTAATTTACAATACATTGTAAACTATGGATTTGCAAACTAAACAAATTGTTGAACAGGTCTAGTCTAATGCATTCCATTTATTTTCTTATAAGGAAAAAACTAAGCCATCAAAAAGAAAACCCTATAACATGTTACCTTCTTTCTCATTTATAATTAATTTTGATGATGATGAATGTGGAACACCACCAATATGTGAGATATTTCGTGATGAAATTGTAACTTTCACTTTATCTGTACATGAAGGTAGATCAGTTGTAGTTGAATGACCATTTGAAACAATGTACTAAACAAAAAAACACAAAAACAAATAAAAGTATTCAAATGAATAAACATCTGTATGAATTGATTATTGAATAACAAGTAATGTTGTGTTGTCTATTCCCCTTACTAAATCTAATAGATTTAACTTTGAATAATATGGTGCTGAATGTTATCTGTTTGGAGACAACTATGTTTTTTTAACACCTGAAACTCATCACAGAGGCGTATTCTGAAACTTACAGGAGTCGATGTTCCCTATTATGATTTGAACCTGAGTAGTTTATATATTGAATTAATTGTGAAGTCAGTGACTTCCTACAGAAGCAAGATATTTCTAAATAAATTATTGAAATAAATCTATTTACATTGCAAACAATTTATTAGATATTTTGCATAGGATATAATTTCCTATTGCTAATATTCTAGATTGCAGTCGATCAATTTCTGATGACAAATGTGCATTTTGAACGGATTCACTCAACAATCCTTCAAAATCATAAATTTTAAGTACTGTTGATTTGAATCTAAGTATTAACAATGACACTAGGATAAAAGTACATTCAGATGACGAGTCTCAGTGTTTATTTAACCTAGATGTTAACCGTAATAAGACTTGATCGTATCTACGATTTGTTACATATGTGAACAGTTCAGAATAGAAACTAGTACAAATCTTACTGTAGTTTCCCGTTACATTCTTCTAAATATAATGAGAGGAGCTATCTTAACTGAATTAAGTTTCCCTGGTTTTATGTTTATCTGAATTATATTGTCTATCATATATTACTTCTATACATTTTTTCAACGTAACCATACTTATGTAGCGTAAAATTTTTTTTGGGAGGGGCCCAGTTATTACAGAATTCACGTGCATTAAATATACAAAACATAACACATCACATACACATTATTAATTTTTGTTTGTTACAATGAAATACTTATTGAGAAAAAAATCGATAAATTTTATCGCAAGGACAAACTACAATTATTAAATGGTCCATGTAAAAACCATGGAACACAATATTTAGTACGTTAGTTTTTCCAACTTTATGCAATTCAAACATTTCATAAAGACGAGTTGTTTAGAAAAAAGTAAGCATATTTTCTAAAGAGAAAATATTAACATTTGCATTGAACGAGATTATTCAACTAGATAATTCTTTTTAAATGATTGATTCTTTATCATGATAGCATTAAAATGATAAGCGTATAAATCAATTTGGAAAATAAGTGATATGATAATACTTGTGAAAAAAGAGTAGATGTATTGTGAAATCAAGTTTTTAAATTCATAATTCATTGAGTTCGATATTAGCGCATATTTTAAATAAAATTTAATATAAATTTTTTTGCTATGAAGTTAAAACAAATTACACAAAGATTTTGTTGAAGAAAGTAAGTATAAAGAATTGAGCAGACAGAATAGCATGTTAATATATTTTATTTCATTAGGTTTTCATCGAATGCTGACAATCGATAACAAATTGTAGAAAATCATTATTATTTTAAAATTTGTATACTGAAATTGAAAATGTATCCATCATGGTGAAGTAATGAGATTGAAATCGTCCGCAATTTAGCAAGATTCTTCTAGTTTATAAGTAGCTAAGCGGTGACAAACTGATTCTAACGTTTTTTTCTAATCAGCGTGCAACTTGTGGTAGAGTGAATTGTCCAGTGATAAAATACAACTCAAGCGGGATGTCCTGTTTATGAATCCTTTGTAAGTCATACATAAGCAAAAAACTAGATCCATAAGGCTTTACGTTATAGGCAGAGTCATTAGTAATGTGCTTTTTCAATAGCTTCCTCAATATGTTCATCATTCATATTACTGTTGAGTTAGTTGAGTCTTCATTGCATTTATGGAACTTGAATCTCAGATTTTCGTTGAGAATGGGATTCATTTGAGCTATATAATCGAATGTAGTCATTAATACAACACCTAAGTCTTTATCTGGCTGTGATATCATTAACTTATTCTTCTGTTTAAGGTTTTTTAACGCCTTTACGTATATTTGGACAGAATTTACGACTTTGTTGTGGAAGAAGGCAGTGGTATTAGGTATGTCCACTAGTTTGAATTTAAATCAACCGCTTTTTTCTTCATTCGTTGAATGCGAATTTCTTAAATGATTAAAATAAATTTCCGAATTGAACTCCAGTATCATTCCTGTTGGTACTTGTTTAGGGAACATGGAATTAAAACTTTAGAGACAAAGCTTTAGCTTCAATTTGATCCACCTTCACACTTGTTAACATATAGATGAGCTTCCCAGGATTTGTTGGAAAACCTTCGTACAAATGCTCCTTCAACAGTCTTCAATAAATTGGTGAGGAAATCCTTGCACATTTTACCATAAAGATCTTGAATAAAGTTGAAATCCTCTCATTTAAAGATTTCCATTCTGCAAGACAACGTTGACATCATTTGAACTTAACCAATTTTATTACTGTACAAAACTTTTTTATGCATCTAGCTTCAAATTGTTGATCGCGCTGACAAGAATGTGAAGTGAAATCCACATTTAAAATAATTGGCTTTCGCAGTTAGACATACACCTAAAGATATTACTGGAGACTATTAATATACTAAGCACCAACATATGATAAAACAAACTAAGAGTTATCAGTTTACACTGACAAAACTACTTGAATATGAATTGTTTATAAGTGGTGAATGAAGTGAATTGCTTAAAATTTCATTTTCTTATCCTAACGCTTATTCAAATTGTTGAATGTTTACTTTATTAGAGACCTAATTAGGTGAATTATATTAAAATATACCGGTCTTAATCACATTGCCAACAATACTCTTTGACTAACTGAATAAAATACAGGTTTTTACAGAGAGTTGAATATTTCCTACTACACGTTTAAGTAGACTATTAATGTCATTATCACTGCAAAATGAAGTCAAAAAAGCCTATTAACTAGTCCTCAAAGCGTCAAATATGACCTATTTCTATTAGGTCGAGTTCTCAAAACACAAATTCTTCCCCCCCCCCCCTTAGATGCTAAATAGTTGCAATCTCAAACACGCCAACAGTCAATCGTAGTTATATAAACACAATTTTAAAAGAACTTATCGATAAATTTACACTGGATCTTATGATGATCATTAGTTTTGTTAAAAAGAAAAACTTTGACGACGCATATTTACATATTTCCTAAATAGAGATCATTGTCAATTTTAAAATCTCTAATTAGAATGAACCAGTGAGTGAGCAGAGAAAATTTTAACTAGGTAACAACTCATCAAATGCTTATTTATTTAGATCAATCAATAACACAAGTCTAAGGAGACTGTCATTTATTTTAATTTAACAAATTAATTCAAATTACAAATGTATAGAAATAATTAACAATCAATAAATCTTTTAAAACAGGAGACACACACAGTAAACATAATGAAAAGAACGGCAGACATATAAGTGAGGCAGAACAAAAAAAAATAGACAACGATCACATGGTAACAATTGTAGTGAATGGTTAACAAAAATAATAATAATAATTATCATCATATTTATAATAATCACGCTTACTTTAACATTATTATTCCCAGACGGTGATGTCAAATTGGATTCAGATCGGCCAATTGTTCCAGCGGTTGATTCAATAATCGATGCTAAACTGTGTAAAGTTTCTTTGGCAAATTCATCGGATGGTCTAATGTACATATATATACATATATATATTGGTATATCGATGAAGTCGGCAATCGATGAAAATTGATGATGATGATGATGATGATGATGAATAAGACAAAATAGACAAAGCATTTTTGCCATTAAATATCAATAATTATTTGTCTTTAAAAAAAAAAACAACTGAACATACAAATAAACTACGTTTGAACCATTTGATTGTAATCATCAATTTAACTTATCGAGTAGTAAATTTAACAAAACAACAACAACAACAAACGTAATACATTTTAAGTTGATTTGAAAAGTGAATAGTTAAACACTATTGTTAATAACTTCATTACAATTCGGATAATTGTGCACTAAATGAGATTATGGAGGTTGGTTAGTGGAATGATTTCACTGATCACCAATTTAGTGAATAATCATTAAGAATATCATAATAATAGTGATAATAATGTTTCCTGCAAAAAAAAATCTTTTCACACAAAAAGAAATCAATTAGAACAATATGAATGAAACACTGTTCAATAAAAAAAAATTGGAATGTTTTAACTGATTAGTGGAAATCTGCAATTCAATCATAAGCGTGTAACTCAATACAAATTCCTCTATCATATAACATGATGATATGATAATCTAGTTGAATACTTTCTAGTATTCGCAGTGAGAGCTATGATACTAAGAAATGACAACTTGAACTGATGTAAAGTAAGTACGAAGTTCCACATTGTAGTTAACAGTTGACAGAATCGAGATATATTTTTTTTTTGAGGAAATTAATCTGTTGATCAAATAATGAAAAAAATAACTCCATTATAAACAATTTCATTAATTATCAACTAACCAGTTTAGCTAGTTACATTAAAGTTAGTAAAAAAAAAGATAAAAATTTCAAACTTTATCAAGCCATTGAATTAAACTATTAGTACAACTGCATATAAGGAATAAAAATAAGCCACTAAAATCAATCAAAATGAATTTTTGAGATACAACACAACTAGTAATTATGCAAAACTAGTTAACTACTAATTAACCAGACTGAAAAAAAGACACTCATTCACTGAAATCTATCTCACGTTGGATAAGTTTATTCATTGTTAGTTAATAATAATAATAATATTCAACAGAAAAGGGGAAAAAGTACTGCCATATATATATATATATATATATATATATATATATATATATATATATATATGTTTGCATAGAAGACAATAATAACACTACCAACCTCAAAATTAGCTAATTACCGTTTATTCAAAAAAAAAACAATCGAGTTGGGTAACAAATGCACAAAAAACAAACCCCGGAATTTTATTGAGAAATGATGCCGGTGAAAGTTAAAAATGTCACGTTATAATAAGTACACACACAAAGCAAAAATAAATAAATACGGTATAATAAAATATCTTCAACGTATACAAAAACGAACAATGAATTTATTATACGTTCACAATGTTTTGTTTTTATCTATGCTTGACAAGTTGTTCATTTCAATACCTTAGAATACGAATATACATAAGGAAGAAAGTTTACATAAACTGAAGGAATTCCTCGTTGTTAGTTTAGACCAATGTGTGCATAGCTGTTAGTAATGCACAACAGTTTCTTCTATTACTATCTGAATTAAAAGTTAGGAAACTTGTTTCCACATTGACATAACCACTAGAATCTGACATTATAAACAACGTGACCGAGCTAATCAAAATCATTAGTAGCGTAATAGGATCTTGTTAACAGTGTTATATTCTCTGAGGTAAATGAATCAATTAGAACTGTGTTCTTGGCTTTCTATACTGATTTACTTGGACTAATTATACTAGCTGTGTATCTGGAAATATCGAGCCTTTAATTCAACACTTTAAGGTCAAATAATTCCAACATAAAGCTACCACCATTCACTTTAAAAACCGATACGAAATTTAGTTGTTAAATGTTCAAACATTTAAAACCACATATGAATTAAATCGCAGTCATTAAATTCCACCCATCATTTTTGTTTTATTATACAGAAAGAGAAACTAACAAGTATGTTATGGTCAGATACCCTGTTCATTTTTCAAAGTAGAGTGATTTCACTTGAAGGCAGTTTTTATATGTGCACAGTATACAACTAAAAAAAAACAACTACGAGATGAATAAGTCACTAATTTTCTTCGCATATCCGCCTTGTTAATCAAAACTTACAAATCCACTTAAATTTGAAATTGAAAAGTCATATGTGGTTATAAGTGTACTGCACAAAAGTACTTGAGTCTCAACGACCACGAATTGTAATTTAATATCAATTACTATCTTATAGTAAAATCAATAAATAAACATTCTTTTAATGAACCAACTCAACCGGCATCACTTTATGGACAAATTCAAGTTTAATTTATCTTGCGCAGATGAAAAAATTCATGAAGTTCACTGATTAAGTACAACTATAATCACCATTACATTATTGCTACATTATCGGATAATCTAAACTAAAACTAGGTAATATGGTTTTTAAATCGATGATTGAATGAATGACTGAAAGCGTTGGCGGTCCGGAGTGATAAAAGAATTTGAGAAGGATTAGTCGTGGAAATATGAGAGATGTTATAAGATGTAAGGAGGATTTGATTGTGACCAATTTCATCTCGTGTGCTGGTACGGGTATGAGGGTAGATGTCACTTCTCGGCTGCCCACACCGAAAAGGAACCTGAAAAGGAAGGTAGATTAGCGCTGGTCTTAGAGAGATGAGAGAGTGACCGCAGAGCGTAAGGGACAACTGCTTGAGGCCGGTCACGCAAGGTCTTTTTACGGGAAATGTTTCAAAGTGTCAGCTCCGCTTTTCAAATGGCACTACCGCATGAGACGGAAATGCGCGAAGTAAGATGAGGTTCGACCATCTCTCTCTAACCTCTTCCTTTCTTGTGAGAGAAGGCAGCATCCCTGCAGATGCGGGTTGTCCGAGGGAAACACCTTACTGCTGTCACAGCCCACTACATTCAGCAGTACGACTTCGTTCTCACACCCTGAGTTGCTGCTTTTAGTCTAATCATTCTCCAATCAACCTGCCTGGCATGGTAGAACCTTCAGGAACATATGTTACAGCCAATATAGCTCGGTTAGGTAATCACAATAGGCAACCCCGACCATCACGACAAGGTAACAGCTACGGTCGGTAAAGTATAGAAATCAAACCCTTAAGTCGTATATAACTACGTAAAAAATAATAGTTTGGTATGAATGATGTACAAAACATGAACGCAATATTAACTATTCTAAAATACCTAACCATTGTTGAAATACTGAATAAGTTGATGGTGCTGTAGTTATTTTTTTTGTACGCTTACAAATAAACACTTAAATTATAACCATCAAACGAATAACACTACTTGTTAGTAATACAATGTAACAGTTAGCAATAATTTAAACATGTAAACACAGATTATTGGTGAAAAATCAATCCCTAAACTTCTGCCATGTTTGTTTAGTATATGAGAACACACACACACACGCAAATGAATATAGTTTGGACCAAGCGCACACATAATATACATTATGGTAAAAACACTTCAAAATACAAAACTTTAAAGCTTTAAAAAAGATGCTTATATTGCTGTTATTGTTGATGGCAGTAATGATCGTAGTGGAAATTATTGAAGGAAACTAAAGCGTAATTAATTAGAACAAATCAAAGGGAAAAAAGCAACTTACTTGAAAATCGAAAGACCTGGTGCAGAATAACGCCTTGATTGCTTGGATGAACCTAACTCTAATAAAATATGGCATGGAGGTGAAACTACAAAAGTTCGGTGTACAGGTATAGGATAGTGAGATTCTAAGTAAGAAGAATGGCGTTTAGAGCGTGGAGGAAGTGGTGGAGGCAGGATAATTTGTGAATCAGGCATGAAATTTGCTGAGTGCATCATCATATTGTCGCTACAATAATGAGGATTATTAAAAGAAATGCTATTTTTTTTTAATTAATTTTTTTAAAAATTAGCGTGAAGTAAGTTACAAATAAGCGCAATTTATGTTTGTGATTTTAAAAAGGATTATTCCATGATTTGAAAAAAAAAATGGATGGAAAAAGAGTTCACGATAGTGTTACATAAAAGCAGGAATTTGCAAACGGATGAAAAAAAAAGCGAAAAAAAAATAGGCACACAGTGAATAGGATGTGGGAAGAAAAATACAAAACAAACATGAAATTAGTCATGCATGAAAAATCAATGATACAATATAGTCACTTAACTAACTAATTATATCTATTTCATTAGGTTATAATCAAATAGGTAAAAATAATCAATTTTAAAGGAACACAACAATAAGTAGGTTACAGTTGGGGAAAATATTCTTATAAACAATAAATAATACAATAAAGATGAATATTAGAGATAAAACTTACAAGTTTCCTTCTTTATGCCATTTTACAGCTGCATTGGACAATGTTCCACTATCCATATAGCATGGAGGTTGTTCATTTGTGACAACACTACCAACACCAATATCAGCGTTTCCCATGGATCCATTATCAAAGGATGATCTTTGACGTGCACGAACAATAGACAAAGTAGCTCTTAATTGTTCAGCCTCTTCTAGATCAGCACCATTCTCTTCTTCCTCTTCAACAACAATGACATCACCTTCATCTTCATCCTCCTCTTCTTCTCCTCCTCCAACTCCAGTGTCTTCTTCGTCTTCAACATCGTTGTGTATACTGTAAGCTCCACAATTAAAATCATCATCCCCAGAAGCGATGCATTTTACTTGATCTCTTTGTATTCCATCGAAATCATTAGGTTCATTAAAATCAGTTTTTTCACTAAGCTCTATCTTATCAATATTGTTATTTAACACACGAACATTTTCAACAACAGTAAGTCGACGAGGATCTACTTCAGAATGTCGTTTACCATTGAATAAAACTCTACATGCATTTTCATGATTTTTACGTTGATTAGAATCACATGAAGAAATAGTTGAGACAGAAGATGTAGAACAAGTACTTGATGTATGATATTCACGATTTGAATCAATAGAATGAGATCTACTTATTGAAGATGAATTACATGGTGAATGTTTATTTTCCACATGGACTGGTGAATCTCTATTAGCATGAAAATCAGATGATACAGAAGAAGAATTCGTAGTGGATGATGATGATGAGGATGAAGATGTTGACGAGGTTGAAGAAAGTGAACTAGTTCGATTTAATTTTTGCATTACAGATATTGGTTCAGTTGATGTAACTGATTCATTAGAGGATTTTGATAATTTAACATTATTGTCTTCATAAGACTGTTGTTGTTGGTGTTGTTGTTGCTGATGATGTGATGATGGTGGTTGTTTATCTGTATTTGATTTTCCATTCAATTGATTTCGATTATTTTGTCGATGAGGACTAGGTGAAACAGCACCTAAACTAGTCAATTGTGCAGCTAGTTGATCAAGTTCCTATAAGAGTAAAAACATTCAAAAAAAACAATAAGAAAAAAATGTACAATAAAAGACAATATTGATATTTTTCTCATGTTACACAACATGGAAAGCTATGTAAATAAGAAAACGCACGGAAAAAAGATGAAACTACCAAATATACACAGTATCATAATATATGAAGAGTAAAGACAATCAAACAAATACTACTTATAGCGGTACTATTATAAAATAGTAAGTACTATAGACATTGAAAACTTAGTTAACTCCAATATAGATTGACGTTTTAGTGACAATACTAATGATAAAAATAATAATAATAATAATAAAACGAATTTGTCACAGGCAAATAAATACTTAAAACTAATTGGCTTGAGTAAAAGATGAGTAGCACACAAATGCTACAAACAACGAAAATGAATGCGAGACAGAGAGAGACAGAGAGACAAGAAGCAACCTCACTGTACATAGATTACATGTAAGTGAAGAAAACATTAGGACAATAAAGCCATACCGATTGTAAATTTATCATTTCTTCAGGTTTTGTTTGATCATTATTATTATTATTATTAGTTTGTTCTTCAGTTATGATTGAACAGTTATCACACTCGACAATTTGTTGAGATGGTTCATCATCTTTTACTGAGTCTATGTTTTCACAGTTAGTAATTATAGGTGTATCATAAATACGAGAGATTTCATCCAAGTTAAAACGATAGGAAGTAAGATGTTGATCACTTTCGATCAATTCTTGGCTATTATTATCATTACCATCATCATAATCATCTTCTTCAACAACAATCAACTCATCTGGTCTTGGTTTAGGTAGTTTACGTCTTAATAATTTTGGACCTAAAGGTGGTTTTGGAGATGATGTAGTTAATAATGGTTCTGAGACTATGGTTTGAATGAATGACAAATCAACAACAGATAAATTGTCATCATTGTTCTTATCAACAGCATGATTTACTTCAATTAAGTCAACATTAGACCCAAACCAATCATTATCTATTAATGATTGATCAATTTGTGCTGTTTCATCAAGATGACTAAAAACATTTGTTTGTTGTTGCCTTGGGAAATGATGAATAATATTTGTTGTAGAAGTTAATGTTGTTTTTGGTATTACATTTAATGTTGTTACACGTGGTATATGTGATTGAGTTCCATGTGGTGGTGGTGGTTGTTGTTGTTGGTGGTGATGTTGATGATGATGATGATCGTGAAATTGCTGAAAGAATGGATTCTCTCGAAGCTGTTCTCTTAAATACACTAATGATGCAGACGATGGATTCAGTTGAGCTTGTTTAAGCCATTGGAATAAATTAATATGAAACTGATGAGTACTAACATTCGTGGATGATACAGATGTCGATGAAACAAGTGTTAACGGGGAGGAAGTTAATAAATGAGATGGAGATGAAAAAACATGCGAAGATGAAGAGGGAATGGTAGGTTTACTGTCTATTTGTTTTAATGTTGGCAAGACTGTATCCACCGGAATACTAGTACTTATGCTACGACTACTTAGAACAGGTAATAATGAGGCTTTCCCCATGGATTTTAATAAATTATTCTGTTTTCCAAACTATTATTATCAAAAAAAAAAACGAATCCAGTCAACAACCCACAAAAGTAAAACATTTTTAGTTAATGTATATATATATACATATATATGTTTGTGTATACGTACAACACCAACAGACACATTATCATCCGAAATATTGCCAAATTAATCGATTTTTTGCGAGAAAACACAATCACAGTGTTTATATTATATACCAAACCATGTCAGCAAATAACAAAATTTACAGGACAACAGAAGTTTTAACATTTAAGACCAACAACAAAAATCAATTTGTTCATTTCAAAATAATAATAGAGGAATGACAGCAGAAGTGATAATATATACACATTCATTTTTATTAAGCGGTTTTGTTGTGACGGTTTTATTAAGTAGCATCCATCCAGTATCACATGAGATACAATGAAAGAAGATGTGGGATTGAGAAACAAGGATGGACACATAGTAAGGTGTACAGTTGCATGACATCATAGTGACCAAATTAAACGGGACATATGGGGATAGACAGTCACAAGCCAAAAATGACCGTATGATGATACATCAAAAACAATGAAATAAAGATGAAGATGAAGACAAGAAAGTAACATAAAAAGTGAATTGTATTGCATAACATAATCACCCCCCCCAACCAACCAACCCACACCCGCAAAAGGTAGGTACCGTTATCGACGAAATCATACATTTAAACATTGTAGATGATGCAAAAATGGGCAAGAAAACCGCGGCAAAAAAGAGGGAAAAGATGAGAAAAAGAAAAGGCACATGTTAGTTTCATATTATATTCTACAAAAAAAACATACATAAATGCGAAACTGCAATAAAGTAATGCAAATGAGAAAATTACAATTTCATAGAACTCTAGACTCATGAAGCAGCAATCTGATCAAATATCTATGAAAAATCATTCTAGTCACACCGGATTATGTAAGTCAAGCAATGAGACTACTGAAAGGAAGGGGAAAAAAGAGTACAGCATACCATATCATAAAGCATACAAGAAAATTGGAATAAGGGCTATGGGGTCCAACAAAGGGAGTGTTTGGCTTTAGCGAATCGGATCGGATCGAGTCGGATCGATGAAGAAAGCTAATTTGACCTTACCAATCAATAAATGAAACAAACACACACACAAACTGGCATACATTTACACACACACACAGACATAAATTAGTAAGAAAAGACATGTTCACACAAATGTACACTAATACAATAAGCCATGTTAGTTCACTTACCTCAAGACATGATCTCTTTATATTGTATGAAATCAAAAAAAGTAATTATATTCATTGAAACAATCAAATACAAACAATGACGGACCTATTAAATCTACACATGTTTTTTTGGATAACTTGTAATTATAAACATCGCTTCTCAATAATAAAGACAAACAAATTCAAACACAAGACATCATTATGGAAAGTAATGAATGATCAAAGTTAACGAGTAAAATGTAATGATTGACTAATCTCTTATTTAACCGTTTGATAAACAGAATAAAACAATATTAACATTAGACTATGGTACAACTGTGTACAACCTCCATCCTAAACTAGATAGACACTGACAATTGTTATGTGTAGTAGTGTAATGAAAGAGAAAACAGGTGGGGCAACCAAATTGTATTTAGCGAAAATTACAGAGTTACTCAGTAAAATTGGAAAACCATATCGTAAATCGTTTATTTGCAAAAGATCAGTCCCTCCTATCGAACTGGACTGTTCCTGTTGCAAAACATCAATCCATTGTCACTACTCATGCGTTTCATACCAATTCCATTGTGTTTCCACTCTTCCTTTCTTGATCTTCCCCTATCTTCTGCTGCCAGACATTACGTTGACACTCACGTTATATACTACTTATAAGTAGCTCACACCACAGTAGTAGTGTCGAAATCCAATGTATAATGTTCTCTAATTGTTTTGAATAGCTTATTCTACTTAGAGAAATGCAATGATACACTAACATTTTTCGTTCAACTCTGTTTGTTTATAAATAAAATCATTAGTTTTACATTGAATTTATTAGCAATGTGTTAAAGGAATAAAGTGTTGGGAACGTTAGATCCCCAAAATTCACTTGAGAAAGGTCCTAACTTTAGATGTTAAGTTTTCGAGCATTATTAGTTGTTATTAGTTGATGTATGATTTTAGTACACTATTTTTGTGACTGTCCCAAGGACATTTCTATCATGTATAAATAAACTCGATTTGTGTGCTTGAAAAACCTCATGTTTTCTCGGTGCTTGTAGAATGCACTTTTTACGTCTTGTCAATACTTCTTTCTCTACATAGTGGGGCCTTGGGATGGTCGAATCAGAGTAGCCTATTGTGTCACTGGATCATTTGTATTCGCTCTTGTTTACCGACTAAGCTGAACTCGTAACAGTGCAAGCATATCAATTGACGAGCATAACTTATCATTTCTCGAAAATCCCAACATAAAATGGCGATATAACGATCATCTTTTATTCTTGGAATTGGTAAATTACAAAGTTCCAGTAAGAAACTGAATTTTTAAACACTTCACATCAAACCAAAGAAACACCTACAAGATTATAATCTCTTATAAAATTTCGTTTAGATATAACTATTTTTTTGTATCACCTGTTACACAACAGGCAAACAACCAATGGAGCAGTTTTTTTAAATATCAAGAGAAATTTTGCAATAAATTTCAAATCAATCTCTTATGGAAGAAAATACGCTTATTTATCCAACACAAACAACAAAAACTATCATGCAATATGTAGCTGTTTAATCAGTCACATTTCATACAAGCATCATCATCATAATAATAACAATCGAAACTGAAACAAATTGAAACCACAAAAAACAAAAGTCAAAATAACCACGATAAAAAGAGGTGATAAGGTAATACGGCATAAGAAATCATCATCATCAACAGTAACGTAGAAATTTGCATGTAAGTACAGCAGTTCAAGTTGCCAAACCATGTTAGCACAGAGATGCAATTGTCAATTCAAATCCCATAGTAGTAGAGGTAGTAGAAGGATTAGCAGTAATCGGAGAGAAATATCATTCGACGGAAAACATGTAAAATTGAGGAATATTCAGTACGGATGGAATTATCATAAGTTTTATAAGTATTTACGGTAAGATAGCTATTGTTTAAGCCAAACATTTGAAATGAAGTTTTATTTTAAAAATGACAATTGAATGTTTATAAATATTAATTAGTGTTGACGCTTTAAGTTAAACTAATGCATAAAAATGAGCATCGCCTCGTTTTAGATTCGGTTGTCAAGATCTTCATCTTAAAAGCAATATTACAGAGTGAATATTATTGGAAAACAGCATATTAGTAATCACTGCTAAACACATGTAATTGAGTCAGTTTAGTATCTTCATCTTCATGAAAGGTTGCGAACACGATAATGATTATAACTGTAACTGTCTAGACAAACTTATACATCACAAATACGAAGTACCAAACTGATTATCTATATAAGTTTGTCTAGACAGTTATAGTGATGTATATGTTTTTTTTTTAATTTAAGTCACTTTCTTTTTTTGTACAAAGTGGAAGGCATGAACATGAAGTGATTGATGCAGATAACTAATTACTACTAACTTGTATAATTCTTATGAATTTTAGAATTTATGGACTACTATCATCTATCTATTTGAAGTTTTTTTTTGTTATACAATACAGAGAAATTTATGATTGTCGTTGATTGTTCAATCGAGATCAGTGTGAGTTTTAGATAGGAAAAAAACTCATAGATTAACAAATTTTAAGTGTTTTATTAGACTTAAGGATAATTTTAATGGATGAAATGATTTAATATGTCTGATATTTAAGTAAGTTAAAAAAAAAAAAACTTCAAATAGATAGATGATAGTAGTCATAAAATTCTAAAATTCATAAGAATTATACAAGTTAGTAGTAATTAGTTATGTGCATCAATCACTTCATGTTCATAGCCTTCCACTTTGTATAAAAAAAGAAAGTGACTTAAATTAAAAAAAAAAAACATATACATCACTGTAACTGTCTAGACAAACTTATACATCACAAATACGAAGTACCAAACTGATTATCTATATAAGTTTGTCTAGACAGTTATAGTGATGTATATGTTTTTTTTTTTTAATTTAAGTCACTTTCTTTTTTTATACAAAGTGGAAGGCATGAACATGAAGTGATTGATGCACATAACTAATTACTACTAACTTATATAATTCTTATGAATTTAACAATTTATGGACTACTATCATCTATCTATTTGAAGTTTTTTTTTTTAACTTACTTAAATATCAGACATATTAAATCATTTCATCCATTAAAATTATCCTTAAGTCTAATAAAACACTTAAAATTTGTTAATCTATGAGTTTTTTTCCTATCTAAAACTCACACTGATCTCGATTGAACAATCAACGACAATCATAAATTTCTCTGTATTGTATAACAAAAAAAACCCTCACTTCATTCAGCACAAAAATCTAAATCGATCGAATAGAAAAACATCAAAAATCAATGAAGGATAATTTATTACTATAAGGAATCTAATCTTCCGTTCAATGATCAACAATTCCAATTATCAATCATAATAATAATAATAATAATAATATTCAAATTACATTACTACAGAACAGAATGTAAAATATGACAAATGTTGCCTGATTAAAAAAAAGACCCATTTATTCAACACCATGAAATGAATAATACACTGCTGACCGGTTGGTTATGTAACACAAAAATGAAGCCTTACCTCGGATTTTTTATTTATATGATGTAGATTGTGCTGTTGATGCAAATGATGAGGATGATGTAATTTTTGTGGAATAACACTGGAATTTTGACGATTCGACAGTTGTTTATTAGCATGTGAACGAAGTCCAGGTTGATTATTATTATTTATACATGTACCATTGTTTGCAATTGTTGTAGTGATATTCTTCGTTGAAACTATTACGATAACCATAAATGAATTGCAATTGTTCAAAATGTAATTCATAACATGTGACGATGAGCAAATGCAATATGATAAGAGGAATAAACAAAAATACATATGGTATTATATATTGTTATAAGTAAAAGCATTACCGTTATAAAAAAAATTGAGACAACTCAATCGATTAATAATTGCAGACAGAGAGGAAGGAAAATATGCTCTTCATTAAGAGATTAAAAATAAATTCTTATTCTTCTTCTTAATATTATTATTGTTAACGATGAAATAAAGAATAAATCTATCAGTGCCTAACATCTTCATTATTACATATCTTGAATGGGAACTGAACATGTTTAAAGTTAACGATAGAAATTATTGACTACAGTATTGTGTTTAAATAAGACGATCTATACATTGTTTATTTTACATAACATTATCGAATGTTCAGGAAAAACAAAGATTGTAGGTTGCAAAAACCAACATCCAATAATAAACTACACTGCCTAATATTATAATGTTTAAAAATTTATTCTAACTACTTTTCATGTTAACTTGATATTTGGACAAACGAGAATAACGCTTTTTTTTTCTAGGATTCGTAGTCAACTGAAATTAATGTATATTTTTGAGCGAGTGAATACCTGAAATATACTTAGTTATCTAACAGGATATACTGATTTTCGAATCAAACTATTATTACAATAAGTTGTACTATGAATAGGAATAAAATATTTTTCAATAAACTGAATTTACAAATACAGAAAATTAAGTGAAACACGGCAAAATAGTCTGTCAGTTACAACGTATAACTTCGTACGTGCGTACATCAGTTCAAGTTGCCATACCACATTAGCACAAAGACGTCATTATCCATTCAAATCTCATAGTAGCAGAGGTAGTAAGAGTATTAGCAGTAACCAAAAAGATTAATTATCGAATATATCATTCTAGATGTATACCCAAGAGTAAAAAGAAAGGGAAAAACCAGTCGCGAGGAATTCAGGAGATTAGAATTTGAGAGAACACAAGGAATGGATGCACATGCGCCACTGCAAACGGTTTTGAGCCATGTCATTTAAGGTCTTTAACCATCGGTTAAGATCATCTTGCGGACCCTAACCGGGTAGTCGACACTTAGCAACATGAAACAATCTAATTGTCAGAGACTTCATGAATTTGTGCCATGTTTTGCCTTGGTCACCCCTAGGTTTCTTCCAACCTACTCTTACACGGCAAAATAGAAAGAAATGTTTTTAAAACTAGGTATTTACATCGAATTATTGTTTTCTGTTGCTTTCCATGTAACAAATATAAGGGAGATAAATGATTACAGAGAGGAAGAGTCCACAGTCATTGCGCTGCAGTCATATTTTTGAAGAAAGATAACTTCAAAATTTATCTTTGTCGAATTAGTCTTCCTGAATGTTTTAAGCATTGCAGGGTAAGTAATATTTCCTCCTAGCAAATTATAACAAGTCAGTATTTCAATTGATATCATCAAAGACATTGATAGACTTATAATATGTAGAATATTTTGTTAGTTTGATATTTATCGATGGAAGTGAAATTTACTCTAAAAATCATAGGTATTGATGAAAACACGATCTTGTGTAATCCCTAGATTAATCAGAGTTAGACATTAACACCGTTGGATGCCGGCCCAGTAGTCCAGAGGTTAGGCGTTCGCGCACAAGACCAAAGGTCCTGGGTTCGAATCCTGCAAGGTGCAGGAGTCGTGGATGCGCACTGTTGATGAGTCCCATACCAGGACGAAACGGCCGTCTAGTGCTTTCAGGTTTCTAATGGTGATCTAACAATGATTGATTGATGATTTCAAATGTGTAATAACTTTAAGCAACGGATTAAATCAAGTATCATGATTATAGGTTAGCGTGAGAAATTCGACTGAGTTTATAATTATTTCACATTAATAATTATATATTAGCTGATATACGATAACTCGTAATTATTGTTAATTATGCTAACTTATCACACTTTCAAATGAATGAAAATATCGGTAGTTTCATGATTGAAAGAAAAAGATTTAAGGATATGAGAGACAACGAGTGATTATGACAGATTTAAACTGTCTGGTTGAGGTCTTTACGATTATCATGATCAGTGGGTGAAATCGAATGACACAGTTCACACTTGTGCCAGTTTCTTAGCAGATTATGATTGGTCGACTGAACTAACGACAAACTAATTTTAACATTTAGTTTTACATGACAGTAATGATGAATATTAACGTACTGTTTTCTATTTAGGCGACATAATATTACTGACGATGAGGGTAATGTTTAGGTTTATACGTGATTAATATATGCGTGCACATAAGTAATATCCTGAAAGAACCACTAAAACTAACCATTTTCACCAATTAAGGATACTTGGTGTGCTGGAGATCGATTGCTCAATCCAGATGCTACATTTGATGCTATCGGTTGACGAGTAAAGTTAGGGTTAAAAACTTCACTTGCTGTTGTTGTTGTCACTGTTGTTGTACTAGCCGGTACTGATGTTATCGTAGTTGTGGTGGTCGTAGTGGTTGTTGCAGCAAAAGCCATCGCAGCTCCACTTGATCGATTAACAGGACTCGATATACTTACATTTGCAGATGATTTGGATTGGTTAACAACTGGACTAGTCGACGTGATGATCGACTGAGGTAAAGCTGATTCCAATGGTGGTTTACGAAGGTCTAAATGTGGTACAACCTGTTAAAAGAGAAAAGGTTAAAGAGGATTCTTAGCTCAAATGGATGCTTTCATAGGTGTTGAGTTATCTGAGCTAGATGATCTCATTTCAGAGCTTTCATCGTCACTCTGGATATCTTCAGAGACTACTACATGTGAAAGTGAGAAACAAAGCCATCAGAATGGAATGATACAGAACCTGTTAAACAACATGAAGTTGGAATTAAAGATTTTGTTTACAATGACAATGAAAATTCTACAACTAAGCCATTTAATTCAGAAAACTCAACATCACCAGAAGACAATGCTAAATAAAACTGGACATTTGTTAGATGCGAAAGGATATATGAATATTAGCTAATTACAATTGAGTGTACACAACAAATATACTGTTATTTCTGAAATGTTATCCATCTTTTGTATTCCAAACAATCATTTTCCAGTTCCAATAAAAACTGTTTTCATTTTATGAAATTTCAACAGAAAACAGAAGTTTAATTGAAAAAATATATACTTCTTTACGTAAATGGTTGTGACTTTCGATAAAGAATGGGATGATTGAAGGCATTCTGCCTATTACAAGTAAGTGTTATTTCTACTGAGTAGAATGTTAACATGAATAACAGTAAATGGTCAGCAATGATATTTTGATAATACAACTAACAATATTAAATTCAGATATTGCATGTTGTTGATACCTTTTGAGTTATAATAAAAAAAGGAGAAAGGCCATTTGTTGACAAGACAATGGATGTTAACACAACAATCTACGGTTGACATCTTCAAAATTTATTAGTCTTCAACTATACAAGATTGTTACTCGGACATAGACTGACTGGATTAAAGCATGATTGCGATGTTGCACGCTGGATTAGCCCTTTCGTATCCAATTAGCGCTAGCCGATACAGAGAAAGCATTCTAGAATCCTCTCGTGTAAGAAAACTATAAATATACTAACGTCTTTTTCCTTTGAATCTTCCTTCGAACCTTGTAATTGGAATATAATCTATTTCTTGTTCAACCGTGTTCTGATTTGGGAGAAATCCTCGAGTGAATTGGTGTCCGAGAATACTAAGCATTAGGAATAGCTGGGTTGTAATAAAGAAAAAATTATAAAACCATATACACTTTTTCTTGTATTGTGAACTGATTAGTGTAAACAGTCACTTATGATTGCATGAATTTTAAAATGTATTTGGAAATCAATTTACGTAGAAACGTCACTGTATCATTATCACTTAAGAGGACACACAGTTTATATGATAATTATTAGGACAATTTAATGCATAAAATGAAAGAATCAGAGAAATAAAATACCTGACTTGTTGGTCGAGTTGATGGAAATTTCGGTGCCACAATGTGTTGAAGACGAGAACTAGCAGCGTTAGCCATTCCAGTGACACTAGATGAACCATTCAGTTCATCAGTTTGATGTTGAATCCCAGATACTTGTACACCTGATGCATTATGTACTGCACCATTCAATCCACCATTATTATTATTACTATTATTATTATTATTAATACGAACCTGCTGATGTAGTGGAACAGGTGGTGGACCAGGATTGGTAAGTTTTGCACGAAATGGTGAAATCAGTAGATTACCCAAAGGATTATTTGAACAGATTGACGGTGATGATGATGATGACGACGATGAACAAGTCGTAACAACAGTTGGATGAAAAGAATTGAGAGGATTTGGCTGTGAGCATTTTAGATATCATATGGATTTTTATACAAGATATAATCAGCATTCACCATCAGCATGATCAACATGCGTCACAAGCCAAAAAAAATATAGCAAGCAGTAGTATGAAAGGAAGAAAAAACTTAAATTATAAGCTTTCGCATGCAAGAAAGAAAAGAACAATAAAATGCAAATAAACTGTAAATTAGGGCAAATGTTATTGGGGTCCCTACATATAAAACCTAAATAATTACATGACATGAAAATATAGGTGAATACTTTCATGGATGAGTTTATTAACAACAGGGTAGTAGTAATGAGGAAAAACAACACTTCAATAAATCCCTTGAATTTATTTAAGTTTTAAACAAAATGAGAGCTTATGTTATAGGGAAAACACTATGATTACATGGTTGTGAACAGTGGGCCTATATATAAAATGAATCATTTACAATGGTTTTGTACTCAAGTTTATTTCGAACAACTGAACGTTTCCATTTGATTGAATTTGGTGTAATCTAACAACAATATTATTCTATTGACTATGTAATTTACGAACTAAGCTACGATATCCATTGATAGATTTTACCAAATTCTTTCGGAAAATTAATACATGATAAGTTTTGTAAAAGAATCAAAGATATGAAAAAGATATTGCGCCTACATAAAAAAAATTTAATAGAAATAAACTAACCAGTTAACGGTTAAATCACCAGATAATATAAAAATAATGATATTTAACAAAAATTAAGCAATTTAAAAGAATATATTCAATTTGAAAATAAAAAACAGAACTACAATCATCATACACTTCCCACGTTACATATATATATTGTTTCGGAAAATTCCTTTTCCTAACAAATCTATACATATTTCATAGTTAACATTACAGACTAATCCTAATGAAACAATCACTGAAAACTATGAAGCATTGAATAGCAGATGTTTTCCCATAGTGCCGGACTCTTCAACCGTGCATATCAACGACCCTAACACAGTAGATCGAAGCTAGGACCTTCAGTCTTGTGAAGACCAATTACTTGCTAGACCCCAGAACCTAGGTTCAGTGTGCTGTGATAAAGTTATGACTACGTACTACTGAATAGACCCACATTATGGAGAAACCGATATCCAGTGCTGCCTAGATTTCGGTGGTGGTTTAATTAAGATTAGTCTATGATGTTAATTATCAAATGTAACAATCTGTTGTTGTAGATATGCCCTCTTAAATTACAATTGATGAGAAGTAAATCAATATAAATTAGGCTGAACAGTATTCACGGAATTCCAATACATTTTTATAATATTCTAAGCATTTTTTTTTCATTTGATAATACAATCCACAAACGTAATGTAGTTTGTTCGATTACACTGAGTCAACATTAAATAACTAACTTCACTGAGAAAACTGGTGTTTTTACTTGTTAATGGGACAGGGGAAAGAAGAAGATATTAGTAATAACGTTCACAGTTTTGAATTTGGAGTAGCGAAATTATTAGCACAATACTCGAACGTATCACTTCATAACCTTCCTATAGTTTATATATATGTTTTTTGAATGAATTCTATTCAGATAGATGTCAATCACCTTTTTCTATACTACATAAAAATATAACTTAACAAGATATCAATAAACAGAAAAGAAAAACTTCTACATCAACAATACTCGACATTATGGAATGAATCAGTTACAATTCACACATGATTCGTTAAAATCATTGATGTCTAGATACACAAACTACGTTGAAAGTCTCTGATGAATCGATTTATTCAAAATTTAATAGAAATGGATAACCCTTAAAACTGAAAGTTAAGCTTAAATAGCTTCAGCGATGAATATTGAATTAATTAATACATAATTATTCTCACGATAATTAATAACAATGTTGGAATTTCTTAAATACATTATAGGTTGGACTACAATCTGTTTGAATCCCGTATAATATAATAATAATAATAATAATAATAAAATACACTTTTTATTATTGAGTTATGGACTAGTGGAGTTTAATTCTGTCGACTGTAGGCAATAACTACAGAAGACACTAGTTGAGGTTGCGCAAAATCAATAGATTGATCAAAATTGGACGTTAACACCGTTCGATACCGGCTGAGTAGTCTAAACATTAAGCGTTCGCGCGCAAGGTCCTGGGTTCGATTCCCGCGAGCGAGTATCGTGGATGCGCACTGCTGTAGAGTCCCATACTAGGATGAAAAAGCTATCCAGTCTTTCAAAGTTTCTAATGGTAGTTTAACAATGAATGATTCACGATTTCAATGTAACAATTCATTTCGACTAAGATTAATTATCATATTAAATGACTTTAGATGGAGGATATATATATGCATATACATACATACATACATGTGAAAAATAGATACTAGAACACAATAACAATAAATTTTAGAATATCACATTAAAATTAATAATGTTAAAAATTCGAAAATAATTTAGCAACTAATAAAATTTAATTCATTTATGAAAATTAATGAAAATCGGTTCACATCAAGAGGTTTTTTTTTCATTGAAGTATATACAATATATATGTATACCGAATTATAAACATATTTCAATATAATTATTACTTAAAACTATTCATTTATCTACTTTCATTTTTAATCTTATACTATTTTTTTTCTCCACACGGTAAATTAGATACAATAAATATGTAGAGTACATATAATAAATTCAACAAAACAAGGTGGAATTTACTCGGAGTTAATTGTAAATTCTATTTATGCAATATAAAAAAGCTACAATCATATATTTTTAGAAATAATCTACAGGGAAAAACTAAATCATGATTATAAAAATAAAAAGAACCCATTGTTGATAAGATATAATAATGAGGAATTTTTCCTAGTGAACAATGAACAACGACATTAGACGACGATTCACAACAATCATGTCCATCAATCGGAGTGAAACATTATCAATTCATTGGTGAGACTTATAAAAAGACACTTTTTTTTGCAATATGATGAAAAATAGTGGATGTAATTCAATGTTGAATGATGTTATTGTGAACAGTATGGTGATGTGTATGTTTAATTGAATACCACCATAGATTAATTTTGTTCATTATGTTGATGTTTAAATAATGATGGCTAATTGAAATTAATTAACCAATAATAATAATAATAATAAGCCAACAACAAAGAAGAAAAACGAATCACAGAACAGACAACGTTTAAATGATAAAGTAGCAAGCACTTCAACAACATATATTGTGAAATAAAATGTAACGCATCAAACTGACACCATTTAAAATCCTACTGAGTAGTAAGTATAAAGCTTGAAACAATAAATTTCTTAGTTCCATATTAAATATCTTGTGCCTTGTTACATGAGAACTGAAACAACTCTTTATCAAGTTTGATCAGTATATTTACAACTGATTTATTAGAGCTAAGATTAGAAAATTATTATCGAAAAAATCAATATAAACTCTGAATGTCAACAACAAGAGAACATGCTTCATTTCAATAAAACTAACAACAGTCATCTCAATTAATGTTTCATAATTTGAAAACTATGAGTAATAGATTCGGAATTAATCTAAACTTGTTCAATCATAACCTATCGATTGAATATACACACATAACCTAATCAGAGATCAAGAAATATTCTATTCATTACTTTTAATGGGTTATGTTTTATCTAAATAAATTTCTATAATTACAGAAGTATTAGTGACGACAGAAAATATTCATCATGAGTAGAAAAATAGTTAAAGCACATAGTTTAATGAAACGTTCAAGGACAACAACGACTACTAACCACAGATGCTCTATGATGTTGTAGGGGAAAATGATGCGAAAACTGCCCACTATCACCAATTGCACCGATAACTGATAAAGGTGTAGTGACCGGATTATTAACTGAGGATGAGGTGGATACAATTTCATTGTTAGTTACAGATTGACTATCTATAGGTGTATCTGAGACTGTAGCAGTATGAGGTGATGGGCCGCCTGTGTCAGCTAGACGATTCCCAGCAGCTAGAACACCCAATTTTGGTTGATTCGGATGTATCTGTTGTTGTGACTGATTATATCCTGGTGGTCCACGACTGCTATTCAAAGGTCGTGAATGTTGAGGAAAGTGATGACCAGATGATTGTGGGCGTCCATTGGCAGATCGTTGAGGGGCAACACCTACAGAAGGATGGTGTTCACGTTCCTAGGATGAAGATGATAAATCAACATGATTATTTGCACATTTACACACATACATACATAGATAGATAGATAGAGAGAATTTGGTAAAGACTGTTTTTGCCAACAGATGTGAACGCAAAGATAAAGTAATGACATGAACTAAGTACCACAAAGGATAAGTAAACCAAACTTTCATAATTAAATTTTTTTTTCTTCCGTAGTAATATTGTGACAAATGTATAAGAAATCTATAATATCTATAAAAAGACACCTATAACAGCATTGAATGTACAAGTATATGGTGTGAATAAAAAGTTCAAAAAAAGATATTACAGTATGTACAAAAGGTACACATGATAAATCAATGGCAATAAACACATACACATATAAACTGATTCAATGAAATTATAATTAAGACAATGAAGTAAGAGTTAAGAAAACATATATTAACTAACCTACTAGGATCTGTTCGTAACCTTATATACATACATCATTGTAAGTCAATCAACAACAAAAACCTTCAAACAATCCAACTTTCGAAAAACCACGTTCAATTATTTAATATTGCTACATTATATATACATAAAATTTATCGACTATTTAACTATCAATCAACTAATTCGATGTTATTAAAAAATAGAGAATAAGGAGAAACAACCACTATAATCATCACATATGATTGTACCGCGAGAACGACAAATGTGGACAACTATAGGTCAACTAGATGTGCAGATATAGATTGAAACAAGAAACTGTAAAGATTTACATTGCCGTCACAGCATGAAATAACTTAAAATCGAACAAATGATATTGAATATTCTTTAGCTTTCTGTCAGTCAGTCAGTCAGTTAGTTACCACGTAGAACTTCGTACGTACGTACATCAGTTCAGGTTGCCAAACCACATCAGCACAGAGATGCAATTGTCACTTCAAATCCCATAGTAGTAGAGGTAGTAGAAGTATTACCAGTAATCGGAGAGATTACGGTTCAAAGATATTATTCAAGTAGAATCTAGTGAAATAAACATAAAAAGAAAAAGATATAGGTGATAAGGAATTTAGAAGGCTAAGATTTGACAGATTACAAAGAATGAATGCACCTGAGCCAGTGCAAACATAGATGCATTCTGTAGATGATACAAATTCTAAGCTTTAAATGATTATGAAAGCAAGACGGAATAGTTAACGCAATGAAGAGTAGATATTATATACTGTGATCGTTTTGAACATTATATATATATTTTTTACACGAAGTTAAACAAGTAAACTCACTCAGAAATCACTGATCGATTTCCTTTTTAGAATCACCTCTTAGACAATAATAAACACCAAAATTCTACACTTATACAAATCAGTTATTTTACAACTTTCTTAAATAACAATTGATTTCTAATTTTCCTTTTTCCTTAAAACATTTAACAGACTGTTTATATTCAAGCAAATACTTGAAAATGATTTATTATCCATTGTAATGACTCTACTTGAGAATCAAATACAAACAACAAATTCTCAGTGATATGTAAAACACATTATCCAATAGTCTATATTATAACCAATAAATATAACTAAATATATATATATATATATATATATATATATATATATATTATAACTCATTAAAAAAATATAAGAATGCATTTTCAATCTTCACACGTATCAGATGTTGTGTTACACAAACCTAATAAATGAATGAAACTATAAACGGTATTTAATTAAGATCAATATTACTGATTTTACATCAAGTACATAATAAACTTTTTTTTTTTTATTACACATATTTTTTTTTGTTGTTGTTGATGAATCACAACACTATTTGCAAATCATGAAATGAAATTACGAGAAACAAATCGATAAATGTAGAATTTGCTCAATCATCTTAATAAACTGTTTTTTTTTGCGAAAAGTAAAAAAAAAAAAAAACAAATTTGTCATGATTTAATTTTCATCATGAAATAACACTGAAAAAAAAGGATCATCATTAATTAATTTAATTTGTAATCAGATGATGTAATTTAAAATGAATTCTGGAGAAATTTATTGCGTGTATACAGTGAAAATAATGAAATTCTTTAGATAGATAAAAGTGCACGCAATTTATTATTATTAGTATTATTGAAATAATGAAATTTTCTCCACTGCACATAAATATATATCAATACAAACGTTCAATTCAAACATACAATACATAAAATCGAGTGAAGTTAGATCATTTTGATAATAACAATGGAGAAATGAACAACTCGACTCTGATCGACATCAGAGTTTAATACTTTATGTTATCTGCGTAATTTATTACAGTTCAAACAGAACAACAATAATAACAAAATAACAGAGCTTCATTGTTTTAATGAACACACTAATAGAGATTCGAGATCCTGTGATGCTGACATGTATTCCGTTTGACATAAGGTCACACACATTCAAGTCAATATTTAACGAAATATATAGTGACTTGTGATAAGGAATAAGAAAAGTTTATTGTGATTTTCTGATGTAATCATATATACGAAGAGATATTTCATTTCATTTTT
Organism: Schistosoma turkestanicum; assembly: GCA_944470395.2. Classification (NCBI taxonomy): domain Eukaryota; kingdom Metazoa; phylum Platyhelminthes; class Trematoda; order Strigeidida; family Schistosomatidae; genus Schistosoma; species Schistosoma turkestanicum. The sequence goes on from OX103971.1 coordinate 20,970,880, forward strand.
CAACTAAATAGAAATATACTCAAGATTTGCTCAATATATTACGCAATAGAAGGAAATTAAATCAACACTTAAAAATTATACAATCGCAATATGCAATAACAACAATATACAAACAGTAGAGAAATATAAAATAAACTATCATACACATGATATTGATGAGTTGATCATGCTACTGATTCGCAAATAGCATAACCTCTATTATTTACAATGCTATATTATATAACGTATAAATGATTTGAAAGAAAGAAAATCTATAAAAGAAGATCTATGCAAAAAGCAAACTAAACTAATAGATATATATGTAACACACGCAAGATTGAACGATTTTCACAATCGTCATGCATTGCACCACTTAAAAGGACCATTAATAACAATTTTAAAAAAACGCACACACATAAAACCCATTAATCATCTATGTGAAATTTCGACCTTCACAGCTTGGTCAGTCAGTCAGTCAGTCAGTTACAACGTAGAAATTCGTACATGAGTACATAAGTTCAGATTGCCATACCGCATTAGCACAGAGACGCAATTGTCAGTTCAAATCACAGAGTGGTTGAAATGATTATTCGTTGGATTGTAAGAAAGGAAATTTCACAGATGTTTATATTCTATCCTGCAGAATATCGACATCACAATCCTCTTGACTAAAAACTGTATTCAAAACACTGGGGGTATACATTTGTTCACTCAGCTGGAAAGTTGTGAAGTTAGCTCGTGTAGATTGCTTTTACATAACAGAGAACACAAAATTATTCTGTAGAATAATAAATACAATCTAAACAACAAGTAGACTGTTAGGATATACTTTCAATATCCTAAGAGAATTATTGGTCTATTCCTATTGGTTAATTCCTACTGGTCAATTTTGTGGTCGTCCTAGATATCAATGTCATGTACTCCAATGTTGTTTCTTATTGGTCGTTCTGACTGTCAATGTCACCTCAAATGTTGTTTCCTATTGGTCTACTTAACTGTCAATGTTGCAGACTTCCTTGCTGTTTCCCATTCGACCTAAATGTATAATTACGCATTATCTGTAACGTTTTATGGACCGAACCCGGACCCAGATACTCAGCCTCTTCTGGACTCGGACCTCGTACTTTCTGGATGCTTTTAGGATACAGGTTCTACTTCATATCAAGTCTTCTTCTTTCACTCCACGGGAGTCGGGACACATGGATTTGAGTAGCATGTGTCAGCGGATTCTCGATCCTCGCCCTCGTTTTCCGACTAAGGTAAACTCATAATAATTCAATCATATCAAAATGACATGTTTAAGTTCAAAAGTAACATGGACAGATTGATTTTTGTATTCATATTGAATGATACAACGTGAAATGAGCTACAAACTGGATGATATTAAACAAAAAAGGAAATTTGAGTTTAATCACAAGTTAATCCATTCTTTCTATGATGACAGCTGGAATAAAAGTTGTTATTTACTAACGCATAAACTGGTCACCTACATTCAGTGAAAGGAAAACACCAGATTAACTTACAAGCATATATATATATATATATATATATATATATATTTGAGAGAGAGAGAGAGAGGAGATAGATATATGACTATCCTCTAATCACGGATAAATCGGGTAGAGTAGGTTATAACTAGATGGGTAAGTGGATTTCTTTAATTTCTATTCACAACAACCTAAGTGGATCCAAAATTACATGAATATAAAGCATTTTTACCACAGAACCATCCACTTGATAACAACAACTCAGGTATCTACTTTGATTAATCCAGAGATGATTTTAACTCTATGCCACTTTAATGAGTTGTTGCCCTTCGTAATTTCTTAATCTGAGTTATGAAAAGTTTCAAGCGGAAATAAACCCCCAGTGCAGAATCAATAATAACTCACTAATTATTGTTTACAACGGATTTATAATCCGATTATTGAATTACAAAGCAACATAAACTAAGTTTAAAATTGACTTTATACATTTTTTTTCGCTAGATTACAAGTAAGAATTATATGTTGGGAAAATTTTATAGATTGTCAAAGTCAATAATTTTTTAGTCATAAATATATAAACATTATTATCAATTGATAACTTCGACCAATCCACTATTCCTAACTTCCACATGCTGACAATAAGACTAATTCCAGGTTGAATTCGTGTACGACTTCCATTGAGCAATTATTTTATGATTAAAATGAAACGCCAATTAATCATACCCTTTATAATACTATGAGATGAAACCACGATACAATTATACCAATATATATATAGTGATCTATTTCATCGGACAGATAACAATAATGTTTCAGCCACAATAGATATGATATTTTCGGAAGTATTATGTTATCTAATAAGCTTAGCAAAGCTATTATTGTTTATCTAGAAAAAAAAAATTACCAAGATCTATGATTCTATATCATTTGAAATTGGATAATGACTGATAACCTTTAGAATTATTTACAGAAAAGTAGAAATGCATTCCACTTATATGAAGATAGTAAGCATACACAAACAGTAAGTCGGAAATATTACAAGACATAAATAGTCTAAACGAAAGATAACTGTTTTAAAACAAAATTTACTCTGATACAAATCATAGCCAGGATATATGAGAACTTTTGAACAGAATGCAAAGCAAAAGCTACTTACCTGTAAACGAGCAAAATTTTGACGAAGTGTATTTTCACCTGGTTCTTTAGCATTGACCGTTGCTGATTCACCTTCATCTAACCTTGATAACCTACTATTATGAGGCATCATTGATTGTGGTGTAACAGCTGGCAACTTATTAACTGCAGACATAGGGTTTCGTGAGATGAGTCGAGGATTCATTGGTAGGTTATCATTCATAATATTTCCACCTGGAACCATATGTCCATGTTGTCTAAAGTTTAATCCTGATACAGATGGTTGTGGAACAAATGGTGCTACTTCATTTTGATCATGAACTCCACTGGTTCGAACTACCTGACCATGATTTTGTTTATCTGACGGTACACGAAATTGAGGTGGATGATGACCAATCTGACTAGGTAGACGATGTGGCTGACCATTACCACTAGCAGCAGCTGACATAGCTAGAGCAGCGGCAGCAGCTCCTTTAACAGCTGCACTAGTTTCTTCTTCCTCCTCTTCATCACTTCCTTCATATTCGTAAATCTTCTCGTGTTCTTCAGCTGGTAATAAAAATAAAAGGACAGAACATGGTTACGTTGAGTACAAAAAAACTTAGTTCACCTACACAAATGAATTGTTTACTGGTGAGTTTAATGAACACAATAAGAGAATTCGATAAAAGGAGATAAACTAAAAGTGAAAATCGGAATAAAGAAAGCAAAGTTTAGGTATCTGCGTAAAATTTAAATATCACCGTGAACGAGCAGTCGAAATAGTTTTGTATACTGCTCAAATAAATTTGAAATGTTGGAGAAAAATAACTTTTTGCCACCACAGAGTGAAGATGAGAGTGTTGAGCACATTAAACACTCAATTATGTACATGTAGACTGTTCATAACAAGTACATCAATATCATCCCACAATCCAAAGACTAAATTCTGAATCCTGAAAGAAACCTTGACATACTGACATTATATTTATAGCATCTCTTGAATTTTCGCGCAAAATTCATTCATCCGTATGGCTACAGCGTGTTTCTAAATTATACCTGGTGTTAGTTCGAGATGGTAATATTGATTCTAAACCTGCATACCAAATTCAAACCAATAACAATGCCGTTTGTCTTAAGAATCCACTTCATTCTTGAATCTTATGTTCGATCCCTAATCGTTTCCATCACTACATATACTGTTACAATATCTACTACTTTGAGATTTGGCCTGACAATCTCACCTCCCTAAAGTAACGTAGCATGGAAATTTGAACTGATGGTCAAGTATATACAATACATGTCCTAATCACTTAACCCGAAAAATGATCAATATCAATCAATTCACTAAGAATTAGTGAAATGGATCCTAATATCATCTGCTTAAATACAAGTTTTGAGTATTAGAACCAATAGTGATTCGTTCTTTTATAACCGTACAATGAAGGAATAATAATGTTACATTTTTGAAAAATAATACGAAATATACACTTTAATGTACAACGTGACTGATCATAAGAAATTAAACTACTATTGTCCTTCACTTATTTAGTGAAATATTATTACAAGACTTTAAAACTTGATAACTTTTAAGAGTAATTGAAATTCGCAAAATATCTTTAATAAAAACAACACTAATTTAGCCTTGATTTGTACAGTGATTTATAATTTATTTATACGAAAGTAGTGAACTTTTATTCGGTAAAAACGCCGGACAATCGCTTTTCGTTCGATCAATTTCTTAAACAAACATGCCACGAGAAGGCAGTGAGTAAGACTTCCCTGGCAGTGGCTATATACGTGTAGAATTATGAGAGTATTTTGAGAGGGAGAGAGAGAATTCTCCTTACTCTAGGTCGTACCAGAGTATTTAGGAGTAGAAAGCGAGAAATGACTGAAAACAATCGAAAACACAGCATATCTAGGATAGTGAGGAAACTAAAGAACCCCCATGAAATATGGATAAGCGTCGTAGTGTCATTACTACTGTACAATGCAGTTCACGACTAGCATTTAGAGATTTTTAATTAAAACAATTTTCACGACAACACAAACACATATGATTTGCTAGAATAATGCTTGCAGAAATATATTTCCTCAGTAAACTGGCCTCTCTTAAAGATAAAACTTGTATAATTCAGATCCACGGATGAATAATGAAAATATAAAACTAGCAGGCACAATTATAAGACTAAATATCCCAACGGCTAACCTAAACATAATGTTATGCAGGACGATCTGTCCTATTTTATCGCGCATTATACCGTTAGTACAATCAACCCCGTTACTCTTTCCAAGTTATGAAACTGTCTCTAGTTCTCTAGTGGCTAACATGAAGCATCTTTTGAAAATAATCACAATACAAAAATAAGAATAAATTAATTTACTTTGCCTATTTCGTTTATGTCTATCAATATGATCTTTAAGTTGAATTCGAATTTGTCGTTCATTTGGTAAATTTGTAATAAATTCATGTCGAAATAATTCTGATGTATTTGGACGTTTATGAAAATCTTTAGTTAAACACTTATTAACAAAATCATGAAATCTTGGTGTCCAATGTCGAGATCCATTCGGTGATTGTTTTAGTCGAGGTGGTGAATTACGCATAATTAAAAACAGTGCACGCATTGGATGCATTTCACATAATGGTGGTCGACCTTCAGCCATTTCTAAAGCTGTAATACCCAATGACCAAATATCTGAACGAGCATCATATGTACAACTGGAGTCCTGTTCACAGTGTATCACTTCAGGCGCCATCCTATTAATTTCAAAAAACAAATAGCAGAAAAAAAAGCAAAATAACCTTCCAATAAAATGTAATAATAATAATAATAATAATACAATAACGATTGTGATTGGAAAAAAAAAGTTATTAGCAGAAATTATTCAGTTGACTATATCTTCAAAAAGAGAAAATCTCACTCAATCAGATTATATAGAATAAGGATGAAAATTAGGTTAACAATATCGACCAACAATTAGTAAGGAGTTTATTCTACAAGGTTAACTATTTCTACCACAATCATAAGATGATTACCAACCATCAATTTATTTTTAAATAACTTTACTAAACAACAATTTTGTATAACAGTCCATCCACTTCAAAATATGATAATCTAATAAAGTAGTGAGAGAAAAATCATTTTACAGAAAAAATACTCATCCAAAAATTTTCGAAAAAAAAAATATGGAGAAAAATAAACATATCGGTAATAGGCAATAAAAACGCATAAGATACAACAGAGTAAAATAAAGTCAGTTAGCTGGTTTAATTAATAATGATTTCAAGTGAAACATTTTAAATATTTTGCACGCATCGCTAATTCTTTTCTTACAGATCTGACACATAGAAAACTTACAATTCTCTATTTGATTAGGGAAACATAATGAATAACCATAGAGATCTGTGATTTGTTATTAGTTAACCAAACTAAAATGTTTTTCCTACTAAATTCTAAAAGCAGAACATGGTTAATCTCTTGTTGCATGTGTTTTAAAAACTAATAATCATCAAACATGTACATTTCATTTGCATCTTTCTCTTTCAATAGCGGTACAAACATAACACATTGCTGTCATATGACAGTTTCAAATAGACAATGGGAATATTTGTAATTTTATGCAGATTGTAAGAACAAATAACTGAGTTACATTTTTAACCAAATATAACAACAGAAAAACAGTATCAAAATAGACTACCTTAACCATTAGATTTGTTGATGAGTTAGTAGTAGTCAGTTACAACGTAGAACTTGGTACGTAAGTACATCAGTTCAGGTTACCATACCACGTTAGCACAGAGACACTATTGTCAATTCAAATCCCATAATAGTAGATATAGTTAAAGTATTACTGGTAATAGAGAAGATTAGGATTTGAAGACATTATTCAAGAAGTAGATTTGTTGATGAGACTAGATTGTTGTGCAAACAATTCGGCAATCATACAACTACGCACCAACACTGTAATTATATAATTTAGTTTACAATCTCAATTAGTAATAACCATCAATTAAGTTTAGATTCTTGTACTCCGATTCTTAATAAGTGAATATAAAAGTTATCTGACTGCTTACTTAAACTGAAATAAAGTACGAAATTTGCCAATGAATGAAAAAGTCATGAAAAATTCAAAGGTTATATCACACTTGAACACTACAATTTCACTAAAATATATATCCGAAGACACTAATCTAGTGTGGTGTGCGCTACTTATAAGTAGTATATGACGCGAGTGTAAACGTAATGTCTGGCAGCAGAAGATGGGGGAAGATCAAGAAAGGAACAAGAGTGGGAACACAATGGAATCTGTATGAAACGCATGAATAAGTGAAATGTCAGACAATGGATTGATGATTGATTGAAGATTTGCAAATTAACCGTTTACGATATGGTTTTTCTATTTTACTGAGTAACTCTGTAATTTTCGTTAAATACAATTCGGTTGCCCCACCTGTGTACTCCTTCACTACACTAGTATCGTCTTATTATCAATAAGTTAATATAAAACGATAAAGATATTCTTTCCTTTGAACTTATATTCATATTTCAATTCACTAGTTCTCTTATTCTGTCTTTGCTTTGTTACAGTTGTGAGAGAAAACAACTCAAACTCAATAATCAGATAAACTCAATGCGATCTTTTTAACTTATCATATGCAATGCTTGTAAACAATCTAGTCAATGGTTATGTTTGTAACTAAAGTTAGGTCATGACACAATTTAACCAATCAGATTTCACATTACTGAAATGAAAATGAATTTTTTTTTAAATAAAAAAAATAATACAAAGAATTAAGATTGAAAAAGACACATTTTTTTTTTGGTTGCTAGTAATTGATAATTACAAAAACAAAATGCAGGAAATGATGATAATCAAAACAACAACCATCAAAGCTTATACATTTTTATCTATACATACATCTATAGACAGAAAGTTTACAACACTACGACAGACACTAGATTTATTGATGAAAAAAAAATAACAAACTTTACAAAAAAAAAAAACAATCCGTTTCCATACTGTTTCTTTTTTTTTTTTAATTTAATGAAGACAAAGAAGAAGATGATTTAAAAATGTTCAATAATCCCATATTAAATGTCATAGAGACTTTTTCTAAATAATATAAATAAATAAATGATGAAATAAGTTTTATGTAAATCTTATTATTTATTATAAGGTCAACTTATTATAATACATAAGCATAATATTGATTGAATGCGTAACCGGTTATACAGGCATTTTAAATTAGTAACATTGTTTCACATTTTGATGAAATCACATTGATTGTGCAATGATGTATACATAGAGAGAGAGGCCTATGCATATAGAATAGCATATACCAAAAAAGACATTATTGAAAATCAACATTCAGTGAAATCGATTACATGAATATTTTTCAAAAAAACAAAACACAGTTTATAAGTATCACCATGTGAGATGGTCTTGATTATTGTATCCTAAAGAGAAAAAAAAGCCATCGTTCAATGTGAAGTAACACAACGTGGTAGGTTCTATTTGTAAGCATGTGAAATAGAAAAAAAAATCATGACATAAAGATCATGAAAGGCTATATGTATAAAACAAATGACGTTTATCAACAATTTAATTGAATGCGACTAAAGTGATAATCATTAGAATAGTAATATCACGCTAAAAAAAGTTAGAACAATTATCAAAGTATCAGAGTAAGGTATTTAGAATTTTTAAATAAACAACTGTGTTTGATATTTATTTATATTCAGAGAATAATTTAACTAAGATAGCATTTTTATGTTCTTTGTGTTTCAGTGATTACTACTAAATGTAAAAATGAGAAATATTCATTGTAATAGTTCCTATATCCTACTTTGATCGATCGCATTCATCAATGTTGATTTGAGAGGCAACAATACCGGTTAACAGATTCACAGGAATTGATTTCCAATTTTAAAAATTAACTGTAAAGCTAGATCACAGAGACCATAACACACATACATGTAGATAACCAAATTTCGTTTGTGATATGCTCGTCAACTGATATGCTTAAAACTATTACGAATTAACCTTACTCGTCAAACGGAACGAAGATCAATGATTCCGTGATACGATAAGCTTTTCTGATTTGATTGTCCCCGGCCCCGCTAACTACAGCAAGAAGAATTGATAAAGCGCAGAAAGTGTATTCTACAAGCACCCAGAAAATATGAGGTTAACAAGCACACAAATCCAGTTTATCTATACATGATAGAAACGTCCTTGGGAGAGCCACAAAAATAATCGATCAACCAATGACAGACAAGGATTTTCCAAGAGTGGGATGTAATCTCAAGGTCAACCGAGCAGCCCATGCGCGAAAACACAAAATCCAAAATTAGGACATTTTCAAGTGAGTTCTAGGGATCTAACGTCCCCAACAGTTTGGTATTCATGAGAATTATGCGCTGCTAAGCAAGCACTTGTAACAGATAAGATTTTCAGAGGATACTAACAAAAAAACTATCATTCTGAGATGGTGGAGAAAACTTGTAGCTCAGGTTGATGATTGTGGTGGTGTTTCGTTCTCTGAGCTGGTTGTTTTGGTTGTGGAGCTTTTATTGTTCTCCTGAACAACATCATCAGCACAAACTTCAGATAGAAGTGAAGCATTCGAATTTCTCCACGTTTGACCTTTAGCTTGTTCTGCTAACCTCGATCTTGATTGGTTGCTGTTGACATTTGACCTGTCGTTGTTTGCATTGTCGTTGTTTTGATTGCACCCCCTTTTGATCTGTTTCTTGATCCTATGTCACCAATGATTTTTCTGATTGGTTGATAAATTGAGTCAGTGTCGATGTGTTTGTTGATTGTTGATGGGATCACCAATATCAGGACTCATCGCCGAAGCTGTAATGCAGAGACTGGAAGCGTCGATTCTGCCAGTGATCAAGCCAAAATTGTGGGTTCGCTATGTAGACGACACATCCGTTATTATCAAAAGGAATGAGCTGGAGAACATCTACAATCGGATCAACAACGTCTTCGATGACATCAAATTCACGATGGAAAAGGAATCAAACAACAGCCTACCATTCCTGGATGTACTAATCACCAGAACTAACACAGGAAAACTAGAAACTCAAGTTTTTCGGAAGCCAACCCACACAGACATAATTCTCAACTACGATAGCAACAACCCAAGAACCCACAAGATCAACTGCATACAAACTTTGTTCAAGAGAGCGAAGACACACTGCAGCACATACGAAGCATTAAAAAACGAGGAAAAACACCTGATGACTATCTTCGAAAAGAACGGCTATCCACGCAACTTCATCAAAAAACATCCACCAAAACCATCATCAGAAGCGAAATCAAGCACAGAAACAAATAAACGCATCATCCTACCATACAACAAAGACATATCGGAGCATACAGCACGACTACTGAAACCATTTGGAATAGGTGTAGCACACAAACCAACAGAATCACTTCAATCAATCCTATGTAGACCAAAGGACAAAATGACAAAGGAAGAAAAACCGAATATCATCTACAAAATAAGTTGCTCAAACTGTGAAAAACACTACATAGGACAAAGTGGACGACCTCTTTAGCTCCGTTTACGTGAACAGGATCAAGAAACAGATCAAAAGGGGGGTGCAATCAAAACAACGACAATGCAAACAACGACAGGTCAAATGTCAACAGCAACCAATCAAGATCGAGGTTAGCAGAACAAGCTAAAGGTCAAACGTGGAGAAATTCGAATGCTTCACTTCTATCTGAAGTTTGTGCTAATGATGTTGTTCAGAAGAACAATAAAAGCTCCACAACCAAAACAACCAGCTCAGAGAACGAAACATCACCACAAACTATCATTCTCATAAAAAAAATATCTATCAAATAAATTGTAAACGAAAAGCATATTATATAACAAATTGTGATCCAAACAAATGCAAAAAAAATCAATCCAAATGAATTTGTTACTCGACATGAAATAATTTTCTTTAAAAATAACCTTTATATAGATGCACCCCATGTGTAAATATGAAATAAATAAGACAAAATTAAAAAAAAAAGATAAATGAATGTTTTAAATCTATTTTGAACGTGAAAGAGAAAAAACCTCAACAACAGAATCTGAAATTATAAAGGAATCTAGTTAGAAAGTGGAAGTACAGGAAAATTTGCTATTCAAGTAAACAAGTTGGAGTTGTACTACTCTGTATTTATTTACCGTAACAAGAACTCAATCTTAACATATACACCAAATTAGCATATAAAAAGTAGTCACAGCTCTAATCAGAAAAAATTGTATACGTGGTTATTTTGTACAGGAAAAAATAAACAGTAATGCATAATTTCTATCTTAGAATGCATCATAGGCTCATCAATAATAGAGAATCTCAAAATTTTTAGATGATATAAATTATGTGTAATTTCATTTTGTTAGATAACACAAGCGAAGAAAAAGAAGAATTTTACCAAACAAAAAAAAATAGAAAAAACTAAAATGAGAAACATGTGACTTCATGAAATATTTAATAATTCTAGTAGCAGTAGAAGAAATGCAAAGTAAATAATCATGCAATGTATTTGTACTACAATAAAAAAAAGCATTATTTTACGGTAAAAAAAAGTTGTATACATGAGATCAGTCGGGAAACATTGATGTGAATTTTTAAAAAAATTAGTCGGAACAATAACTGATCATATTTCTCCATGTTAATAACTCCGCCTGGAGCCCCTCTGGGGCTACTACTGCCGGTCCCAAGCCCATATAAAGGAGGAGGGTTGGGCGCGGGGTCGGCGGCCCCATCCCATAAAAATCAATTCAAACCACGTTCATAAAGCCTAACAGCATAATAGTTCACTGGGATAAAATCTTTGGGCATCAAAAAACTCATTCAAAACAACAATCGATAAAATGGAAACACGTTGAAAAGAAACACAGAAAAATAGGAGCTATGCTGCGACAAAAGATTTGATAAAAAGTTAATCACGGATAAAACAATTGAATAGCAGCAATGTTTGGTGCTTTTTTGAGCCCAACTACTCTCATTTAAATTGTCGTGATTCAATAGCTTAATAAAAGTACCAGGTGAAATTTTAATGGTCAATGTCATTAAAATAACTAATGCTAACTGTTTCTTGTTTTGAAATTATATAACTTAAATCAATCATAACAAACTTGGTGAAAATAGTTGATTAGCTAATTTCATAAACTTGAAAAACTTTTTCATTTTTGATATTGAAACTAGTAACTTAATCTAGGTGATAATAATAGTGAACACGTGTTGCAAACATTTTAATCAAATCCAGGCTCCAAAATATACACAAATATTCTCGTTTGCCAGGAATTTCAAATGTAATTAAGAATTTTAATGTGAATTATCAAATATATATATATAGCTTGATGCATTCGACCTCATAAACTGAAGTAGTAGGTGTTAGAAAGGTCAAATCACTTGTAATCAATATGAAAAATAAAAATACGAATCCTTTCATTCATCAATCTATAGTCAATCTAAAACTTAGACAGAGTATTACCTACTTAACAATAGAATTTTACTACAGTTATCTGAATCAAACAACTCTAGTTGTCTTATAATACAAACCATTTTAGTGTTTTAGTACAATACAAGTGTAATAAGATGAACATTTGTATATAATTGTAAAATATAATAACACTTGGATCATGTAAATATATATAACATTACCAGCTAGCTTAGTTTAAAATTCATTATACACTTGTACGCTAGATAAAACTATATAATACACCTGTCGATCATTATAAACTAGATATAATATGTTCAGTTTTGTTATATACATGAAAAAAATGGATTGTATTATTGCCAATTTATTATAAATATTTATTGAATAATCAACAATCTGATCACATTCTATGAATTCTCTCTTATGAGAACTAATTGGAAAGAGATTATTAAATGATGTTTAGCATATAAAGTGTTTTGGAAAATTATGAAGTCTAGGTAAAGACAATTACAAGTATCCTAATGATTATTTACCCAAAAAATGTCAGAAATCCATGAAGTTAATGACAAATGGACTGAGTCATGTTGGTAGATGTAGACTACCTGATTGGAGTCCGCAAGATGATAGTAACCGATGATTAGAGACCTTGAACGACATGGCTCGAAACTGTTTGCAATGGTGCAGGTGCATTCACTCTTTGTGTTCTCTGAACTTCTCATCACTTCTATCTTTTTTCATCTAATGTTATCTCAATAAATTATACTTCTTGAATAATATCTTCGAACCTTAATCTTCTCCATCACCACCTAATAATTTCACTATCTCTAACACTACCGAGATTTGAACTGACAGTTGCGTCTCTGTGCTAGTATGGCATGGTCACCTGAACTTATGTACTTACGTACAAAGATTTACCGATAACATTGAGGAACTGATATATATATATATATATATATATATATATATATATATATAATGATATTATGATATTTATTTTTCTGATTACACAAAAAAAGACCCCCAACATACCAGTAAGGAGTGCCAATAAATGTATTCCGTTTACCGAATGTTTTGTCCAATTGTGCACTCACTCCAAAATCAACTGACATAAAATAGCAATAGGAATGAAAAATAAATAATATTTCAATTCAAAACATTAAACTCAAGTAATCACATTTAATAAATAGAAATTAGTTTATTAGCACAGGCTGACAAATCTCGAATGAAAAAATAGAATGCTGTAAGATGTATCCAAGTAGATAATTACGTGATATTTAATATTCGATAACCTCACTATTTGTTATTCAGCTACCTAATAACGTATTCAGACTCAATTCCACTTATTTCGATCTCATGATATATCGTTTATTATTAGTTAGTATATGTAACGTTTAAATTACTTTACGTGAACAATTATTTCTGATTGTAAAATTATATAATATGGTTTACTTAATTTAAATCATAAAAAAAATCAAACATCTAAGCTCTTTGCTCCAGATGAAGAGCTAGGCGAGTTATATACACATAAAGAAAACACACTAACTAACCAACAACCCAGAGAATTTTACTATAAAAATATGATGTTGAATAAAATGTCTAAAAAATGGAAGTAAATTGAAAATATATATTTACTGAACCGAGTTAAAGGCAATCAGTCAGTCAGTAGTCATACGCAACGTAGAGCCTTGAATAATATCTGCGAACCCTAATCTTCTCCATAACCGATAATATTTCTACTATCTCTACCACTATAGGATTTGAATTGACAACTACTCCTCTCTGTGCTAATAAGATATGACAACTTAAACTCATATACGTACATACGAAGTTCTTCATCATAGCTGACTGACACATGCGTACATCAATTCAAGTTGGCACAGCCCGCTACCACAGAGAGATGAACTTTTCAGTACAAACCCTGGGGTAGTAGAAGCAGTTACAGTATTATGGACGTCTGACCATTGGTTACGAGAGTCACGTGGTATCAACCCATAAAAACCAAAACGTTTATTTTCGAGTATCAATTGTGCGAGAATTTCTCATGCACGTTCCCTGTGTATAGTGAAATATACAATATTAGCTCAACAAACCAGCAATACTAACACGATATCATACATATAGTCCTATCAACCAACAAAACTGGTACCGACTAGGTCATTGATATACATAGAGAGGAACTGTAGGCGATTAAAAGCAAATCTCACCAGAGCTAATAAAACTTTCAAGGTAAGTGAAATGACCAGCACATTCAACCACTTCACTCCCTATAACTTGTTCAGGTATTGACATAAACCAGCCCTCAAGCAACAGTTTGCATTTAACGGGAGAGAGCATACACTGTTATCCAAACAGAACATTCTGCACTTTATCAACATCTGTATCAAATCAAGACTGTATCATATTTATTGATTTGATACAGATGCTGATAAAGTGCAGAATGTTCTGTTTGGATACCAGTGTATGCTCTCTCCCGTTAAATGCAAACTGTTGCTTGAGGGCTGGTTTGTGTCAATACCTGAACAAGTTATAGGGAGTGAAGTGGTTGAATGTGTTGATCATTTCACCGATATATATATATATATATATATATATATATATATATATATATATATATATATATATATATGAAATTGTTATCTCTACAAGAATTTCTATGACTTGGTTAAATAACGATGGAAACTGACCAACCCTAAAAAACAACACTTGAAGTTGAATATAAACTCTGATTACACTAATTGCTTAATTTAAAAGCTTTCATAGAGTTTATATGCTTCTTTGATACATCTCTCAAAAACAGAAATTACCAGAAAGTTTCTTGATCAACAGAGTTGAATGCAACCTAAAGCTTATGAAGTATGCTAGTATTTTAAAATCTGGTGAAAAGTGAATATTTGGTCAATATATGCACATCTAATCTGAAACCAGGTTAGTTTTCTTATTTCGCATTGCACGAAATCAATTAAAGCATCAGATTACTATTGAGGTCAATATTTTAGACAGTATGTAGGTCAAACTGATCCTTCAGTGCTTATTATCACAAAAGAATTTTAGACTTTTCTTATCAACTCCAATAATAAGTGAACGAAATCAGTCAGATAAAATTACATCCAACTCGGAAGGTAGTAAGTATAATTGCAGATGATGAGTATCTGAGGTATATAACTTATTGATATTACAGACCAGTACAATTAGCCAGCAATTTATTGTTTGTAGTTTTATTACACTCTAATCAACCGGTTTATAGTATGGCAAGATATTAAGGAACAAATGATCTGACCAACAGTTCGACTGATTCATCACAATATGCAAGCATGACAATCATTTCAAGATAACAGCTACTAACAGCATTATTATTATCAGTGATCGACATTTTATGAAATATCTAAAACTTTAACATACACGACTAATGTTAGTGGATAGAAAAATCAATACATATCAATGATAGTATAATTCCAGAGAAATATGAACAAGTTGAAGTAAGTAAACATTTTCTTTTTGTATGCTTATTGGTATGTTGAAATAATTGAAAATCTCTACAAGATGATAAAAAGTATAAACAATATCACTGCCACTTCTATAATCACCAATATCATAAACAGCAACAATAATAATAATAATCATAATAATAATAACAGTAATAATAATAATAGTGAACTTACCAAGTTTCACTTCAGCATTATCAGTGAGCAATACATTTTGACCTTTAATATCTCGATGAATCACACGATTGGCATGTAAATGCATAAGACCCTAAATGTAGGAAAGTAAGTTGAATTTCATTTTAAGTCAATATAATTTTTAAAAAATAAATAGTATATGTATGTCGAAGAAGAAAAAAAATATATACATACACATATTCTACGTTAACCCAAAATCAAACCAATGACCTATCAAATGTAGGTCATAATATAATTTGAATAAATTATTGTCAGTTAAAGAATTTTTAATTCTTGAAAAATTTTTCTTTATAAAATGAAGACAGATTATGAAATCATAACAAACTGAAAGTTGAAAAGAAAAAAAAACCAATAATCGGATTATTATAAATCTATGTATGTCTCAATCATCTCAAAATTCATCATTAGTTGGAATAAACAAACAACAGCTGATTATTATAAAAATAATAATCACATGTAGTAAATGTTTTGTTTCTTTTTTTCATTGGAATAAAATGAGAAACCAAATAGTGAAAACAAATAGTTTGATGAATTATATTTCATTGATGTATTTTGTTAGAGAAAAGCTATTGTGATTTTGAATACCATAATAGATTAGCTGTGATAATAAGTAATTTACCAGGGGTAGACGACAGAAACAATTAGTTCAGAGATGTAAGACTGATTAACCAAGTGTACTACAGGTTTCATTTGTAAGCGTTTGTACTTTCCCATTGTTGATATCAAGGACAATGTTCTTTCGACATATGTGAACCCTGAGTAAACTGTCTCGATATTACCAATAGGTCATAAGTATTTTTAAGCTATGGTTGATGCACATATCAAAAAAGAAACTGATTAGTTACAATCATTGATAATAACAATCAGAAAACTCAAACTATTATAAATGAAACATCCTTGTTGCAAAAACCGATAACTATTTGCACTCAAGGTCTAAGTGGATAAGGAGTAGAGTGTTCGGGGAGAAAAATATCAGATTCAAATCTTAGTGTCAACATCAATCTAAGTTTACAAGCACATTCTGCTGATAAGGAAGAAAAGAGTATTCTCGATTCCATTGCTAGGTACCGACATGTAGTAGATTAAAGGCAGTTTAGCAAATAAAATCTTTTTATGACGAGTTCATTAACTTAAGCTGTACAATCGTATTCATAGCTGATACCATTTACGAACTTCCTATTTCTAATGGTGAACAGCAGAATTACTTTTAGAAAAAAACGTAAAATTGTGAAGATCTCGCGATATTTGAAGCATTAGCAGGTGTAGCTGATTAACCAAATCACTTTGATATATTTATCAATGGTTGTAAGACAACTGAAAAACTTAGACAAAACAAATAATAGAATCATCTATATACATTGAACTAGATTTGTTCCTATGAAATTCATAGAATTGTGAAAAACGACTCTAACACATAATGAAACGCTCATTTTAAATTCTTCTAACTACCAGTCAACTGTGCTTAAATTAGTTTTGTCATCTGATACTTGAGAAATGTTGAAAAATAAAACGCTCCAATAATCCCATTCTCTATTACCGTCAGCTGTTGTTCATGTACAAGTTGAATATCCGCAACTAATAATTAATTTGTGAAAGCATAAAATTGTATTGATTCAATACAATGTGTGTATATAAAAATATATTGAACAATTGACTATTATCGATGTCCATCTTTAGACATAATAAAAGTGTTTCACATAAACCTTTAAACCATTTTAACTAAATTTATAAACTAAATTAGTTAATTAACCAACAGTTTTGATGACAATGATCATAAGTACACTAAACATTATAAAGACAAAAATATAACATAATAATAATAATAACAATTTGAATTTATTATGTATAACAACCAGTGAAATATGAAGATAAATCTTTCATTTAAAAAGTTCCCATGCTAGTTTCATTTGACCAATGTTTTTTTAAATTCTATGATTTATCACTCACTATGTAGATTCTATGATACCTTCAAGTTGTGTATTTTAAATCAATACGAGCATAATTAGTATTGTCTTAAAAAATAAAAGACAAAATTTTTTTTGAAAGACTATAATCTTTCTCCCCACAAAGTATCATAATAGTTTCTGATCTTCATTTCATACTGTTAAATACTAACAAGTTAGACAAAATATACACAGAGCATGTGACTTCAATTGTAGCCGTTGAAAGTAACCATAATTAATGATTTTATCAATAGGAATTAATAAAGTTACTCATTAATCATACAGTATCATAAGACGCAAGTGCATTATTAAATGTCTGAAGAAATTAATTAAAAAAAAACTGATATTTTTTTTATAGTTTTACAAGTTTTACAACCAACAAGTAGGCTTTCCGTTAGTCAACACCAAAATCAAAATCGCAAGTAATAATGTCAAATAAGTAGCGATCATGTTGTAATGGGATCATCATTATGTACAATCGTTGTTGATTTCATTCTGGTAAAATTAGAAACCGATCTTTTGAACTATGTAACAAGTAAGTTGAAATTTTAATGTCGCTTTGTGGATGAAACATTTACAGTTACAAAAAAAAAACAATAACGAAGCTCAGAGCATACTAGAAACACTCAAAAAAAATTCACCGGAGAAGCACTTTCATAATAGAAGGGAAATATGACACCATTTCCTTAATAGACGTCCTATTGACGAAGAGAACTAAGAGAATAGTGAGAAGAAATATTCATCATGAACCGACTACACTGCCAATATACATAATTTTCGAATTTTGGCTTATTCCAATAGAACAGTCAAATTTCTAGCCTATAGAGACAAAATTATTTGTTCTGAGGAACTATATAACCACGGATATCTAACAAGGCACCTGATGAAACATGGTGAATTCACTTGGTATTAGTCATCAGGTAAATCAAACTTAAGCATTCAAAGTTATTGATAAAATCTCACCGAATTCAACTTATTCATCAAGAATCTGACTCTTACATACAACAGAAGCCATAGTTTATACAGCCTCTGAATTCACCTAGACCTTCTACTCAGATACTATTACTCGTTGCAAAACTTCTGCTTTCTCTTCTTCGAAAACTTTCCGAATTTTGATCTTGCTAACATTTTAATTTCTAATTCTAAGCTTACAAAACCTGTTTAACAAACTCGCTGTTTAATTTTTATTATACCCTTCCTACTGATTACTTTGTATTCATATCTAATATCGATTTCTGTTTCTACCCTTAAAAAATTAGTTGTGATAATTCACTGATGATGGAAATCCACCTACATTTTAATTTCGCCATAATTTGTTAATAAATGATGATGATATTGTTAAGTCAATTGAACACCATTTATTTGTGGTCGACGTTTTACTCATTTGTAAAACCTATATATATTATTGTAGAGCTTTGATGAAGAAATAACTGAAAAGAAATATAGCTTCTCTCAGTTTATCTTGTTCATATCTTAAATATATATATCTCAAATCAATAAGCAGAATATCATTTTAGTTTAAGGAATATTTATTGAAGCAATATAGAAAAGATTATTTTAATACTACTGAACATTTTTCTAATGTATATGGACTTGAAATAACGATATATTTACAGTAGACAACAATAACATACGATTCATAGCATAATTGAAATAAAGTTAATCTATGAGACCGAAGGTCTTGGGTTCGATTCCCGCGGGCAAGGGTTATGGATGTGAACTTCAATGAAACTAAACAGTTTCCACAACCCTATAATGATGAAATTAAAACCTTGGAATTTGTTAAATTTCTTCAAATAACTAAATGTATCTAAGTGTTTAAATATTCAAACAAACAAGAATTGATAATGTACTCGTCTTTTTACTTAACTTATATAATGAAATAAAAATAGCCAAATTTTTTCTTCTACTATTTACATCAGAAAACTTAAATAATTTCATTTTTATTCAAGGCATTTTTTTGTAAATCTGTCCAAATAAAAACATTGAACAAGTGTCTATGTTAATCACTGACTGATGTGAGAATTCAGTATTTCTGTCTAAAAACAAAATTGATTTTTCATCAATTCTCAATCTAAGTGTTTAAATTTCTAAAGACTAGTTTTTCTTCAATCATTTCGGTGAATAATTTTTTTTCTGTTTTATGATTTCAACATTAATTTTAATTAAACAACACATTTTTTTTTTATAATTAATTCCTAATTAAAATTATCTTGTAAGCTTAATACAAAAACAAGATGAAGTAATTTTGTGTTAAAGCAAAAAACATTTGAAATTTATTTTAACGAAAAAAAAAAAACAACTACTATAACAACAAATGTTCAATACAAAATGAGTTAATCATTTATTTGCTTATTCTGCTTTGAAATGTTATTCCTAATTAATTGAATCACAATTGCAACAATAACATTCAAATATTAACAAAAGACAGACTAGTTCAAGATTGAATTCAAATACACATATACTTATAGGTCAATTTTCCGATAGTGAGGATTTTAGTTTATTCGCTATAATTTATAATCACCGCTTAACATATTTCTGTATACAGTATGTTTAGTTATGCATATATATATATATATATATATATATATATATATATATATATATGCATATATACTGGTTTTATTGCTGAGAAACATGAAATGACTGTGTGTTCTATTATTGATTAAAAAAGATACATATATATGTTCTAAGATAGTGGTTAAGTTGTATTTATATTCAATTACTTAGTATAACTAATAATAATCTACTTACCCGGAGAATTTCTCGACTAATATAAGCAATCCAATCTTCTTTGAGTGATTTAGTTCGAGTACCTGAAATAGTAGCGGAAAGAATGTGATAACATAGCAACGATTCATGCAAACAAATAAATCACGTGCACTGAAAACAATAATTTTTTAAAGAAGTACTCTTAAGTAAATCAACACCAAAACTTATAAAGAAGTAATATCCTAAAAAAAGAGTATAAATACAAAAGATATGAAGTGAAACTGTGAGAGAGGTGGATACCACTGTATACTTTGGCTGTATCACTAACAAACAAGGAGGATCTGATGCAAATGTGAAGGCAAAAATTAGCAAAGCAAGGTCAATATTCTTACAATCGAAGAATACCTGGCACTCAAAACAACTGTTAACCAAGATTAGCCAGAATGCATAACACTGACTTTAAGAGTTTTATTGTATAGAGTCGGAACTAAAAAAAACCACAACCTTTTTCGGAATAGTGCATATTTTGATATACAGCTGTTGACACGGAAACTTAATGCATACTGGCAAGAAACCATCAACAACAAGCTTTACGGCAGAGATTAAGCCTGATGTTCACTGAGGAGGAAATCAAGAAAAGGAACTTAGGGGAAAAAACTCGCAACCATCAACCTGTATCACAAGGCAAGCCTTGAATTCGAATCCTCAAGGAAAAAATAAAGAAGGCAGATCAAAGAATACACGCTATCAAAAATTGGGAGTAGACATCAAGATCATGAACACCATTTGATAGTAACTTAAAAGAGGCCCAGGGTAGAGTTGGGTGGAGATCCTTGCTAGATGATCTATGACGGAATGTAACTTACGGAGAAGTAAAGAACAGATGGAATATATATATTTAGAAAAGAAACAGTTTAAAAAATATGTACACATGATCTTCAAATATCCATTTCAAGTGCAATCAGGTTTTTCACTGACTTTTCTTATCTCTTCTTGTCTTAAATAAACTTTGGTCGCGTCACGCATTTTGATCTCCAGACATTTTTCTCTGGTAGCAACTTTTAAGCGACGCTCTGCTATGTATTACATATATGCCACCTTGTGAGTAACATACAACACACCAGGATGAGTAGCAGGCCTAAACAAGTAAGTGGTATATACGCATATAACTAACATAATAAATCCAAATCAGTAACTATTTGTATGTTTCTTCCCTGAAGTCCAAGCCACACTTGTTCGTTCAAACACTGGCAGTTAGTTGCTGAAACCACGATAAGTAAATTGATATTAGCACGAGTAGTTTGCTGAATAAAAGTCATATACTTACAACAGTGAGCAACAGCTCAATGTATACTTCGCTGAAATTATCTGCTTCGTGATCTGAGCCCAAATCCTACCTCGTGCATCACTTCTTCCACTCCTAATGAGTGCAAACTAACACAAAAGGTTGACGGCTTGCTGTTCTCTTCGACCACCTCAGCTTCCTAAAACTTGTAGTATTAGTGGATAAAAATAGCCATTTCAAAGTCAACAGTCCCAAACAGTGATTCAAATCAATTTTTGTCAATTCTTAAAGTTGATCATTGGAAAAGAAACAAACATGTACAGAACCATTGATTTTTCTAACAAATACACACAAGAAACTCGTCAACTTTAAGCACTTATCCTGAACATAATTCATCTATCCCACCTAACAGTAATGAAACTCTAATCATTTTACACAATAAATTATCAACTCAATCCTTACGTTTTAACATAACAATCGCTACCAGTGATTCATCGCCACATTATATTATTTTTGAATGACTTAATGAATGCATAGTAGAGAATGGAAATTACAATACTTTGACACATTCAATTTTTTTTTAATGACCAAGCGATCATGAAAACTCTGACAGGGTGATAGTTGATACCAAATCTTTTAGAATTTAATTGGAAAGATCATTTAATTTTTTGGCAGTTTAAGTCATGAATGAGTTAGTAGTTAGATGAAATGTACTAATATCCAGTAAATGCAAACTATGGTGACAAACAGTTCATGTAATCTAATATAAAAGATGAAAGGTAAACTGTATTTTGACATCATAGTACCACTAACACCACTATACACTATAGTCACTAGAAATAAATTCAACTACACATTACTATAGTAGTCGATGATCTGTATCTTTAACGAGCTAATTTAGTGTACTCATCAAACCATCAAGAAAACAAAAGTGATTAAAATATACAAAGTTTTACAGCAATGACTATCTAACATGATTTTAACATATATATATAATGCATGCCAGTCAACTAGAGAAATCTTTCCATATGCAGTTTGCAATAATGCAAGGTTAGGCAACGGTTAACGGGAATCACAAGGACTAGGATTTCAATCCAGTTCATAGCGTTATTAACCACTGTTTCCAGTCAGATACGAGACTTGTGAAGCTACGTACATGATTCGAATCCACAAGGTGTATCTGTGATTCGTACTTAAAGACTATAACAATAAAACTGGAAAACTCTGTTTCCTACAGTTCCAATGAATTCATTATTCTTTCTTGACATTTCATATACATTGTCAATCAATAAGCCACTAAAATAAGCTTGTTTTCATGTCTACTTTTTTTTCCCCCTAGTTCTTTGTTTAATGTTGACAATGTAATCGTCTTTGTATTGTGTTTTCGGATTTGTTTTAACCAGTATATAAAATAAAGAAATATGATGAGAATTTGAGTAACAAAGAAACAGATACAAACAAGATATAAATTATTATTATTATTATTATTTCTATTTATTCTAATAGTGTGTTAAAAAAAAAACAACTCACTTTTTATCAAGTCAGCAACTGATCCAGCACCACAATATTCCATAGCAAGCTTGAAATGATTTTATTTTATTTTTTGAAGAAAAAAAAACAAATAGTTTATTTTATTAAAAATAAAAACAAACTCAAATAATGGAGATGTTTAAATAAACAAAGAAGGGTTAGTTAGTTAGTTAGTTAAGAGAAAACAGAATCAACCAAATAATAGTAATCATCAATGTACTCCATTATATAACTGGTGATTATTTATTATTATTATTATTATGGATTGGAATTCATTATTCTTACTTGGAGGAAATATGAGACAAGACTATGGAACTTGATGTATGTAATTAGTATTGTTGTTGTTGTTGTGAGTCATATGTTAATCATTCCCAGCAAAAAAGGACTCAATAGAATTTCAATTTTCTTATCCTTGATTAATTTATTTCAGTAATTATAAAATAATTACTAGTATTTATCAAATTATATGATTGATAAATTCACATTATCATGTAATGAATAAATATAGATGATCTTACATATTCTCTATGCTACATACTGTCAATATTTATTATTCACACTTCTCCACATTGCACTTCTCAAATCTGAATGTCACTCAGTAATTTTAAAAATGGAACGATCGGTTATTATTGATGTTTGAAGACGGATCTCAAAGCTAAGAAGTTATACAGTGATGATCTTTTCTACCACAATACGCACCACTAGTCACACTATCATGAGTTTAGAGTAAAGCTTAAATGTGGTTACAGTTAGAGATAAATTATTTCTCGGCACGTTATATCTTTACCTATTCGGGCAAAGAAAGTGTACACACCTAGACATAATGAACACATATTACAATGACACTTAAATTAGTCATTATTTTCCCCTATATCTATGGTTATATACTCAAAATGTATTGTTACAAGTTAAAGAAAGAGAAACAAGTTCTATAGAATAAGTGGAATGCAATTAACAATAGAATCCAGGAGATGTGTTTTGTCCTGTTCGGGTCTCACCGGCTGGGTGGACATGCATTCTAGTGTTGATGTTCACACCAGAATGCAAACCCAGTATCTATCGATTCAAATGCACAACATTTTATCCATTAAACTATTCAGACAGCCACTAAAAAGTGAAACTGGTAAAATGTTTACATCATAATTGGAGAGGGTATCCTTGACTGAATTTCGATCAGTATTTGTCAGCCTATATGTATTCTGTGAAAATGCCTGTATACAGTATCCAGTAAAAATGGGAACTTTATCATGACTTAAAATAGCGAACTAATCTAAGTTAAACCATCATTAGAAATCTTGAATTACTGTACGGCCGTTTTGTCCTAGTATGGGACTCATTCGCAGTACGTATCCACGATCATAGAGCGCAGGAATCAAACCCAAGACCTCCGGTTCCACGTGCGAATGCTAAACCTCTAGACCACTTGATCGGAATTAAAAGGCGTTAATGTCGAACTTCTATCAATCTATGATCTTGCGCAAACTTCATCTACTGCCTGCTCGACACGGACTGAACCCCACTGGTCACGACATCTCACTAAAACTCCAGGAATAAATCATGAAGCTAGTCACTGGTGTACACATGATTGTTATCAATGATGATTTGTGAAGATCGTGATTACAACCATGAAAATACTACAATTTTTACCAGTCCCCTTTATTGGTTTCTTATTTGCCAATAAAATTCTTTTGCTAAGTAGGCATTGACATTAGTCATTGCGTTTATATACTGAATATCTCTCCATCCACCTAAGTAGGAGCAGTCTAGTAATAGTACACAAAGACGAATGAATAAACCTGCATTTCACAAATGAATTACATTTCGGGACCATTTCCGCAGTGACTTTCTGGGTTTTTGAAGGATTATCTCAGCTACTTCGGTATCATCATGGATAGTGAAGTATAACTGATGAAACAGCCATAAATTTGCAATGACACAAAGAGAAAAGATAACGTGAAGCATTATTTGACAATACTGTCCCATTGTCTGCTTTTATTTTCCCCTTTATACTTAATGGGTAATGTTCAAAATAGTAACGCCGCCGACAGTGAAGGGGATAAAATGATGAACATAGTGATTTTTTCAACAAGTAAACAATGGGGAAGAGGATTGAAAACCTGAAATATGTGTCACAAGCTTAGTTTTTTATATTTTCATCATAACACTGAGTGTCTATATGGTATGTGTCCAACACTCACTTACATATGGTGAATCGGATGCACTATGCATGATTGTATCAATGACACACACACAATAGTAGAGGAATGGTAATGAACAAAAATATGTATCTATCGTTATTGATAGAGGAACTGGACAGACATGTTCCACTTTGTCCAAAATATATACACATACTATTGATGAGTCAAGCTATTGATTGATTTAACTTTTTTTTCTATTACAAGACAGGTGGATAAAACGTAGCAGACATAATTGCTATGTATGTACAGTGAAAATATCAGAAGGGAAAAGAAGTACAACCTGGTGACTAATATTTTGTTGAGGCTGCACATACACAACAATGAACAGACTGAAAATACTGGTCGTCTGGTTTAACTTTCAACAAACGATAAACATCAAAATTGATAATCTGGATGAGTTACTCATATCACGAATAGGCTGAGATTTTAAATCATTGGCTTTAGATGGTTTAAGAGCGATATCTTGTAGTTGTATATGTGATATTCAACTATAATGTTAAAAGTAAAACATCATTCAATCAATAACCCAGCAATAAAACCAAAAGACTAGAAAATCAGGCGCTTGAAATGTGTATAGAATACTACAACAAGAATGCCTACTAAACGTGACTTGCGTATGCTTTCCATATTTCGAAGATCACTAAAGATGAGATTAAATGTATCATCCACTGTGTTTATGTATTTTAGCTGTTCTAATGGTCGGTTTTTCATGTTCGAAATAGCTTATCTTCAAGTAAAAGTATCAGTAAGACCATTAACATACATGGAAGGAATAAATATTCATTAGAAAACAAATAGTCGAAGCTATATTGTGGATAAAACATTGTTATTCTGAGAAATAGTTTAAGCTCAACGATAAAAATTTTCCATAAAACCATAACTAAAAGGAATCTCTTATGAAATAAGGAAAGAACTATCTGGAAATTCATTAATACATAGAAATGTCGGTGAAAAACCGATCTTTACCCGCTTTTCATTAAATGATGATGATATTTCAAGAAATAACAAAAAAGGAAACTGACTCAAATGGAATATTCTTCCAATATAAACTAATTTTGGTACACAACATCAAATCTTTATTTAGTCAACTGAAAGTTAGATTAATAATTTTTATCAGATAACACCTTTAGCTGCTTTTCTGAATTTACATGTAAGTAAGTATACACGAAGGATTAAGCAAAGAGTATCCACAACGTTTGTTGACACTCCTCTTTAAAACCTATGCATGGAAAGGAGAAAATTCTCAATAGGCACAATCCCCTAGTCACTTAAAAGATACTAATGTGAAACAACTTATACTTGATCGCTTGATGATGTGTGCCTCATTTATTAACAGTATGCTTTATTATTGATCAGCTGCAACTTTAGCCGCTTCCTCCTTTTATATGATTTGATGTTTACCATTTAAACATTCATCAATTTTAACTAACATGTTACACATGTTGCTTCCTCTTGTTGCTGCTGCCTGTAACGTTCGGTATGTAAAGTGTTTTATATTGATACTACTGATGTAAATTTCAGGCTATTCGTAACTGATGACACGTTTTGAAATAAAATGAATGCATTTCAGTTACATTATTCATTACAGTTATAGTTATCTTCACCTATTTGATTTGTTTAGAACTGAGATTTGAACTCCATTAATTCAAGCATCCCAACCGTAGCTGTTACCTTGACGTGGTGGTCGAGCTTGCTTACCGTGATGACTCAACCGAGCTACATTGAATGGAACATATGTTCCTGAAGGTTCTAACATGCCAGGCAGGTCGATTGGAGAATGATGAGAATAAAAGCGGCTACTCAAGGTCTGAGGGCGAAGTCGTACTGCTGACTGCAGAGGGGCGTGACAGCAGTAAGGTGTTTCCCTCGGAAAACCAGCATCTGCAGCGATGCTGCCTTCTCACAAGAAAGGAAGGGGTTAGAAAAGATCAACCCTAAAATGTCACACCTCACCTTACCTTACGGATTTCTGTCTCCGGCGGTAAGGCCTTCTAAACATGAGCGGAGCTAACATTTCAAAAACTTCTAATAAAAAGGATGTGAGTGACCGGCCTCAAGCAGCTGTCCCTTGGGTTCGACGATTACGTTCTCAGGTCTCTAAGACCAAGGCTAATCTACCTTCCTTTTCCAGCAAGAAACACCATTCCACGGTGTGGGCAGCCGGGAAGTGACATCCGCCCTCATACCTATAACAGCATGCAAAACCAAATTGGTCACAAACAAACAAATCCTTCTTACACAATTCAAGCATACATATCATCATGAGATGTACTTGAAAAAAAACTTGAATTCATTTATAATTCTACATAGTTTATAACTATTATTCTATCTAAACTAATTTCAAATTCAAAAGATTAATTTTCATTATTTCATCTGATTAAGTGATTACACAAAAACTTATTATATAACAGAGAAAAAATGTATCACATTTTTTATAATACCAAAAAAATAGATTCCTGTTACAAATTAATAAAAAAAATTTCTCTGTAAGTAATTAGATTCAAACAAATTGTCGGTGTAAAATAATGAACAATCATAGCATAGTTTTAGTTTAGAATTGTTGTCGCCTGGTTTGTTTTTTTTGTTTTGAAAATAAAAAAAAAGAATCTTACCCAAAGATGATCACGAGGTGAAGATTTTTTAATAAATGCACCATAATAACTGGCAATATTTCGATGATTCGATAACTAAATTATGAAACAAGAAAATATATGATCATCATAAAAAAAAATACAAAATCAATGCGACATAGTTTTAGTAATGTAAAATAAAAAACGAAGAATTTAACAAAACAAATCTTACGAATTATTCATGCTGATTATTGATTCACAAATGAAAATTTGAATAATACCGCATATACACAGGGCATGAGTCAATAACTGCAACAGCGAATAAAAAAAAATAACTGTAATTATTTCAATACATTAACACAAGCTAGTAATAGCAATTGACTAATCAATCAATCAGTCAGTCAGTCAGTTATAACGTAGAACTCCGTACGTACGTACACCAGTTTAGGTTGCCATACCCCATTAGGACAGAGACGCATTTTTCAGTTCAAATCACATAGTGATAGAGATAGTAGAAGTATTAGGGTTCGAAGATATGATTCAAGAGAAGTATAATTCAGTGTGATAACTTAATTAAGAGAAAGATAGAGATGAGGAGGAATCCAGGAAGTTAGAATTTGAGAGAACACAATGAATGAATGCACCTACACCACCGCAAACGATTCTGAGTCATGTCGTTCAAGGCCTGTAACCAATAGTGAATTTCATCTGGCGGACCCTAACCAGGTAGCCTACATCTACATTGTACAACAGTGTCGAATTCAAAAGAATGATTTCAAATAAGAACACTAAGCTAGTTATGGTAATGATGAATCTGAATGTTAAACAAAAAGCAATTATATTGACAAGCAATTCATTTTGCTTCACTATACAAGTATGAAATATAGTTCATTGAAATAGAAAAAAACAATGTATGAAGAGTGATCAAAATCGAAAAATCCACATCAGTTAATGAGGTTTTAGGCAACTATCAATTGATTTTGTGCATACCTATTAGCGCAAAGATTAAAGTGATAGTAGGTTAGACTAGGTTATGATGTCAATCCATAATATTTTTAACTGTTGATCTAGGCTACAAACGAGTTAGTTTACTGCCTGACTGACATCGACAAAGGAGGTTGCGGTTAATATTTGAAAACCTTAAACCAAAGTTATAGTGCAAACGAATCTATCATTTAATCTTTCTTACATCTTATGAGTCCTTCTAATCAATAATCATTGAAAATTTTTGCTTTATTCGTTTTTTTGTATGATTTTAAAGTTCGTCTTTTGTACTGCATCCCCTTTGCGGATGTGATATAGGATAATTGAAACTCCTACATATTCATTTCCGGTGAAAATACCGAAACAACTCAAAAATTCATAATAACTATTCAGTTGGATCGTGTAGTTAACTTAGTAACTTGTGTCGACAGAATGCAAGAAAGCAAAAACTAATAATACACAACTTGTAATGAAGTTGTGGATTTCGAGACAGATATATTCATATTTTCATCTGCGAATCCAGACCAACTGTCATATTGATAAGAATTTGAGAAATGCTGAACTTTTATAACTGACCTACAGAAAATTATTGCTTTTATTTTTAATGTACAATTATTAGACGCTTGGATTAATGTATTTCTATATCTGCCTATTGGAAAGCTTTTATTTAAACCAGAAACCGTTGTTTTATGTTTTATTGTCCCAGATGTATTTAATAATTGATAATTTTATTATCGATCCATTATTGTATCGCTTATGACTAACTTATGTATACATCATAGGTTTTTCTGTTGCTGAGAAGTAAGTTATTTGAGTTATATTACTATGAGTTCTAAGTTATGAATAATGAGGTATAACAGAGACATCTGCTTGTTAACTTCGTTTTCTAATTGCCTGTATGGTTGTAAGGAGCTCAAAGACCAATATGTGCTGAAGTTTTGATCCCTATTGATAAACTAGATTACTGGTTTTAAAGGTGACATGTAAATAAGTCAATTATCGGACTGACTAAACAATATAACTGTTACCATAATACACTATCTGATTACAAGAGTCTCAGCAAAATTCAAGAATATGTTCTTTGTGTAAGATACAACACATACTAATAGACTATTCATCTATAATCCATTGCGCAGACTAATTTTAGTCAACTTAATTAATATTGCTCAGTTTTCCCATATACTTTATTATATTAGGGCTGATTTTACAGTATTACATTGAAATCGTGAATCAATCAGTATCAGGTATGTAACTTTATTCTCTATGTGCACCTGTTTAACATATTACTAAACATCAAGCACAACTTTCATCCCAGTTGGTTACATATCTCTTAGAAGGCACAATTCAATTAAAGAATACAACCAGTCATAAAAACAAAATGAAATAAAATTCACAATACCTAATACGTATAAACTACCTGAAAGATTCATCACTTTCTTTATATTTTGAAAATATAACTAATGACGAATTATAAGCCTTACACAGAGAGTGACAGAGAACTTGGTGCCAGTGAATAGGGTTTGACGTGACAAACTAATGGTGTAACTTGGATGGGTATTAGCACAGACGCTATACTAATTACTATGCATAGAGTAGGTATTTCATATTGAGCATATCTGTACGGAAAGAGTCATGTCAATTACTGCAAATTACACAATACTGATTCGATCAAAACATCAGTCCGAACGAGATACATGTCTACAGAATTTGTTACGAGAAATTATCGTGATACCTGAGACTGAATGAAAAAACTAGTTGCAAACTGGACAGCCTCAGTTACTAATCTATTACTTTAAAGAATATGAGAACCAATCACTGAGAGCTAAGTAACTATTCGTACTTGATCATATCAGCTGATCGGCAAGATCATTTTTCACGCCAATTTAAATGCAAATTGCATATATTAATCGGTGATTACTTTTCCACACTTATGAAAAGTGTACATAAATAAAAAGAGACCATCTTGTGTTAAACAGTAAAATAGTCCTAACAAAGAAAGTGAATCAATTAATATCTGTGAGACGATGATGATATTTGTTATTTAGATACTAGACTATAAGGTATTAAAAATAATAATCATCATCATGAATATAAATTATCGTAAAATAATGAACAAACAGAATGGTGCATGTGCGCGTGTCTAAATAGCACGCTATTTATTAGACTGAAATTGAGCAAACGACAGTGCGTGAGTAAATCAAGAATATTTAAGTGTAATTTTGAAAAATCACCACATAAAGAAACAAAATCATTCTTCAATGTATCATATAAAAAAGATTTTTAAAAATTGGCTACAAATTTCACGACTTTTTAAACGAAACAAAAAACATCAATACAACTATTAGATATTAGTCCTTATTTACGAAAGACTACACAATAATTGTTGTAACGGAACGAGTATTATGGAAGTTCATATTCAGTAACACAATAGATTCAATTATAGTCTTACTTTACATGATAGTTGTGGTTATACCTGATCAACTTTGTTTCATAAGCAATTAATTACCAAAGCTGATAGTTTGAACCACCGAATCAAAACTCAGTAGTCTAGATGAAATTTTTTTACCATTTTTGGTCTTTAGAAGTATCTCACTTAACGTTAATCTGTAGCAATGACCACCCCCATAATGGAAACAAATAACTCTATCTGTACAAATTCGAAACAACAGTGCATGTTTGGCATTAAAAGATCTATGAAGATTAACTAAATAAAAATACAACCCCTAAGATTTAACCAATAGACAGTTAAATCCAGTTAAAGATCGTCGATAGCTAAACTGTAGGAAAAGGTCTTCCTAAATCAGAGCTTGACATTGCATTCGTAAGCCATTCAAACGATGATGCTAACAAGGGACCATTGCAAAATAAAGCACAGTTGAGTATCATACAACATTGTACAAATATATCAAGATGGTCTTAGAGCCAAATGTAATTTTAAAACTCAAGTGAGTGAAAAAGCTTTTTAATGAATAGCTCAGCTAACTTGGAGCTTTCCATGATATTTCTTTCCTCACTTTTCGTCAAATGTATTGACATCGCTGTATAGATTTGCATGTTTGAATCAGAATAGTATAAGGTGAAATCAACCATATAATAATAATAATAATAAAGTACATTCAAATTAATGATAATTGACACTAGGATATATATAAAAATCGATACAGTTTTTTATTTTTATTCATCATACATTTTCACCTTAGTTAACACCATTTACTTATCTATTTTGACATAGAATCGTGAGAGGATTCAAAAGAAGTTTGAAAAAGCTGTATGAAATAACTAGCATGAACAAAAATCGGTTTACTACGAAAGAATATACAAAAACCAACAACCTGTACAAATGAAAACCTTTTAAGTAATAGGTGAAATAAATTAATATATACAGAACCAACTGATAAATAGATTGTTTCCAATTGTAATCAACTAAAAACCTTTGGGAGTAACACTGTTATGTGATGTCATTAGTACATATGAAATCAAGAAATAGGTTCAAGTGTATCAGAATTATATCACAATTGTATAACTTCATTAAGTGTACTTCAGAAACATGCATGCTTAGACTGTGAGTTATAAGGCAAACTCAAAATATAACGAAATCGTAGTCTGATATCCAGTAAATATCACCGTTTACAAACCAACTTCAATATTATCTAATTCTTTTGGGCTTTAAAGCATAATTATTCAATGTGCAAATAAGAGACATAAGACGAACCTTTTTTAAAGTATCGATTTCCAGCTTAATTTCTTCTTCATCCTCTTCTGTAATTGGCATTACCTTGATGGCAGCTAGCTGACCAGTTCGAGTGTATCGTCCCTTGTAAACATTGCCATAAGTACCTTTGCCCACAACTTCAATCAGTGAAAAAATCCCCGATGGATCACGTAAATCCTCTAAATTTGTTATATCCAATCCACTATTGTTGGACATATTGCTATTGATGATCTTTAATTCCGCAGGTAAAAACAGTACTTAGCTAGACCGAAGTCTCCAGAACACGTAAAGAATGGTTTACTGGGTAAATTTCAGAAAAAATGAAGAACTTTAAAACGTGCGTATAAAATAAGTATGACAGACGATCTAATTATAAAAAACATGAATTTTTTGACCTAATCAATTGATATCTACAAACAAAACCTATCTTTAAAAAGTTCACCACTAAATATTGATACTGAATGACAGATGATCTAGAGGACAACTTTCAGTTCAGTTTAGTCAAGCTATCATTTAGGGGTTTACGAAAAATCTTTATTTGGTGTGGAAACGAGCTGGGTGTTCTAGACATATATTTTGTCACAACTGTCCGAATTTAGTCAACACGCTAGAGTACGTTAACATATACTGAACCAACTCATGTAATAACTACGATCGACGTTGCTCTGCAAAGTACAAAGTGAATGGACAATACAGACAGGCTAAGAAGCTGGTGACAAATAAAATATTTATTGATACCTACTAGTTTTGCATCATCGAACGTCAGATGGTGCAAAATAACCTGGGTCACATCAAAATATTCTAAGGGTGGGAAATGGTATACTTAAGATCAAAACCAATGAAAAGATGGACGCTACATCGGCCATGATAAAAGGTCTACTTTCTGTACATTTGACTCAACACCTGCAGTATAAATTCCACTTTCTCCATTCTTATTCAACTTTGTCATAAACGTGTTTTAAGAGGTAACACTTTCCTCGTCTGATTTTTCAGGAACTGAACTTTTACCTGAAGATTCACTTGTTAACTTATAATGTGCAGATGATATAGTTCTATGCGGTGGAAATGCTGCAAAAATGCAGTCTTATGACTACCCTAAGCAACAATGCAAGCATGTTAGGGATGCGATTCTCCCCCTCGAAATGCAAAATGTTGCTTCAAGACTGACTTGCGCCGGCGCCCGAACTAGTGACAGAGAGTGATGTAATTGAGCGTTTTGACCGACTCATTTATCTTAGGAGTCTCATCAGTGTTGATGGCCTGCTGTCCGACGAAGTCTCAGCACAGATAAGGGAAGCTCGATTAGCTTTCGTCAACTTGCGTTATTTATGACGTAGGCGAGATATCCTTGGACAATCGAGTAAGCAATGCTGTCGATATGAAACGAGTACTAAGTATAGATAGAGAACCAATAGATGAAGTAATAAAACTTCATCAGTTGGGGTGCTTGGGACATGTGTTACGTATGTCCGACCGCCTATAACTTATTTTTAAAACGTTAATTGGGATGGCCGAAGAGTCGACATATATAGATGTTGGTCAACTAAAAATTGCAAGCAGCACGATAACTAGTGATGCAAATGGATTGATTAAGTGAAGTGCAGTAGTGTATGTCTTAAGTTGTAACCGAATGCTTGAATATCAAACACCCCAAACACAAAAATACAATTAATTAAGTGCAGGGAAAGCCACCGAAGATTTACTGGAAAAGTATTTATCAATAAGCAGAATAAAAAAATGGTTAATGAGTTTACATTTCATCTCTATTGGAAGAGGGATGGATTAATGATCAGAATTCAACTACTACATATTAACTTACATCCTCTTTCGACTATATTTGCCACTCAATGAATAATTAAGTTCGAGTCAGATAACTTTACGAACATATTTGGGCACACTGAAATTTAGATCGACAGAAGAGACTCACAAACTTAGTTGAACAGAAATATTTTATTCGACCAAAAGATCTCGAAAAAGGTTATTCTTGAAAACGAATAGAGAATTTGCTTGGAACCGGTAAACTGTAGAGATACAATAATGGAATTTTCTACTAGTTCTTTGAAGAAACAGAAATTAACTCGTTCTGTGCTGTGGTGTCGAGAACCGTTTAAGACTGCTTCAAAGCAAAGACCAAGATTATCCTTAAAGTTCAGCTATCAAATGTGCTGAGGAAATCATCTATAGTTTCTATTAGACCGCTCGGAAATTAAGTTACGTCAGTAATTATCACTTTGCTTTCCACAGATGTGATACAAGTATATACATAGGTATCAAAAAACCTAATTATAATAAACAAACGAAGGAAATTTATTCACCAGTTTTAAAAAGCATGCTATAGAGTCTTATTTTTGTGTACATCAACTAATGCAGTACACTGCTTAGAAGTGAATCGTTACATCCTCCCAAGACCATCTCTACTCGAGGAGTAATAGTCACGGAAGAAAGTCTTACATTACCGACCAATTCAAAATAAAATGTTAGTTTAAGCAAGACTGTGATTAAAACTCGAAACAGGAGCTCGGTTCAGCTACACTAGATAGTAAGACATTTCGAGATCTCGATGTCTTCAGCCTTAATACAGGTCGCTACAATTTATTACAAAACCAATATCTCCGATTATTTTTTAGTCCAAAAAAGACTGGATGATTATTACAAATAACACCGAAATATTAGATAAACGAATAGTTTTCACAAATAATCAGGACTTTAGAATCACGCCGTAAAGTTGGAATTTGGAAATATGGAGAGTCAGATATGAATTGTATAAAAAGCATTGGGAATCTCCTAGGCACCAACATTTTTTAATTATTTTTACATGACCTGAGGATACATCATAAGAAAAGTTATCCGAATGGAAAGAAGCAGTCCAAAATGTTATACTAACAAGTGCGGAAAATCTTTATTCATGTCCAGATGTGTGTTTTATCAAGTAAAAGCTTTAAAACCACTTTTTTTACATGAGAATTCATAAATGCACTATGTAGCTGCACAAATAAGCTAGTAAGACGTGGCATAAGAAAGAGTAATAATTATAAAATGACCGGACTCACAAAATTATGTAAAGGCATGAATACTGTGTACACTCAACATTTTAATTACTCCTAAACATAGACAGTAAAGAACTAATGTCCCTAACAAGGAAAGGAGCGGACACTTTCACACATAGCGCGTAGATAAGCAACCCGACATCGTATATAAATAACCTCAGTAATTGGGATTTACTTCCAATATAAATATTCGCTGTTTTATTCAATATATGCTATTATTAGATTTCAAAATTTTGTGTGAACTGTTCGAATGAAATTCATTTTGGTGGCTCTTGTAGCTTCAGTCGTTTTAGCTCCACTGTTCATTGTCGCTCGTTGCAATGATTTAACAAGTGATCTGATACTACTTAGTTTGAGAACCTGATATTATTTTATTTCCACCTCATCGAAATATAAATCGGTCGGATTAGATTTTATCCATTCGCTACACTAAGATGTTAAAACTGTATGCTCATTCTGTTGGTATGAACTAGAATGGATAGTAACTGAATGGTGTAGATTCTTAAGCTATCGAAGCGTCAAAATTGTTGAAAGAACTATCGAAAATTGTGAGGAATCGCTCCAAATTACTGCTCATACAGACTAACTGTGAAGTGTTTGGACCGTACCGTTATCAAGCTAGGGACATATTGTGCAAATATTGCACAAAACCTAGAAGGAGACGAAAGTGGTGTGTATGTGTCGGCAACTAAAATATCTAGCGAAACCGAGTTATTCAGTAATAAGACTGCATCCAGCAACCTCTTCACATATATCTAATCTAAATATGGGGTTATGCATTGTCACCTAATCTCACAATTATTCATCAACAACTTTCTGGGAACAACTAGAAAGATAGTATGCGGCACTGGTGCGGTTATCGTTTGCCGACCGACTATTATTCATGACTGTTAGGATGAGACTATTTTACTCATGAAATTAGCACAATCTATCTAAATTCCAATAAATCATCTGGCAGTCATAGTTAGTTTATATGGCACAAACTGATCACCTTAACACAAAGTGCTTGCACAGGACTAGATGGACTTTTTTCTGCATTCAATTTTCGTGTTGGTCAATTAAAAGTTTTTTAAAATTTGCACCTGGCCGGTTTTGTGAGTCCTAATCATGGTGCAAAAGATGAGGTTTGTTCATAAGAGCCTTAATTCTGTGATTGAGAGTTAAAACGGAAACATGGTTCTTATATTATTCGCTTAAATCCTAATCTCTAATAGGCAATATATTTCTCACTACTGTATGTTGGATGTTAAAAGATTAATTTGTTTACAAATCAAAACCTTGAGCTCCAACTTATTCCGGCATCGTATAATAAATGTTCACAACAATGAAGTTTTTTCTGTCACTATGTGGAAACGAATAAAATAAATTTCTTCGTCCTACCATGCCTTTTCCATGGGTCGTTTGTCTTATTCAGACGAGTTTCTAGAGTTTCTAAGAGTAGCTCTTGGAAACCCTAGGGTCCTATAGACATTTCATGACCCACGAGTCTGATCATCACAGTTACAGTAGGGTTACTGACAATCAGCAGTTATATCGTCATTAAAGGTTCGGCAGTAACGATGCCTAAATTATCACCATTCCTTAAAACTGCCTTGGATAACTTGAACATGTATTAAGAGCGATCTTCTAGTGGCTCCACATCATGCACTTGTTACACCAATATATATATATTCTTATTAGGTGAAGAAAGTACAGTCCATTAATGTCTCTTTCAGATGGGGAGCCAGTGAGAAGCAAGTCCGAGTTATGCAGATGGCGTAAAACCCCGTCCTTAAATGAAGGGAAACAAGAAACATACGTACATAATAATGAAGTTTTGGACAGCCACTACTGATCATAATGTCCTTATTCCAAAAACCGTTTATTAGTTGATGCCTGATCTCTTACAATCGGATGATACATATTACCATGACACTTGAACTATATGAAAAGAGAGGAAATATGACTAAATTAAGACAGCACCTTAGTATGAAAGAAAGTTGGATGAGACAAGCACCCGTCAGTCCATCACAACTCAGTCCAGGAGATTGAAAAAATTAAAGATTTGAGAGTACCAGTGTTGTCATTATGATTGTGTTCCCACTATCCTTTAAAGTTACCGTAACTCCTCTGACCGGAAGAGTTATTTATTTTCACACTTTCTTCACTGAACTACCCCTTGTATCAAAGAATATTATCCAACATCTGTTTTTATTTATTTATTTATTTAATTTAGATACACTTCCCTTCCCAGATCCATAATTTCCCGTAACTCGTGGGACGCACTTGTGTTCTACCACTAATTCGCGATCGAACTTACATGATTCAAAAAGTATTTGTTCATTGGTCCACTTATGTGCACTAAATCAAGTACTGGGCATCCGCGAGAACTAGTCGCCCGTTCATGTAATTCAATGGTACTAACTCTGCTTATCATAACGGGATTACCTATTATTATTATTGTTCTTATTATTATTACCGACTTTTGAACACCACCTCATATTTTAGTTAAAGGCTGACTATCTTGTCATATATCTATCACAGTTGACTATTAAAACTAACCTCATCGATCAAATGACTTATGTATTATTTTATAAGTAAGATACTGTTTTATTGAGACTACCATTACTGAGAGAATAACTTTCAATCGTATGTCAACTATTCTTGTTCCAAATTAACCTACAAGATAACTATCTGATGACAAATTCAATCACACAAATCTGTAGTTGGAAAATAAAATTATCATACCTACCACAACACTGACAAATGTCGAAATAGCTTGTCCTAAGATAACACTACAGATTTAAAGCTTTATTTTTGATATCCATTCAATGTTTATTCTTAGAATTATTGTTCAATAACCTTCTATAGTCATTCTGTAAATACAACTTGATATTGCTTCCTAGTCTTGTATTCTGCGGCTCTGGTTGAAAGTAGCAACTTAAAATCAGCAAATTTAAGACCTTGGACTACCAGGCAGTCAGGAAATTCCGCCGTCAAAAACACTAAAATCTTTTCTTTAGTTGTGTTTTTTGTTAAGCCGTTCGACATGTCACTAATAAATCAGAACAGGAGCAAGGAATAGCATCAAAAGTAATCGAGGTTAGTAGTCATCATTGATTAATAGTTTGATTAAAAATCTTTAGATTCAGTATCATTACACTCTTTTCATAACTGCCACTCCATTATTCTGATAAACGAACCGCTATCATTTTTTGTTATTTATTTCATTAAAATTCACTTTTCACGTAGACAGCCTCTACATTGTTTGACATATTATAACAATCTTGTGAAAACGTTGGTCGTCTTTACTACTGGTTACTGACCGAATATTTATTGCTCCGTCCCTCTGATCTGTATTTTAGATTCGTAGTGGCCGGCATATTTCTTTGGTTTTATGATCAATATTACATATTAGGGAAAGCGCCAAATTTCACTATTTCTGGTGTAAGGGTAATGTAATCTCAAAATGTATCGGTGAACTCCTTCGAAACTATCAGTCAAGCTGACATTACGATGCCACTAAGAAGCGATAAGTAGATGTTTGATCGTTTACCGAACTTGGTCAAAGTCACAGATGCTCGTCATGGATAGACTAATTGCAGATTTCGATGTGGTATGTATGGCGAATTAATCACATCTGTAGGACGAATTAAATCCTACAATGTTTCGACCAATATTCACCAGAAATTCATACACAGAGTACTTTTAAATTCCACGGAGAATCATAATACTGACCGGATTCCTGAATTGTCTCCTTACCACTTGGACACTTATAATGAAGACCAGTTTGGAAGAAATATCTTACGAGTGGATCCGTCGTTAGCGTTAGAGGTAACTAGAGTACATCTGGCTCAGACAGAAAGAGAAATTGAGTTACAACGGTTACGTCAAAGGGGAAGAGAATGTTTTAATCAAGTTGTGAAAGTCAAGGCTATATTGTACGAGTCTACATCTGCTTCACGTACAGCTGATATCGATCCAGGAAAGGACGGGATAATAATGATATCCGAAGCTTTAGACCTACCCAAGTAAGAGACCATAAGGTTTGATGGGAACCCCATGAACTATTGGAATTCCACACAGAATTTCAAAGACTGTTTTGATGAAGGCTTTGGATTTCTATCTAAGTTAAACTATTTGATTCAGTATTGTGATTTTGAAGCTAAGGCTACTATTGTACATTGTGCTTTGCTTGAACCAGAAGAAGGCCATCGTTAAGCGCTAGAGCTTCTTGACGAAAAGTTCGGTCAAAAACACATGGTAGCTCATACATTCATCGATAAGATGCTGAACACCCCTTCTATTAAAGGGAGTGCTCCAAATAATTCAAGAAAGCTGGCTCGTAAGATGCATATTTGCGAGCTGACTCTCGCACAAACGAACTATCAATCTGATCTTAATTCTAAGAAAACTATCGAATGCATTTTTTTAAAACTCCCACCATAACTACAGAGGGAATCGGTTAAAGTAGCATGTTGAATCCTTAAGACGGTCAGGAAGCCTTTATTCAAAAACCTCTGTGAATTTGCGAAAGAACAGTAAGATATTGCTAAAACTAGATACGGCCTACTTGTCAACCTTTGCAATAGTAGTGACAAAAGCGATTTCGGCGTTTTGCAGGAGAAAACCAGTTCAAGTTAAAACACAGCAAGGATAGCATATGCAAGGACCAACGAGGGAAGTGCCTCCTTAGGTAGTTTACCCTGTCTGGAGTGCTCAAGCAATCATTCCTTAGATCAATGTAAGAAGTTTAAAGACAAAAATGTTAGAGTATGGTAAGAATTCGTCTTTAAGCATATGTTATGTGACATGTGTTTCAAGGCAAACTATGTGGCAAAATATTGACTATCACTGAGGTCATGTGCCGTTGAAGGGTGTGGCTGGATACACCATACCCTGTCACATGAGAAGCAGGAAGAACAGAGATATACTAATAGTGATGCCTACATTAATACTTAGCTTCGTACGGAGCAAGGATTTATGTGCATACAGAGGCCAGTGGCATTTGCAGTAGTTCCTGTGTGGATAAAAATGGTGAGAGAATTATTCAGACTTGCGTCTTTCTAGATAGAGGATCAGACACCTTCATCAGCCTCGTCCATTGCAAAACATCTAATGATGAGTGGTCATCAAATTGACCCAAAATCAGACTTTAAAGTTGTGACATGTCATCAAAATCCACACACTGAAACTACTCGAAGCTATCTTGATTGGTCGGAAAAGTCCAACTTTATGTGTTCAAAAACAACTGTATGTTGACCTTTGTTTACCATGGTTCTAATGAGTGAATGTCATGCTAAATAAGAAATTTTGACCTTATCTTCAAAACTGTATTTTCACAAATAACATGTTGCTTGTATGTGACTGACGAGAAAGCACGAAATGGTACTATCTCACAAAATATATCTTCTCATTTCTCTGTTCAAACTTTCTTCATAGTTGAAGATCTAGCTGACAAGTTAGGCTTCGAAGGAAAACCGAGAATGGTATCTCTAATGACGTTAAGTAACGAATCTTCCTTAGTATCCAGAGAAGTCGATATACGGTTGCGCTCGATAGACCTTTCGTCATCCGTTAAGGTCCAAGTTGTGTTGACATTTAAAAAACTACCGGCAATTTACAGGACTGTGCCAACGGCGCGTCGAATTTTATCCTAGTCCTACGCGGAAGACATAAGTTTCCCGAGGGTGGAAGATAGGAATGTCAAACTGTTGGTTGGATTTAATTCACCGAGCGTACACGAGATGAAAGAGATAAGAACCGGAAAGACGAGTAAACCGCCTGCTTTGAGGACCGCACTGGGTTGGATGCTGTACGGCACTTCCGCGTAACCCCATGAAAGCAACCGCACACTTAATCACCTCTCCGCTAAACAGGATTTAGAGGATAAGTTTGAACAATGATACTCAACGGAATTTAAAGACCCATTTAGTTGCACTCCATCGATGTCTGTGGAAGATCTATAGCATTCGGCGCGATATCGAATTCAGTCCAAAGTTTCTATGGACACTATCAAATAGCTCTACCTTGGAGGCACGAACACAAGTTACCTAGTAATAAGAAATTAGCAGAACATAGACTCAGCTGTTTGAAAGGTAAACTTATTCGCGATACGAATTTGTTCCAAGACTCTGTAAACGCTGTGACTCGACATATAGGTAAACGATAACAACTCTAATAGACGAACCTGGTATATTCCTCATCACTATGTCCTCCATCCCAAGAAGCTCAAAAAATTAAGAATAGTGTTCGATTGTGCAGATCAGTATACTGGGAAGTCTTTAAACAAAAATGTTTATTCTGTCAATAACTTAGTAGACGTTTTCACCAGGTTTCGGCAACGACCAATAGGTCTAACGGCAGACATTGAAGCCATGTTCCATCAAGTAATGGTTCCGGTGCATGATCGAGTCCTTCATAGGTATTTGTGGTGGCCAGTTGTAAATTTAGAAGGGGAGCCAGAGGTCTATAGGATGAAAGCCCATCTATTCGGAGCAACCTCATCACCATTCTGCGCCACATTTGCTCTGCAGAAAACGATTACTGATAATCAAGACATATTTCCCAGGGTTGTTACGCAACTACGCAGCTAAGGAACAGTTCTATGTAGACGATTTATCGATAAGCGTGGATACCATAGAAGAAGCCGAACTGATCTATTGATATTTTAAAAGACTCTTAAATTTGCGAGGTTTCAACCTAACTAAACGGACGAGTAGTAGTGTAAACGGATTTCTACCGTAGCAGTTCAAATGGTTTCCAATAAGTGCAATCTGAACGCGTATCTCCCGGTCCAATATTAAAAACACAACAATTCTAGGAGAAAACGGTCTATATTATATTAAAAGATGGAAATACAAAGCAATACCTGGAGTTGATGCACTTTCCAGGTCACAATTACTCCGAAGAGTATCCAAGGCAAAGGGGAATAAGTGACGTTAAGTCCAACCGCCACCGTATCAATCCAAATATGGCT
Source organism: Schistosoma turkestanicum (assembly GCA_944470395.2). Classification (NCBI taxonomy): domain Eukaryota; kingdom Metazoa; phylum Platyhelminthes; class Trematoda; order Strigeidida; family Schistosomatidae; genus Schistosoma; species Schistosoma turkestanicum. The sequence goes on from OX103971.1 coordinate 21,013,537, forward strand.
GTGGCCATATTAAAGATCAAATTTAAACAACATATACAGTTCAGAAGTAAACATAAAAACTTCAATATAAGTACAAAATATAGAAATAATAACAATATACAATGATAAAATCTCAAATTGGAATCAAATAAAATACCAAAAATGTCAACAGAAAGAGTCCGTCATGTCATAACAAAAATATGTAAACATGGAGGGATTTTCCAAAAAACAAAACATTCAAAAAGGATTCTACTGCAGTATTGAAGTGCTGGAGTTCATTTCCGAGGAAGATCGTACCGAAGGAAACATTACCGTCTGTGAGCCCAAAGAGATGAGTAAACGAACGCTGGGGATAGAGTGGAACACGCGAACGGACGAGTTGTGTTTCAGTGTCCGTGAGTTTCATGGAAATCTAACCAGAAGAAATATTTTGTCGTTCGTAGCATCTATCTTCGGTCCTCTTGGGTTTGTAGCCCCAATATTACTACCAGCTAAAATGATCCAACACGATACTTGCTGGCAGAAACTAGACTGGTATGCAGAGTTACCCACAGATTGTCAAGCGAAGTGGAATATTTGATGAGACGTAGTAAAGAGTTGCTCCACTTAGGACTAACAAGATGTCGGAAACGGAGGTGTGAACCATCATCCGCTCAAGTTCATTGTTTTGCCGATGCTTTTGAGCTTGCGTATGGTGTTGTTACGTATATTCGTTATGAAACTGTTTCTGGTCAGGCCCATTGTTCATTTCTATCAGCTAAGTCTAGAGTTCTCCTCTAAGACTTCTCACTATACCCCAGCGGCCGTCCTATGTCCTAAGATTGGAAAACATGTGGAACAAAAACTGCGTATCCATATCTCCTCTGTCACTTATTTGACGGATTCACTAATCATATTTCATTGCATAAGAAATACAACCAGAAGATTTGAGAAATTCATGAGCAACAGGTAGGCAATATATTCACGAACCGTCTACAGTAAGCCAATGGAGATATGTTAAAGGTAAAAAGAATCCTGCGGATTATGCTTCACGTGGTTTGTGGTTAGATGATAGCATAAAATTAAATGAGTGGTTCCATGGACCGAATATTTTATGGCAGAACAAAAGTGACTGGCCAGTGCCAACCGGAGAGGAAAAACATCTTTTAGCCAATTTGTTTACAGAATTAGGTGAGGTCCCAGCTAGGAGTCACTAGGATCAATTTTTGGATCGATTTAGTAGTTGTAAGACATGGTTCAAAATGATGAAAAGACTCGCTTTATGTAAAAGGTTCGCCCATAATATGAGGGTGAAATTAGACAGAAGACCATTAGTATACAGTAGGTTGAGACCCGAAGAAATCGATAGCGCAAAACGGGATATAATTAAATTGGTTCAAATGATATCATTCCCCATAGAGATGGAAACACTAAGACAAATGCAGCATAAAGACGAGTACGGCAATAAATATGGATCGCAAGAAAGACTGAGGAAGGTAGGTGGATCTGTTTCAAATAGGGAAATGGCACTCCAGCTAGTATCCACTAGTAAGAGAATGAGAAGTAGCATCGCATGTAGAAGCCCGATAAAAAATTTTATTCCCTTCGTAATATATAATGTGATTCGAGTAGGGGGGAGACTTCACTTATCGTGATTACCCTTCGATAGCGAACATCCACCTAAACTTTCTGGTCAGGATTTGTTACCGACTTGATCATAATGCACTTCCATATCCAGAACGCTAATTCTGGCATTAATCACACTCTAAACAGTCTTCGCGAAGAGTTCTGGATCATTAAGGCTCAAGCTGCCATCCGAAGAGTCCTGAAACGGTGCTTCCTACGCAAGAGACTCAACAGTACACCGTGCGCCCAGATCATGGCTTCACTGCCGAGTATTGCCTGAAAGCTTACGTGCAACCATTTAATTCTGTTGGTGAAGACTATTTCGGACCATTTTACGTTAGGAGGAGGAGGATAGTTGAAAAACGATATGGCTGTTTGTTCACCTGCTTGTCTATTAGATCAGTCCACTTCGAGATGGCCCACACTCTAGGTATTGACTCATTTTTGTGCGCTCTCTCCAAATTCGTTGCTAGATGAGCTCACCCAAAACACATGTTTGGCGAAAACGGTTCAAGCTACAGAGGAGCCGACGTCAGTCTTAGGCAGATCCTGTGTAGTTGGGGCCAGAATAAGATAACAAATACTGTTTTCAAAGGAGATTGTGAATGGTCCTTTGACCCTCCGAGAGTTATTCATCTAGGCGGTTCATGGGAAAGTATCATGAAGTCAATAAGAAGAATTCTACAATCACTACTGTTTCATAAAATATTGACGGATCTTCTTTGGAGACCTTTTTAATAGAAGCTGAACAATCGACCACTCGTAAAGCTGGTTAACGACTGTGATAGTCTGAATGTACTCACGCCGAATATGTTATTGTTAGTTTACAGAGGTGTATCATTCGAACAAACGCAGATGAGTAAAAAACGTGCTTATAAAACAGGAAATAGAAGGAAACGCAACAACTAGTCAACCTATTCTGGAACAGATGGCTACAGGAGTACCTACTAACCCTTCAGGCGAGATCCAAGTGGTTGAACATGAGAAAAAATCTACAACCGGGAGACTGGGTGTCAGTAAATTATATTGACCTACCGAGAAGTCTGTGGCCGAAAGCTATAGCTAGACAGGTCAATTATGGTCCAGACGGACAAGTCAGAACAGTTGGATTAAGGGCAGCAACCGAAGAGATCAGCCGGGACATATGGAACTTGTGCCTGCTGAAAGAAGTCGATCATTTGTAAATGCCCTACCAATTGAAGGGCATCATTATCTTTTTGTATCAACGTGACTCATAATTCTATTCATTTTCACAAGACACGCTATATTTGTCGGTATGTTTGCTCGCCTTATCAGTCCAGAAACTTAGAAAACATTCAGTCTTCCTAATGACACAACTGGCTAATATTCCTTCTGGCGGTAGGTTAAGTATAGTTGAAGAGACGTCCTTCACTACATTCCAAGGTAATGCAACAACCAGTGAGACAGTATCTTTCAGAGGATCTTGAATTTTAATCATTGGTAAAAGATCTAATATAAACATTACAACTGGCAGAGCATTTGATTCATAGCACTTGGAGCCTATTTAGAACTACTAAAGCTTTGGAGAAAAACTTGTGTTAAAAAGGCAGCTCCATATGTTCATTGAAAAATTGGGAAAATGAACGAAAGCTAAAGCCCCATTAATTCTCAGAGCTGGAACCATATTCGTTTATCGATCAAAAGGACCATTACCCTAAATAGCCTTACCAACGGTCGAACAGGAGTTAGTCAGTCTTCAGAAGAGTAGGTTTCCAAGATAGTGGGTTTTTCTGAATGGGCAGCATCGAATATAATTGTAAAACAGCCCAATGAAGTCACCCAGCCATTTTCAGATTACCCAACACGAATAAAATTTCATTAGCAGCCCACCAACATACACTACCGTTAGCGAAAACTTGTTATCAAAGCTGAGTGGTAGGAAGTATTTCTCAAAAATGAACCTATCAGAAGCGAATCTACAGATTCCAGCAGCAGAAGGCTGTCAAAAATAACGGTCTATAAACACCTGTAAAAGACTCCTAGTATCTCAGACTGCCGTTAGTCTTTCAACAATCCCCGAACTATATGCCATAAGACATCCAGTGCTGAGGCCTATTTCGAAGATATTCTGATCGTTAGGAAAGACCAAATGGGTCTAAAGATGATGCTGGATATGGTTTACACGAATATCGGACTTCGGGTTTAGGTTACACATTGAGAGACGAAAATTCGTCATAGGAGAATAATGCTGTCTGGAAGACCCAATCAAGAAAACGCATGGGCTATTAGTATTATGGCTAAGTGGACCGGCGTATCCATATCATGACCTCTAAAAGGAATAGTCAGTCACAATAAAATCATTCCTCCAAACCTCGACCACCACCAAATAAACTACTGAAGAAAAATGGATAGAATCGGTCATTGAATATCAATAAGCCTTCAGTAAAACGAAACAGCTACCGCCATCAGATCTTTAGTTATGCATTGCACTCCAGCCCTGATGACTGCGGTCGCTCCTGATTTCAGAATAAAGGCAGCCACTAAACACGTCTATCTCAATGGATCTGAGAATGTTACTGCTCGTTGATAATGGTAGTCATTTGAAAAAGTTAGAGCTACCTGTCATTTTTGCAGTGAAAAGTTGCTTGTTAATCGACTTACATTATGGACAATCTTGTAGTGGTATACTTTTACGAAGATAAAACAATTGCTGAAATGCAAACATTTATTATTCTACTCAATCCTGACAATAATTGTTATATTGTACTCCTTTTGTATATCTGTACTATTTAGCAACACCAAAAGACGATATTAAGTCGCATGTAAAGAAGATGAAGCCGATCCTCAAATAGCATTGACAGTTAGGTCTGAATCCATCAAGGAAAATATGTAGAGCAATAGAAGACTGAGTGACATAGGACGTCATCCCCCGACCAAATGGTCAAAACCGAAGGTTAGAGGCGAACTGTTGCATCATTATCGATCGCGAGACTCATTTAAAATCAGAGATTCATGCATCATGTTCGATCATCGCATCATAGTTCCGTCACTTGATATACTTGAAACTATTACGGGTTCACCTTAGTCGATAAATGTGAACAAGACAATGAACCAGTGACACCGTAGGCCAGTCTGATCCGTTGCCCCAAAGGAACTGATGAAAAAGTCTTGACATAGCGCAGAATGTGTATTCTACAAACACCCAGTAAACACAGTGATCTCAAGCACACAAATCGCTCTTCTTTATGCATCATAGAAACGTCCTTGGGAGTCACAAAAATAGCACACTAACCGATCACAGCGAAGGAGTTCCCTGGTGGAAAATGTGATCTCAAGGTCAACTGACCAGCCTATGGATAAAATCTAAAATTGAGGCCTTTATCAAGTGGGTTGTGGGGATCGAACGTCCCCAACAAGTTTGGGAAGCTCTCCGACGTCATCTAGAAATTATTTCACAGCGACCATTCAGGTACAAATTAAACGAAGTCTTGAGCACGAAGCCATGTGTATTGGCCATTTATGGATTACGAACTCCAAGAAAAATGTCACACTACCTAGAAACTGCTAATAATTCTGCAGTATGGAAACCGTAACCTTGCCTGGAACCGGATGACATTTAGCAAATAATACATGATTTTACTGACCCTCTACATGGAAAACACTATATGGCAATCGTGAGTGCTTTTGAAAGGTGGCCAGAAGTCCATGCCATACCAATTTTAGAGCAGAAATAATCAACAGCGACTCACTGAGTTGGCTTATCCGTCTCATGGTCCCCGGTATTGAGGTGTCTACCAAAAAGTGAGACAAGGTCTCCAGAGGCGATCGAACAACTGTGTAACCTAGCTGTTTGAGGCTTGGTGTTTTCAGTCTAAACCAAAATCTACAAACACACACGCTTTCCCTGTACATTTTGACACTTACTGGAATAAGTACCTTACCTCTCATTTTTCGCAATTTGGATTGTTCTATACGTTTAAGTATTACAACTGAATGCTGTATTGGCTGTATCAAGTAGACGACTTAACAGGCTATCATATCATTCACATACTTTTTAAAGATAACGTATTTGATGTCCATTTACATTTTGATGAATCTGTTATCAGAAAATATTTCTTTGAATTCTCGTATCTTGATCCAACATCCCATATATTGAAACTGTTATTGATACTATAGAGTATTAGACCACGAACTTTACTGAATGTTCATTTTCTGATTGTTCCAGTAAGTTCCAAATACATTAAAAAACTTAAATTAGATTTAACCTTTGCTTGTAGCTTCGTACACGCAATTGTTTAGGTCGTAATTAATCGAACCACTCTTGTGTTGACAGAATATGAAGAATAATATTGACTATAATATCTATTAAGATAACACTCTCGCAATATGTCTAAACTATAAACAATTAGTGGAGGTATTTCTTCGTAACAAGAATGTACAAACGAACTGGTGGTTGCACGGTAATCAACATTCGACCAGATTTTTTAATACTGCGATATATAACATGTAACAACCAAATGAAAATCTGAAATAAAATCTCAGTTGAATAACAGGTATGAGTAGAATAAGCCGTCACTTATTGAAATTTTAAACCTCAGTTTAAGGCAATCTGAGAAATACATACACAAAGTTGTCATATCCGACTATGGACAGGAGTTAGTTATTGGTGGTAGCTGACTTGGAAATAATCGTCTAAGTTAAACGAAATGAGATATTTATGGATAGCGTGATTAACCACATGTCATGTAATTTCGTACAGCTACAAATCCTTGAGTATATTTTCATGATAGGACATTGTATAAATTATTTCTGTGGTGCGAGCTACTTATAAGTAGTATATGACGTGAGCGTCAACGTAATGTCAGCAGAAGATGGGCGAAGATCAAGAAAGGAAGAGTTAGAACACAATGGAATTTGTATGAAACGCATGAATAGTGACAATGGATTGATGTTTTGCAACAGGAACAGTCCAGTTCGATATGATGAACTGATATTTTGCAAATGAACGATTTACGATATGGTTTTCCGATTTTACTGAGTAACTCTGTAATTTTCGTTACATACAATTCGGTTGCCCCACCTGTGTTCTCCTTCACTACATTTTGACTTGTTAAGTGAGACACTTAGTTTTTGGTAACTCCCAAAAGCGGATAAACAGGGTGCTTTGGTTATTGACAAAAACTTGTTGATAATTTTTAAAAGGTGTTTCAGTCATTTTCAAAGAACTGCAATGATGAAACACGACTTAATTGTACGTCAAAAGTATATACAGGTAACTAAAATATGTTTACAACTACACAAAATCAAAACGATATATTTATGCTCTGAACATTAATTTTCTTCATCTAACAAACTTGAATCAAAACGAACTACACGACAATCAAGTGACTTTAGGTTGATAAGTACAAAAGAGAATGTTGAATCAAAACGCGGTACAGATACCAATAAGCAACCAGAATTATTTTTATCTATCACTTCACTCCATTTTAATCGAGCACGTCTCCAAGATGGTTGATCCTCAGGTTGACAACCAGCTATATAGATATCAGGATAGTCAGGACTAAAGTTTTGAGCAGCTGAAACGGAAGACGAACGGAGAAGAAGTGGGTCGGTAGTGAGCATTGGATATCCTCCCAGCGTATCAGGACAAGTAGGTGCTAAATGACCCCAAAGTAAGGTAGCTTCCATCCGGTCACAAGCATTCTCTAATTTCGTATATCTGACAGAATTTGTATTAAAAATATGAATGCGGTAAATGGCAAAATAAGAATTGTATGGTCTAAAAATGTACACAATCAACTATCAACTACATGAAACTAGTCTAGCAATAATAGTTACCTTCGGAACAGTGTCATGTAACAATAGTGTGTTGTTTAAATCGTAATGACTTTAGATTGGTCCATCCCAATACAGTTTTCATACGAAAAAATAAAATTGGGTGATGATACAAAACAGAGTGCTATATACTCCATTAAATATTAAATAGTCAGCATTTCAAAAAACACCAATCATTTATTAAACAATGAGCCTATACTAAATTTATTCAATAATTGTATTCAATGTTTTAATTACGGAACTTGGAACAATTAGATGTATTAGCATGAACAATGCCTGATCAAAATATACTATTTGTCTGAATTCTAAAGACGAGTTTGATGAACTGTATGAAGCGACAGCGATGACAGTAAAGACAGGTTTCTAAATCAGACGAATTAAAATGAATCAATTAGAACAATGGTTAACTGCTTGAAAAAGTACGAACTAGATCGAAAAGTACGAATACACTGAACCTCACAGAAAAAACCCTCTCCGTTCACTAGCATGACTGATAGGTGTAAGCATTTACTACCTTAAAAAACGAATCCTGTAAACATATATGAATTTTCTATATTCAAGAAAATCTCCACGCAATTGACTTGGAGTTTAACTTTCAGATCAATGTTATGGTTCAACTTAGCTATTCCAAACTAAGATAGGTGAAGTGAGTTTCAAATATGTAACTCTGTGGTTGAAACCAAGTGCTTTATCCGCTAAACCATAGTTCCATAAGTACTCGCTAAGTCCAAAATTTACTTAATTTAGTGATTGGACGAGCCATCAGTGTTTTTACCGAAGTACAGTAACCTTTTAATTTAACTTGGTAACTAAGTACAGGTCAATGTACATCCTCCCGGTCACACCTTTTTTATGAAAGAATAGGTCATTACTTGGTAGCTGAGTTTGAAATTACAATCTAACAATTGAAAACCCAGTACTTTAAAAACTGAGCCAGTGTTTAACCCTAGTTCAAATGTGAAGCTAACACAAAGACTGATAAATAGAGAGTATAGTCTCTTTCTACCTTAAAATTTGACAAACTAACAGAAAATTATTTCCTGAATATGCTATTTTATAATCCCTTCTGGTTTGTTTCATCTCAAGACCATATAAAACGTTGTGAATTAGGTTAATACAAAATTTCAAAAAACCAGTAATTCATCCTAATAATTTGCATAGAACTAGCTTATAGTTGCGTATATTAAAAGATGACAAACAACCTGAGTGGATATACGGATAAATATTCAGACAGGTCTTTCCACAAAATAGAACTTCATATGTATGGTTAACAAAGATTCTTTTCTACAATGGATTAAGCAACCGAGTTCTTAATGAACAGATGTGAACTCATATCTTATTCTGCTTACTTCAGCTTGGAATATGGTACAGTATTTAGTCTCCAAATTAAAATTCCAACGTGACAGTAATATACGGCTAGTATCTGATAGTGAAAAAAGTACATCCCATTATAACACGAAATTTACCTAGTTCGATTTTCCACCATATCAATTTTGTTAAGATTAAAAATCTCGCTGCACGACTGTAAAGTATGAACCTTGAAACTAGAAAATCCTAAGACGGTACGTTTTCAGTTAGGTTTTCGCAGCATTTTTCACGTGCAGCGAAAATGTCAAAAGAACAATGTTGATGTTAAGCATGAATTTTATTGGTTAAAATACTTAATTACTTAATTAGGTGATTGTTCAGTATGTTGTAGGAGACTTCTTCTTCTTCTAAACGTTATTTGTAAAAAAAACTCAAAAAAGATTCTCCATAATAAAATTAATAATCATCTTAATAAAAACCCTTCTCTTTTGTATACAAAAGATATATATATATATATATATATATATATATATATATATATATATATATATATGAATAAACTGAACAACTTGAAAAGTGAATGAGGGTAGAGGTGAAACGTACATCCAAAACTCCCAACGGATCACTTTCAACATATAATAGTGAAATATTTAGACCTATTCCAAGTTTTAGCTTTCCATATTTAATAAAACAAGCAAGAAGATTGACTATATCAGGAACTTCATTAAATATGTACAATAAGAATCATTAATTTCAGTGACAAATATATGATAACTTTTCATACATATATATAAGTAATAGATTGTTATATGAATGAAAGATAAATTCTTACCTATATAATTCATTTACACCTTGACCAGAAGTAGCCAGAATATTTCGGTTTCTCAACGTAAAACTATAAGGATTTGTTCGACCACATAAATTTCCACTTCCAACACCACCGGAACGAGAAACTGCACAAGGTAAAGCAGCCGAATGAATTGGTTGTTGTGGCATAAGCACTGAAGAAGGATCAGATGGTCCTGGCAACAAATCTATAGATATACCATTAGAATTTGTGCCATTATTTTTACATCCTGGTCCTATAGGAAGAGTGGATAACCATTGATCAAAACGAGCCATAGCGGTAACAGTTTCTGCATCGGCGTTACGAGTTAAGTAGCGAGCCTGAATAGGACGAGAATCAGCTTAAAAATTAGTACATAATAGAATGACTAGTTTACAATTCGTATCATGTCTCTATGATTATTCCCCAATAAGGAAAATCATTCTGGTTCTTTTATAGCATTATGTGACTTGCATCACCATAGTGACAATGATTACACTAACGAAAATAAAAAGTGAATAATGGGTATAAACGTTTGACGAAAGATGTACGAAGGTAATTTTCATCACGGAAATATTTTGGGTCATTGAACTGGTATTCGATGGTTCATATGTTTAATCTCAATCAATTCGCGATATTGTTTAGTCCTAAGAGTTCTGGTGAAAAGCCACGGCTAGTAGAAGTTTATCATATCACATAAAAAAGTTACCCATTGAAAACAAAAGAAGATAGTAGCAAACTGACTGAGGCTAGACGTGTAAACTATTAGATCCCGACTCTGTGGTTTGAAAGTTAAGTATTCACTGTGAGGCCTGAAAATCTAGGTCTGGGATCGCGGTATCACACTGCCGAAGGGTTTCATGCCAGAGTGAAACAGTTGTCCATTGCTTCCTGGTTTACAAAAGTTGTCTAGCTAACATCAGTCCGATGATAATTATTAAATCTCAATATACACACTTATCATAATTTTAGTTAGAACTGTTTTGATAATGTATTATGTGCTAATGTATGCCGAATTCTATGAGTACTATATTTTTTAATAAATATATATGGATTCCCTAATTTTAAAATCTCATCTTAACTAGCCACTTGAATAAATAGTGTTATTTACGCTAAAAAGATAAGAAATTCCTAACTGTGCGCTAGCTGCACTACACGTCGTTATTGATGAGTAGAGTGAATTTGGTGCTACTGTCCTAAAGGTAACACATGCCTTCAGTCAAGTTCACGGTGTCTATTAAAACTCTCTAACCCGTAAATATTCTGATTTAATAGACATAGATAAAGTACTTAATACCAAAATAAAGGTAAATGAAGTGGAGAAAATGACTTTCCAGACTTACACGCTGTGTAAGACGTACAGCTGGGGTGCACTTATCACCATCGTTATCTTTACTCAACTTTGATGCTTGAATTGAGTCTCCTAAAATCAGAAGATGTATCAAACCAGAATCAGTATGAGACTCTGATGAACCATCAAAGTCTCCTGCACAACGCATCCAGTCGGCAAGCAGTTGAAGAGCCATTGAATGTCCCGGTTTCACATGGCCACTACCTGCAAATCCTAAGGCGCTAACGACACCGATCCAAGGTCCAGAATTGCGAAAAGCTGTTATGTTAACGTCAATAGAAGGAATTTCTTGAACAATAATAGGTTTTTCAGGTTGGGGCTCCATGAACAACATATCTTCGACAATGAAAGAGCCTATGATGATCAACCAAGATGATAGTTTTTGTGATTGTAAATTATGCAAGAACAAAATTACATTTTGCTGCGAATTACCGTTTTTAAAGAATGAAACTAAATCAGCTGTTCTAATCATAATATACTTTTGAACTTTTGAACCTATCACCTTGTTACTAATATGACAAACTTACTAGAAATAAGTTATTTTTTAGAAATTCGAGGCAGAGTTATTAATCCTTGTAACCAAATCCCAATCCATCTCCGAAAATGATGAGTAACCAGGTAGAAATATCAAACCTCAGGATATTCGTAGTCAATGTGCTACATAAACCTGCATATGAACACCAAGTAATACACTGTCTTGCAATTAAATACATGGCATCGATATCAGACAACGTAAGATTAGGAAACGAATGATCGAGCTAGTAAATCGTTAGTAAGGATGAATGGATATATGTAGATTTCAATCGACATCTACCTAATACCACTCATATAAATACTATCCAAACTTTTCACTACTTTTATTGGAATGGTATGAGTTAAAGGTCACGTATATATAGTCTGAATATTTGCTGACCATTTTATCCAATAAGCAGAAACTCAGTGTATGAAAAAAACTTATTGACAGAAGTGGGATTGCAGCTGACATCTCATTATGCCACTAATACTACCCTACCCTGTTATCTTCCACTACAAATATTAAAAGGCTTTGACAAAAGTTATACTTTTTAGAAATCATGTACCCAAAGCTGGTATTGCTACAATCGCATTCACCAAAGAAACTCGTGAATGATCTGATGCATGATTTTCAACTGTTGCAACAAGGGTTAACATTTTCTTAAACGGAGATTTTTGTAAACCTTTAAGAGTTCGTTGCTATTGTTGACGCTTCACTATAAGGGCCATGGACAAGATGAAAAGCATATTTCAGCAATAGATTCCTTGATGTTGCATTTTCAATTTTGTATAGGATCTTTATGTCCTATAATTTGAAAGGATGAAAGCATTGCAATTTATTTTGTAAGAAAAGCTTTCGTATTAGAATTTTGTTTCGAAATTCACTCAAAATTGAAAGGTGAATGACGTGAAGACAAAGATTAAGCTTAATGGTTATGCTGACTTTAATGCTGAACAACCTACAAAACTGATATCCGTCAATCGCTCATAAAATTCAACTATATTTATTTTGTGTTGCTATATAAAATGTAAGCTTGTCATTTTACCAAAAACACCTATCATTTTGATTGATAGCCTTGTCTTTGCTTTCATTCCATTCAGGAGTTTATGCCAATAAGTCGGTTGCGTGAGCAGTTATCACTCGGCCATACTGTGTTCTTCTATCGTTCATTCCTTCTTCACAAAGAGAGTAACAGGTTTTTCAGGTAAATGAGTGTTAGATTTATCGAAAATTTTCAACTCGGGTAGAATAAGTCAAAAGATCGTTCTGGAAATATTTACGTATGAATATATAAAAATACTAGGTAGTCCTAAGACAAATAATCATTGTAAAAATAACAAACAAATGAAAAAACCAATTTTTATTTTCTTCCTTAATTTTACGTATATTTGTAGTCATATAATCACTCCTTTTTGTTGTTATTTTTACGTAACAATCCTCTTTCTGTTATCATTACGAAGTATGAGTCTGATCAATTTCTACAAATATTCGAAACTACAGTGACCAAAAATAAAAAATAAACCATATATTTTGTTAGTTAAGAATTAATGATACTTTCCAAAGATGTAATAGTTAAGGCCATCTCCTTTTCTAGCTCGACGTAAAACGCCAATATAAGTGAAATATTTATGCCAGGAATGCAGTTCGATTTTGATAAGAAGTTTTCAGATAACGTAGGATTAATAATCTTAGTGCACAACCTGTCGTTGAATCTTAAAGCAACATAAAGAAATAACGTACTAATTTAAATCGATGACTGTCATCGTTAGGAAACGAGAAAAATTATATCTAAAACAGAAACTATACTGAACCATGACTCATCTTTGGGAAGTGTAGCTTATTTACTTAACAATTATATGTTTTAAAGTTTTTAGAAAACATATGTAAACTGGCTTACAGGTAGTGACTAGAACTATTATTTAGCTTATATATTCATTCGGTTAAATAGTAGTGATAAAGATGCATAGTGCACTCGACACTTTGTGACTCTGTAAATGATGAAAGTCATTTGACTAACTCGCGTTTGTTCACACCTATTATCACAATCGACATGAAACATGAACAGTAGTATTCATGAATATTATGAAATTACCTGGTTGGGATTCAGGCTCGTAACCGAGGGCTGCTATTACAACTCCTGTAACCAGATTAGCTGGAGACCAAGGTTTTGAAATCTGACCACAAAAGCTCAAAGAAATACGTTGTACTTCATCTTCAAGAAAAAGTACATCATCATCCGACGTGAGATGAACCAACGATTGAGTATCCGTTGAAGAAATTCGGTTATCTGATTCGATGTTTTCAATTTCCACCGCTGCAATGTCATGTAGTACACTAGGTTTTAAACGCATTTCCTATAGTGAAAACACAAACCAATGTTATAAAAAACAGCTTAATTCCCCCGAACATTTACCATTACTTGAATGATACTTGAATATTTACTGTAAAATCAAGTCATTTACTGAAAATGATTTCTTTTGGCTTAATGTCTTGCAAAAATACAGTATCAATAACCAAGATCACAAGAATAATATAAATTCAAAAAGTTTATGTAAAACAACCTCCAGATACTTGACTTGACGCCTTTCAATCGCTACATTCCGCACCTCATATCAATGAATACCAACGCACAAACAACCAATCTACTATCCGGTTAGATCAAATTTTTGAATAACGATAAGTGTATGAATTTATATACATATGGTATATCCTGCATAATTGCCGGGCACCTATCTATACAGTAAAACGATTCGTTTGCTTCTGAATATGATAAAAAACTAAAGTCTCTTTATTATTAGTACAGAAGATTTATTAGCCTTAATTCCTTGTTCTGCTGCTAGCACCAGGTGATACTAAATCGTCATAACAGTTAGTCCTCCTCCGTTATTACTAAGTAAAACCTGACACATTTTATGCATCGGTTTAAGTCGTCATGCCTCATTAGCACCGCGCGATAAAACCATCAAAATAAATCCTAGATTAGCAGGAACAATAACAGCATCAATAATATTAGGCTTAGAAAAATGACCATAACGTCATAAGGATATTTCGGGATTCAGAAACTAAAGGGAAATAATGAGTGAGTGTACCTGTGCCATTGTAGGCTATTCTGACTAGCCATTGAGTGCATAAACAGAAATAACTCCCAGTTTCTTCCTTCCTCCTTTAATTATCAGATTTTATATACGAATTCCACAGTACCCGAGTAGAAACACTAGCCTTCATATTTTGTCGCAAAGTTTATAAACCTATACCTGCTCCGATCAGTACTGGATCGTTGAAATAAATAACCAATGAATACTTTATATAAAAATAACATCGACAGAAGTGATAATGAAAGATTTACATGTCAACCACTTTGCTTCTAAAGTCCAATATGCGATAACAGTAATTTTAAACGCGAAATTTTACCTTGAAAAGTGTGCCAATTATTATGCATTTTTCATCGCTGTTCAAGTCAGCTAATGATCGAACAGGGAAACGCGAGGCTCCAGATTTTGCGGATGAAGTAGACCATTTCTGTTCAGCCAACACTGTCAACACTCTCTTAGCTGCAGTTAGACGTGCCACATAGATCTGTGCATACTGACGATTAAAACTGAATGAATTAGCTGTGACTTGAAATCGACGACTATTTATGAATTGATCATTCTGTACTAAGGACGAAACTGTCATTACTCAACCTAAATATAGGTTAACCAATCAACATTAATTATAAGTAACACACTTGTTGAACAGTAGTTTAAAGGTCAACAATAGTATTTGAAAATGTACTGGTCCTCAATACCCGGTGAAAATGAGTTGAGTAAATCCAAAACAATACAACAGAATCTGAGAAAACCTAAAGAAAGTGAAAGAACGATTAATGAATGTTTGATTCACAAGCATAATAAATGGTTTATTTACCTATATAATGTTTCTACAAAGAATAAACAGTCAAAGTATAACTGAGTAATCACACAAGTCTATTCAGTAGACCATAGGTAGTAATAAAGTCATGTGGGTAAAAAAACCCTAATAAGCGGCATAGAATTTTAGCTCATGACCATATAGCTGACAGTCGACAAAATGCCTATACCGGATGTTTTGTAACAAACAATAAAATGCAGGATAGATCTAATATTCTCAATACAGAGAATCAATGAAAACTGAGAATAAGTATTTTTTAACTTAAGCAACAAAATCTACTTACAATATGTGATGAATTGACGAAACACTAGTAATGTTACTTTGTTATGATTACCAACATCATTCACTTGCTACTTGC
Source organism: Schistosoma turkestanicum (assembly GCA_944470395.2). NCBI lineage: Eukaryota > Metazoa > Platyhelminthes > Trematoda > Strigeidida > Schistosomatidae > Schistosoma > Schistosoma turkestanicum. The sequence continues at coordinate 21,029,183 of OX103971.1, forward strand.
ATAAACGGAACAAAAACCAATAATGCTTGATCCAGGAGGAAAGATTGCAGATGAAGATTTATTTACGCATCAACCAGTGGTTGAAATGGGGTTAATATTGAACTATAAATCACAATGAAGTATAAGCCGGTTTTAGATACCCGATTAATAGATAAACCTGAATACAATGAACTGACAGTAGTTAATGTTAACTAATAACTATTTATTTAAACACATTGGTACACAGGAGCGCCAAAATATATATGCGCCTCACAAATCACTGAATTGGTGTGTAGGCTGGGATACTGTCTAGACACTCAACTAGATGTAGCTGGTTTTCTTAGGCAGACATTGCGTGAGAATTCGGTTGCTGGGTCTAATTCGCAAGGCAGTGGGGCAACGCTAGGTCATGCAGTTCGATGTTACCCGACGATCAACACTAGGTTCATACACCATTCGTTTTCTTGGGATCATGGGGCCCATGTGCATAATTTGTTGACTGGTTTATTTGTTGGATAATTTTTCAACATCTCTGATAGCTGAGGCGACCAGAATGATGGGTGATGTTGGTGATTTAGTTATTAATATCTTAGCCAGGCACTTTTAATGAACTTTATTATGTACTCATTAACTTTCCCACTTTGATACGCTATTTGCAGACAAATCAGACGTATGCGAGATTTTGTATGATCTTTTGCTTTGTTAATAATACGATCCTACTGAGGAAAGCTAGTTTTCTTTGGGGAATAAAGATCACAGCTATTTATTTTTTTTGCACTGAGTGGTCTGAAATGTAGTCTATAAGTAGACTGAAATTTAAGTGAAACTAGACTAACTGGTGTAAATTTTGATATAGTTCCTACCTGAGAGAAAATTTTGGTCAAATACCACTATTTTTCCATATCAGATGGCAAGGCAGATATTTCCGCATCTTTCCCCTATAGTCGCACTAATTCTCCCCGATATATATCTCGTCTTTATTTGTTTGGGCGCTTAACGTGTTACCGTGTTCAGATCTCAGTTGAGATCATTAAGTCACGATTTGTGTCCGAAGCACAACCAAGTTGTAGTAAAGTATGTGTATACAGTAAAAAGAGAAGGTAAACGGGAAGCACTCACTCACACTCACGTAAAATCACCTTTCATCTGAACAACCTTGAGCAATTAGGTTCACGCGGGCATCTAGAATTTGAAGTGCTTAAAATCAGTTAAATGTGCATCAGTTAACTCAGTTTTTCCTACTTGTACGTTCAGCTAACTACTTTCCATATCCAATATCTTTATCGCAAGTTAGTATAAAACCAACTGATTTTTTCCACTTGCTTCTTACTGGTTCGGTTCGGTTCCAGATATTTAGGAATGTCAAGAAATCCCAGAAATAATCGAGAATAAGACAAATATTTTCAGGGCGAACCGTTCCTTTCTTCCAACGAAACTGTAGCTACAGTTTTTAAACGTGAGAACCATTACAACAATCTCTTTGAATATTTTATCGGACACTTGGATGATAGAATATCAGTGAAACAGTTGCACACAATGTTAAGGTCTGGTAAAATTAGTAAGTCCATATTTTACTGGACTTCGACAAAACACTTCGAACTATCGATGTATTTATGACATAGATAAACTAATTGAAATAGTTCTCTGTAGTCTTTATAGGAATCCCTGCAAATGCAACTGCAGATCGAACTAATCTTACAGATGCTTGTTCATGGCCAGCACCTTAGGATGCCACAGATGATCAGTGTCTGAAAAAACACATTTTTAACCGAGGATCGAAAATCCGGTCAGATAGGAAGTCGAAAATGAGACTGTTCAAAGATATATTTAGTAGATTTACAAAGGTTTATATGACCAAAGCTGATATTTGTTGTGATGGATTCGAATCACGTAGTATTCAACAGTGATTTGGTACGGACATTTGAACGTGAGTCTTCAGCCGGGAATCTGTCCAATACGACAGTGTACGTTAGAATAAATCCTGGAAATTTCTACACATTTTATCTTTGGAATTTATTTGGTGTTCGTATATGGAAGTATTCAGGATTATTTATAAACGCCCTACAGCTACAGACTAGTGTGACTATCGGTTTTATAACCTGGAATCCGATTTCAAAAATCTGGAGTGGGAAAGAGCATAGCAGTCAAGTTTGGGAAAATAATGGTGATCTTATTTCAGACGAATTTATTAGTGAACAAAGGACGAATTAAATACGATTTAACTGAAATATGGCCAAGATTTGATAAAAATAATGACCACTTAGATATAAACCTCGAAAAGTCCTCAAATCTGGTTGAGTTTGAAACGTTTTTGCTCAATGCATGTTAGACATCTCTTTGACTTTTGGTGTATTGACTATGGTCACCACGACAAATCTATTTAATGCCAATTATTAGGGTAAATCCTTCCGTACGTGAAGTATCAGAAGGACAGTTGTGGTTGGATTTAGGATACATTTGTCGACGACCTCGTGGTATCGAAATAATACCGAGATCGTGCCAAAGTTTACAAACAAGTGTGTCGAGCGTACGTGTGCAATCTCAATGTCACAATTAAACGGGAAGTGAGTCTTTCGTACGACTAAACAAAGGGGTACAGTAGGTTATGATAATAAAAGTTTCCACTACACCAACCGTATTCTCTTCATAAAAGTAGCTCACTACATACTTCGTTCTTGACGATAACGATGAATGAATATATTTCAACAAAATATGTGGCACATCATTTTGAATGAATATGTTTCCGTGTACGCTCAGTGCTTGACGTGCATTACAGCTAACAGCATGAATGAAGACATCCCAGAAGTGAATTTGAAATTTTAGTTAATGCACCTAGTAGAATTCGACAATCTGACACCATTAACTACAATGTTTGCGAATACTTTTCGGGATTAACTCGTCTCAGTGGAAAGAATACAATACAAAACCACTTCAAAGTGTTTCATTGGACAATACTGTCATTCTTTTATTCACTCGCTCGTTCACTCGAATAAATCCACTTTATGTTACCTAATCTCTTTGGTCTACGTATTCAGTGTTGGAATCTGTAACTATTTGTTTTTAAACCGACCTATCAAGTATTAAGTCATGTCTGAATAAATTCAAGGTTATGATGAGTTTTCCTAGATGACTTTTACTTTTTATTGCCGGCTGGAAACGGTTTCTCTTACCTTTGTATGCGGATATTTGGTCCAATGTTGCTGGAAATACTCTTGTTGATTCTCAGAAGTTGAACACTTATTGATTACTCATCGCTCCGGCCGTTCAGTAGCTTATCTTGTGAGAAAAAACCTCTGACCATCTGAGCCAAATTGTAATTTCGATATCATAGCTTTCTTTCTAAAGTCGGAAACCTTTAAATCAAGCACAAATTCGAGTCGTGGTTTAGCAAAAAACGAGTCACTTAAAAATGCTTTACGGAAGAGCATTGTTTGGTGTAACAGAATATATCTTGTTCACAGACTCTGCTTTCAGACCGGATACGGGAACTTTCGTTTTTACATTCCCAATGGTGGATGAACATACACTGACTTTTTTCCAATATTAATCAGTCTCGCTCGCTGTATCATATGTAGTCATAAAAATAGTTTGACATTTAAAGCAAAACGGAATTTTATTTTCAAAGAGAATTATCTTATGAGAAATTTTCATTCAGCTGAGAATTTCGATTTTGACTGCCTACCCCTTATTACTACAGAAGGCAGACGCTGGCTTCAAGAGTCATATGATTGCAAGCAGCACCTAACACCAGTTTCTTCACCATTCATCTTCCGAATTCCCTCGTGAAGAGGCTCGCTTTCAGATCAGCCTTCTCCCGTTAAGTTTGGTTCAATAGATGTGTTTATCCGACCCATCGTATAACATGGTATGCTCATCGTTTTATGATGTCATCTATTACTCATTCTCTACTGGTGAAGATCCGTATAGAGTAACCATCCAGCGTCCCAGTACTATATCTCCCATGAGCAAACCATACCAAACACTAACACTAAACGGTCTGAAGTCATGTATTTCAAGGGCAGCATCCATCGCTATCTTCATCGCATCAAAGGACACTGGAACAAAAATTAACCGGCGACCCTCAGTAAAAAAATCTTATTTATCAATTATCCTTGATTCCTATCTTCATTTGTGACAGAAAGTTTTAGTTTTTAATGTTTGAGACACCATAACATGACTTTCTCTTAACCCTATTCTTGTGCTAACCTAACTAATTCGTCCACAATGTTAACCCAAGTGGAAAACAGGATATTGTCAGTGATCTAAAATTCTTCTGTGGTTTCAGGACACGGATGCAAAAGAAACGATAACTTTACGCTACCACGTCATAATCGAAATTGAAATTTTATCCTTGAGCAATGATCAACAGCTAGGATTTTGATTCAAAGAAATCATCTTCTAGCTTTTATAGAAGCAGTAGTTACTAATGGAAACTTTTACAAAGATTATCTGATCTCTGTGGGGTGTGGTTCCGCTGTCTCTGCGATATTTCAGTACCTAGGCGCTTCCTACGGTTCATGCAAAGTCATCCATTTCCATTGTTAAGAAGATTTTAGCCCCAGAAGGAATATGTCAACAGAACTAACTAAACAGATACATAAAATTTCACTAAAAGCAACCACTTTGGTCTTCTCTGGTTGTGATGTGTGATGAAGTCAATACTAGATGAAATATATAGATTTACAGAAGACAGTTTACCAATAAAATATGACACCTTATCTTCCCTCCTCTATTCCCGGGATAAACAGATTATATACTGTGTTCTCCCACATTTTTTCTGGTCCTCAAGCGACACTGATCAATCCACGCATTCCAACCTCTTTTGGTCATCTCTTTAACTGCAACTTCTAGGCAACGTTACATGACACGTACGTCACTTTGTGAGTAGCATTCACTACACAGTGCGCTCAATTATTTCGTGGGCATCAAGAGAAAAATAGCTATAGCATAGACCAAAAAAGTGATTAAAATGGAGGGCAAATATATCAGACAAAACTCCCTAGTTTTACTCAATGTTCCAGTGTTGGGGGATAACTAGTTAGGAAGTCGAGCAGCCTTCTATAAAGAACAGCAAGACAATCACTGTACGATGCTTGGAATTGGTACCACTGGATAGAATATGTTGCTAGTATAAGGGTCAAAATGTAGCAAAAAGTTAATCCTTCCTATCGTGGGTAGATCCAGATTCAGTTCACGTTACGGAGGTAATCTTACTGACATTTCAGAGACCGTCGGGTTATTAATCCACTCAGACCTCAGTTAGAGACCAGAAACCGTATGATGTTGGAGATACATCTAGGAGATCGATAAACAACTGAGAACCGGGCTGCATGGCAGCTCGCAGAGTTCCTCAGCTGTGAGTGATAATCCTGATGAAGCTCAAGGACACACTATGTAGCAGTGGTTCCCCATAGCACAGGTCTTCGTATCGCTGAGTTAATTAGTGTGTCTCTGCTACCTAATCGGTAACATTTCACTATCATCCAGTCTCTAATTCTGACGTCTGTAAACGTCATAGATCAAGAGAAACTAGTTGAGGCACTCGGCGTGGTACAGCTTTGAGAATGAAGTTTTGGATGAAATACAACTCAGCGGCACTGATATATGAGGAGACCGACATCAAAACTTGGGACTATTCTGATTTATAAGGGACTAAAAGGTGGTTCGATAATGGCTTAAAACATATGGAGTACTTCACTTCGCCTCAACATGAACATCCTTCCAGTACATCACCATACGTCTATCAACGTAACCCCCGAAAAATTCCACGGCCTGAAGCGAACAACCAGGTGCGCATCTACCTTTCTTCTTTAGGAGTTCCTGTTACTAGGAACGCCTTGCTATCCAGAATGACCACAGGCTTGAAGCTATGACCTAAGAAACATGTGTTCACTCATTGATGACCATCTCCCACTAGGACCAGCTGTGTCCAAAGTATGTTTTATGACTTCTCTGTTGTTGTTATCATCACATATCGCTAACCGAACTCCCGCTCTTTTACCATGATCTCCGTTTCTTCTCTTGATTTTAAACTTCGATCTTCACATACTGTCTGTTTTATCGATAACTTACTTTCCTATTTAGTTTTTGTTACTATCTTCAACAATTCAATCAACCGACCTCCTTTCTAACGAAGCGATAACTACTGACATTCAGAAACCCTGCTGACTAATCTGAAATACATGACATTCAAGTCTGTTACTAACTACGGAAACGACTAGAATTAGTACAGTTGGTTGGTTAAACTACCATCTTCTGAAAGTTACCAAATACTTTGAACCGTACAGAAACAAGAAGTAGCGAGCACATAACAATTATTGGGTTTATACTAGCTCGTGAAAAATATATTGGACATCGGAAGGCCGTACACATTTTAAAGTAGATTATCACGTGTGTTTGGGTACTGATTAAATAATAACTGTGGTATGATTATCTCAGTAATTCTCGTTTTTTTTTACTTGAAGTCGATATTTTTAAAGTGCTTTTTAGCTCTGAACTTTATGAAGAATATTTTCTTAGTTCCACTGACGTTTACTAGTGAACTTAAACTATTAATTGATACCTCTGATCCTAGTAAGTAGTCGTCTAGCATCCAGCAGTTCCTGACGATCATAAAAATTTCTGACCTAAGTGCAGTATTACATCAAAAGATTAATTAATACATAGGTGCTATCGTGGAAATATGTCGGTGCATTTCCTGCGTTTTGTATCAGACATTAAAGATGCTATTGGTGGTACGTATATGTCACAGTCATTTCTTATTGCATTTGAACAAAAACCAGGCAGTTGGTGTATGGGTAGGAGTTTAGTGTGTCAAAGTTTTGATTCAAGTAGTATAGTTAGCCTATGCTAATATTTCTGATCAAGTCAAGGTTGTTCTTAAGTACATTTAATCTGAATCATCATTTTCCATTCTACACATCTAAATATTGTTAGCTGGCTTCCAAACTATTGCATTTACACATACTCTTTTTCAGGCCATTAACAAATATTTGCTTGTGTGATACTTCGAAAGATGGCTGATCAAGGTCGATCTCTAATGTAAGATATTAAGATAAAGTTACTTTATTCTAGTCTCTGCTGCAAATGTGGCGTTCAAATCTATTCAAATACAGCAAACATGTGTTTTACATGTCTGTCCAGTGATGCAGATATTGCTGAACATATTGATCGACAAAATACCATAACTTTTTGCCCGAAATGCGAGCGGTAAGGCACTTGCATTCTCTTACTGCTTTTAGTTATTTAAACCCACCATCGAACTGGGTTTCTGCCGAGCCGGAGTCACCAGAGTTGCTTTCGTTATGCATCAAGAAGATTCGTGGAATTAAGAAGGGTTTGGACGTTCGAAGCGCTAGGTTTATCTGGACGGAGCCTCATAGTAGAAGAATATCTATAGAGGTACTCATTATTATGTTATGCTTATCGGCTGGAAATTTTGTTGTTAAACTAATACACTGTAGCGAAAACATAAACTACATAGCATCATTCTAGTAATCCCAATTTATTTACATTTATGCTTCCGTGGGTATATACTGTATACAGAATTGATTGCTGACTGCGGGCACTGCATTTTGTGGCAGTGATTGTAGAAAGATACTACCCCTTTAACAGTAATGTAATACTTTTGATACTATTCTGTACGTATGGTTATAGTCAACTTTCATTACAAACAGTCAACTAGTGCAGGTCCAGCTCTGAAATAACTCAGAGAAGAAACAAACATTATCCACAATTGAAAAGTGTTTCTTTAGTAGTGTACTCGAGTGCTATATAGTATGGAGAAATCATCCTTAATGTGTGTATATTGATTTAAGTTGACTGCTGTTCATTAATTTTCAGTATTAATTTACTCAGTGTAACTTTCGTTCATATGATTTCCAATTCCATTTTCTTTGTATCAGTTGACTCCATTCGAGTGACAGTTGTTTACTTGATAATTTCTGTATTTAGCAATCACTAAACCTAATCGGTATGTAGCTGAATGAACTCGAGTCGAATTAAATTCTCACGAGCTCTTTACCAATAAAATATTCTCAAGATTGTTTTTAGAGTAGTCGGGTTTACATGAAATGAAACCTGGCACATCCTGGTTCGAAGTAATCTCAGTGACCTCAAATCATATCAGTTATAAGATAGAGTGCTACTATAAACCTACCAATCTCTTGATAATCTTATGTTTGTATAAATCTGAAGTGTGTTATTTTCTAACATTCTCACGTTTTATAGACTTCAGTATGGGGGTTCTATTAACATGATAGGTTCCTGACTGTTTCCTTCTCTTATTCGTCCCAAATTGAAATACACACTTCTCCATTCTTAACCCATTTTCTCTAGCATGCAAATCGAGATAACAGATTTTCAACCTAATTTTTATATGAACTAGTTTTCTACTACTGTATCTGTTAATTGGATTAATGTGACGTATATTTTTCACTTTAAATTCTGATTTGGGGATAGTCTAGCAAAATGCTAGACGGAAAAACGTCACATGTTCGATTGTTTTTTCTTTGTTTTCTATTTCTTAACTAGTGTCTGAGTAACAACTCTAGTTTTTGTGCATTGTTTCTTTTGCATCTCTGGATATCTTGAGAAATCAAAACACTAAATTTTCTTTTCAAATTCTTTAATTCATCTATTCCTCAGGTAGGTAAAATGCTGAGACTACTTTTTAAAAATTAATCTTATCTACATACCATTTATCAAAATTCTGTTTAAAAGCTTTAAACCTCTGTAATATTTTTGCCTAATACTCCCATTAAAAAATGGAACGTTGTAAGAACCAATGTTATTATTATTATTATCATAAAAGTACAGGTTGTAAACATTATATACCAAGACAGCACTTACAGTTAGTGAAATATAGGGTTTGTAATACTCTTAAGTACCTATCCTGTACTAACATATGGCTACGTACCTATTTTGAATACTGGACTTATATGTATAACTATGAAGTAAAGATTTATTTCTGAAAAACAATTAATATCATACAGATTTCCTTAAGAGTTTTGAGTTCTGCTGGTTTTCAAACAAATTAAACTTTAACATTTTGGGAATGTTCTTGTAGGTAACTGTACAAGGTACATTGCAAACAGGTGATCGTGTTGAGCAACAAATTCCAATCGATTTCACAGTTCATACTCAACAATGTACATCGTGTACTCGTAGCGCTGCCAAAGATTACTGGAATGCCTGCGTTCAAGTTCGTCAAAAGGTAAGCTTCATTCTCTGTGAAAGAAAGTTGACTCCTGAGTGATAAATAAACATTTCTTTAGTAATTATGTGGTTATTAGTAACTGATATTCGTTTGTTATATCTCATAGTAGTGTCGCTTTATATAAACTTAGTCGTGACTTTAAGTTATTTTGTTCACTTTGTCTTTATCAGTTGTGTTATATTTCTGATCCTCAAACAACATGTATGACTCAAAACATAGTTCTCAAACCTGTACTTATCTAATGAGTTCCACTGAATAACAATGAACTGACTGTCGAGGTTTTATGTCTCGTCCGGTCAAACTACTTGCTGTTCTTTTGGGAAACTGTTTAGACAGAATACTAAATATTCCAATTGTGCATATGAGGACACCACATATAAACGAATAATACTGTCCTCGATTAGATCGTCGCCAGGCTTTACTCTAATATACATAAATATTTATATAAAGACTTCAAACCGGTCAAGATAATTTAAGTCGATAATCGCAATGAAACAGAATACGTAACAACTCGTAATATTCTTCACCGTCTAATTATTTTACACTCTTCTTAATATGTTATTCTGATAGTGCTTTGTGATTATTGTCTTAAGTCTGTTTATCCAAGTTTGACCTACTACTTCCAATGCTGAACTGTTAACAAAAACTTCAGTTATTGTATTTTATTATTCTTACCATTAACAATGAACCTGTCTACTATCAACTTGTACTTTTACCCATTACGTATGGTTGTATAATCTGTTTCATTGTGATTATTTACTCATAACTTGCCTTGATTGGTTCAATATTTTCACATAGATATTTCTGTATTTTGGAGTGAAGCCTGATAACGATCTAATTGAAAACAATATTGTTCGCTTATATGCTTCCTTCTAGATAGAATACGTTTTTAAAGTACTCTGTATTCCTTTTATGTCATATTTTATAAAACAGATTAAACTGCTAAGTATTTTTTTGATGCGGTTACTTATAAATACAAGACGTGGCACCACTTACTAAATGACCTCAATTATTTAATTTCATTGTTAGTGTATTAATATTTCGCTGTATATTCGAGCTTTTAGGTTGGAAAACCAGCTATAATTGAAAGTATTCAAGTAAAACTTTCACTGTTTTGTATTTTTAGAAGGATCTTTATTACCTTCATCTCCGTATTCATTTCTCGAAATGTTGTAAATGCTTATTTGTTTACAACATTCAGTATTTAAATAAACCAAGCAGATTCTATCTTGAGCAAAAAGTGAACTTCTGACCTAATGGTTCAGGCACTCGCCTTTTGACTAGCAAATACAGGTTAAAGCCTCTACTTTAAAACAGACAGCCCAGTAGTAGCACAAGTCCTCACCTAAACGGTTTGCTTCATTACAGAGTAAACAACTTTGTTCTTAGTAGGAGCTACAATAGCAAAAATACAGTGTGGTGTTTATTTTTCTACGTTTATTTGATTTGTACGCTACAATTGGGAGAAGTACCCTAATTAATTCCTACAAAGCTTAAGATGTATTATGTAAACTGGACCTATCTGTTAGTGATGTATACCAAGTGTAATGTCTATCGATACGTGTTCGAGTATGCACTTGAGTACGACACGATCTTTTATTCGGCCACTTACTGCATCCATAAATGTTCATAGGTAAGGTTTTATGACATATACTGGATTTTATTTTGTCATGCTACCTTTTATTGACCCCTTATATTTGTTAATCCTCGGAAATATTTTCAATCACGTTAATTTACCTCTAGGCATAAATGTTATTTTTTAGTCTTTGTTTGTTGATATGTAAGACAGAATGGCGCAAGTGTTTATCCACGCAATCGCTTTGATATTATTTTTCATCACTTCAGTTTTGGAACTCTGTGGCACCATAAGTTCAAAACTGTATCCGATTGATTATCGGACACTATGATTAAAAAAGTGACTACTAAAATGGATTGTCGCTTGTTCTGCGACAGGTAAGAAATTTGTAAATTACTTAATTACTAACCTAGTAATTCATTTCAGGATTTCTAAAAGCCCCCAGCATCATTTACTGTCCGTGCTAGTATTTAGGCAGATAAGTATTGTCAGTACACTAGCACACGGTTTAGGTTGTTTTACTTAAGATCTATTCTGAAATTCCCTCAATAAATTCTCATGTTCTAAGTATCGATTTTTCGTTCTATAGGTTGATCATAAAAAAACACTACTGCATCTAGAACAAGTCATTCTTCGTTCTGGTATGAACAAAACTTGTTCAAATATTAAACAAGTTTCAGGTAGGTTGATATTTGCTTTGATGTTATGGTAAATATTTACATTTTGGGTACTGAATATTGTGACTTTATTCCTATCCGAGTTTAAATTATCATAGGGAAAGCTTTCATCATCTACTTTTCCTTGTAAGCTGTACTAAAAGAAAGACTTTCGAACTGACTAGAAGAGCTCTTTTAAAAACTCGAATTTTTAGGAAACAGAATATTTGCTACACCCCCTCCATGACCGTTCAGGTAGACTGTTAGTAATACAAGGCTTACAAGTGTTCACATTTATTAATTTTAACTTTTAGTTTCAAGATTTCCTAAACACATTGTTTTGTGCTGAGTTCATAAATCTGTAAATTGAGATTTAGTAGTCTTAGCACACTTCCCTTTTTACTCCAATATGTTAGTGCTTCAAATCAAACTGAATAGACATATTAACATTAAATGTCATAAAAAATTCATCAGCTCTCTTCAGGTTATTGTATTTCGCAAGAAGACAATAAAAAATAGAAACAGTGGAAATACGTTAAAATAAATAAGGACAATACTAATCGAAGGATAAGAATAAATGAATGAAAAAAAATACTCAACCAAGTGATTGTTTACTAAAATAATCACTTTTTACTGCAAGTTGCGATTATGCTCCGTTAGCTTGAGTTTTGTCTGTTAGACAGTATTATTATCTGTCATACAGAAACGCGACTCAAAGTACGAGGATTCGTGCTCAATTACAAATTTAGGTTTCCTGTCTTGTCGAGCATATTTCAAAACTACCTCTGCTTACTTAAATCAGAGATTTCGTGATAATAGTCGAATTTGAGTTTTTAACTCCCCGTTGCTATTCGTATAGGATTTGTGACTTAGTTCCTTTGAGGATGGTTTTACAAACTTATATCTGTCTCAGATCAGACAACTGTTAATTCGTCATTTTAATCAATGATTTGTCCGTTATTTAGTTTTATTGACTTAGAATATGCCGATGACATTGTCCTATTTGGTGAAGATGCTGACAAAATGCAGTCTTCTGACTACCCTAAGCAACAATGCAAGCATGTTTGGGATGCGGTTTTCCCCCTCGAAATGCAAAATGTTGCTTCAAGACTGGGTTGCATCGGCACCTGAACTAGTGATAGGGAGTGAAGTAGTCGAGCGTGTAGACCGCTTCACTTATCTTGGGAGTCTCATCAGTGCCGATGGCTTGGTGACTGACGAAATCTCAGCTCGGATACAGAAGGCTCGATTGGCTTTTGCCAACCTGCGTCACTTATGGCGTAGGCGTGATATCCGTTCTCTAATTAAAGGACGAGTGTACTGTGCAGTAGTTCGCTCCATTCTCCTATATGGCTGTGAAACATGGCCAGTGAGAGTAGAAGATATTCGTAGGTTACTGGTTTTCGATCATAGATGTTTAAGAAGCATTGCTCGTATACCGTGGGACAACCGAGTGAGCAATGCTGTCGTTAGGAAACGAGTACTAGGTAAGGATGGGAGAGAAATCGATGAAGTGGTGAAACTTCATCAGTTGAGGTGGTTGGGACATGTGTTACGTATGCCGAACCACCGACTGCCTCGACGAGCCTTGTTTTGTAGTGTAGGAGTAGGTTGGAAGAAAGTTAGGGGCGGCCAAACCAAAACATGGCAGAAATCCATGAAGTCATTGACTAGTGGACTGAGCCATGTCGGTAATTGTCGACTACCTGGTTGGGGTCCGCGAGATGATAATAATCGATGGTTAGAGACCTTGAATGACATGGCTCAAAATCGTTCGCAATGGCGCCGGTGCATTTATTCTCTGTGTTCTCTCAAATCCTAATCTTCTGGATTCTTCAACACCTCTAGTTTCGACTCTCTAAACTTTTCTCACTGAATCATACTTCTTGAATAGTATCTTCTCATCCTAACCTCTCCGATTACTCCTAATACCGTTACTACCTCTTCTACTATTGGATTTGAATTGACGATTACTTCTCTGTGCTGATGTGGTATGGCAACATGAACTGATGTACTTATGTACAAAGTTCTACGTTGCATCTGACTGACCGTTATTTAGTTTATGAAGGATCTAGAAATCATATGGTTTTGTCTAAACTGCTTCCTCAGTATGTTCTTAACCAACGTAAATCCTTGGTGTTTGTCCATTATGACTGTATCGATAATTCCGTCTTAATATTGTTTCTGATCATTTAAAAACACTGTCAGACTCACAAGAGGTCGAATAAAGTCAAGAAAATTTCGGGAATATTCACGTATGAAAACATAATAGATTATTCTACAACAGACAATAATTAGCCTAAAACTCATTCAAAATGATAAGCTCAATAGCGGCGACAGTCAGTTCTCAACACAGATAGGCAAAATTATAAAAGATTAAAATGTGCACCGATTAGTAAGAAAAAAGTCATTTTATCACAATAGTTTTACGAACAGAGTTCAAAAAACAACCATAGGTGCTCATAAGTATTATAGTAATAGTTAGTCAGTCAGTCAGTTAGCTACAACGTAGAACTTCGTATGTACGTACATCAATTTAAGTTGCCATGCCACATTAGCACAGAAATGCAATTGTCACTTCAAATCCCATAGTAGTAGAGGAAGTAGAAGTGTTAGCAGTAATCGTAGAGATTAGGGTTCGAAGATATTATTCAAGAAGTATAATCCAGTGAAGTCACTTCAAAAAGAGGAAGATAGAGGTAATGAGCAATTCAGAAGATTAGGATTTGAGAGAACACAAAGAATGGATGCACATGCGCCATTGCAAACAATTTTGAGCCATGTCATCCTAAGTCTCTAACTATCGGTTACTGTTGTCTCTCGGACCTCAAACAGATAGTCTACACCTACTAATATGACTCAGTACACTTTTCAGTGACTTCATGGATTTGTGCCATGATTATAGTAATAATACATGGATTTTACTCTGTTGTCTATCCCATATTCTATCTCGAATACTTCAACCAAACTGTAGTTTCCCTTTCTTTTATACCTGGTTTTCTTAAAATTTTTTTCAGGAGGTATTGACTTCTTTTTCAGTACTCGTTCACAAGCGGTCACCTTTGTGAATTTTCTCTCCAAACGTTCCCCTTGCCGGTAAGTAGATAATTTTGTCATTTTCTCTCTGATTTTTGAAATTCACTAGTTATTTTGATTTTGAAATTCATATATATAAAACTTGATCCATTGGTTTTAGAGTTTCATTTTTTTTTGTTTTTGACAGTTAACAATCCTTACTCTCCAATCATTGATAATATAAATTAATCTATTTCCTATTTATTGCAATCTGTTCGACCTATAGACTGAATTCTTCATCCATGTTTCCGGAGATTAGATAGTTTCTTGTGATTTTAATGCTTAAAAGTGATTATAAAAACATGACATAACGTAATATTAATTGATATTCCTGTTTACATTGTCTGGCTTAAAACAGACTCTTATCTCAAATAAATGCAATTAGAAGTTTTCTGAATGCTGAAAATAAGTTTTAGTAAAATTAATTTCCTACCTGACTACAGTATAGTAAATAATCTTTGAAATTCCTTACTGGAGTAGTAAATCTGTAATCATAGCATACATATTGACTAAAAGTCCACGAGCTATAAGTCTAGATTCATGTAAACATTAGGTTTAAAAAGTGTCGTCAAATTACTGAAAATAACATTATCATAAGGGAGAAAAAGGATAAATTTGGTATCAAGTGTCTTTTGCATACAGTGATAAGTAACCAATGCTATGACTGGTGATGAAATCACAGTTAAGTGTTTCATCTTGTTAATGGTTTATCAAATAGATGTACACTAACACAGTACATCGTGATTTTTAATAGTTTTTACTTTAACATTAGCTTCATGATATTTACTACTGATTAATCACGAAGTAGTGATCAGTTGAATGTCATGTTTGTTTAATTTTTTAGCTCTGACTAAATCCTGTTGATGAATTCAAAATGTACTCAGTAGTCTAAATGATTTCACATCGTGTGTAGCATGCTGAGAGCCTATGTAGTTAGATGTAGTTGATAAGAGACACTGGACTTGGGTTTCGTGCTATGTGGCACTTGTCAACCTTACTGTGTCTAGTTAGTGAACAAGTAATTTTCCAGAGTTCTATGTAATGTATTCCGTTTATCCATTTGTTTGTGGTTTGATTTCCCAGATATTCGTTTGGTTAAATGATTTATCTGTAAATATAAGTCTAATGAAGTCATTATTTATGACAAAAAGCTCCTGAAGTATGCTCTGAAACAATTGATTTCTTGAAGTTTTTGATTATAAAAATGATAATATTGTTAGTTTGTCTGACTGTGAAGCTCCGTAGACACTTGAAAATTTAATTCACAACTTCCGGATTACGAGTTTGAACTTCAGTTCACTTCAGTTCCACTTGGAGATCTGATAGGTTTTTTTCATAAGTTGGTATTGTTCACATCCCTTTATGTATTACCAAAACACTCTGCTAGCTCTTATTTATTTACATCTGTGTTTAATTTATTTTCAGCTGTCAAACTGCACAACATTTAAAATCTCATGATGTAAATAATAATACTTACAATTATAAATATACATTTTCTCTGGAGATTGCACCAGTTTGTAAGGTTAGTGTAACATAGATATCTTTTCAGCAACTAAGTTTGTAGTTGATTTCTATTGCTCCTTTGAATTAGCCTATATTTTTTAAAATTTAACTGTTGAACTGCTCTACATCGGCATTAGTTCACTAACAAAGCTTATTTCATTATTTTCTAATAATTTAGGTCTGAGTTTATCTCATTTTGTTCAAAACTGCACCACTTATATTTATATTGTAATAGCAACTTTATATGGTTAATTTTTTTCTATTGTGGTATTTTTTGTAAAATGTTGGTTACGCATTCCGTATAGATCAGGTAACTCTCAATGCCCGTATCCCACTTAATACTCGCGTGATCTTGTTTGTTGCAATTAAATTTCTTGAATTTTCCATACGTTCTAATAAACTAAAGGGATAAGTAATACAAATCAAGTTGAATTTCTCGATAAGGCGTATAAAAGTTATTTTTTTATTTTGTATATGCGAGAAATTAGCAATTATTTGAATCTGAGTAATAATAATAGTATTAATAATAATAATAATAATAATAATAATAATAATGGGAAGATTTTTAGTTTCAATACTCATCATAGTAAGTATAACCACACTTTTAATATAGTCATTAACAAAGTATCTTTTATCCTTACCCCGTGGTATCACTGTTCCGATTTCATCATTTAACTTTTACCAGTAACTTGACAAAACAATCAAATCAGAATTGCTAATAAGGAGCTAATTTATTGTAAAACAAGTCATATTTGAGTCTATATATCTTTTTTTTTAAAAATACGCTGCGATCTTTCGCCATTTTCTAAAAATTATCTCAACGTTTACTTTTTCTCTTTTTAAGAATGACATAGTTTGTTTATCTCGAGCTCAGTCACAAAAATTGGGTGGTATAAATCAATTGTGCGTTGTTAGCAAAGTTACCGATGCTATACACCTGATTGATCCTTTTACATGTCAAGGTAAGTTGTCTGTTGTTCCATCTTTATTCACTGTGTGGGTGATTACTTTTTCTCTTTTCATTTTTTTCAGCCCATTTTATGTTATTGTATGTTAGTATGCGGTTTATTTTTGCCAACTATCAACGTCTGTAATTATACAGATTTTAACAATAGTAGAAAGAGTTTTAGATAAGAGGAGTCTTCCTGTGTGTTTGATATCATTATAAATGTTCATCTGACTTCAAAAGACTAAATATGCAATATTTTAACAAATTTTACTTCCGGTCTATTGACTTATCTTTGTCGTTTCACATCAAATTCCAAAAGTTTAGACAATTCAACAAATTTTCTGTTAAAATTATTTACGGACACAAACTTGGGCAGTCAAAAAGCGCACAAATATCCAGTCTGTGAGGTGTGATTGATAAAGTTAATGTTTATCATTGTATGAAGGAAAATTTGACTGGCATTTCAAAAATAATACACCTGAAATCATTCAAAGCGTCTCATGTTTTGTAAGGAAAAGGTAGAAGAAGTCTTAGTTTCTTTTTGCTTAAATAACAAAAATGAACCAAAATTTACTAGAATATAGTATAATTCGTTCTTTTTAATCTCTCTGTCTCAACAATCCGGGTTATCTTCTTTTATTTCGTGTCACTCTTTGGTATTTTGAATGTAAAAACAAATCTACTTAGCTATTGAACATAATTAGTTGTTTTCAAATTGCTATTTTTTAAAGTATTTTTGTAAAATGTGACCGATTTATGCGTTTGTCTGTCTAATTATTGGGTTTTCAGTTGATCTTTTCTGAATTTCATTGCATATTGTGCTAGGCAGTGAATAATTCTGTTACGCCTGCACGTTAAAACGTCATTTTGATATGCTTGAACTATTGCGAGTTTACCTAGTCGGAAAACAAGAGCGAGGATTGAGGATCCGGCGACACGACATGGTACTCAAATCCGATTATCCTAACCCCCATATTGAGTAAAATAAGAAGACTTGATATGAAGTAGAACCTCTATTCGACAAGCATCCAGAAAGTACAAGGTCCGAGTCCAGAAGAGAATCAGGATCCCAGAATAGGGATCCGGGATCGGGTCCTGATCACAAAACGTTACAGATATTGCGTATTTATACATTTTGGTCGAATAAGAAACAGCATCGAAGTCTGTGACATTGACAGTTAAGACGACCAATTGGAAGCAACATTTGAAGTGACATTGATAGTCAGGACCACCGATAAGAAACAACATTGGAGCACGTGACATTAATATCTAGGACGACCATAAAATTGACCAGTAGGAATTAACCAATAGGAATTGACCAATAATTGTCTTAGGATATTGGATGAATATCCTAACAAATTCGGTGTATGTTGTACATTCTACGATCAACTGTTGTTAATAATCTCACCAAATGATCTACTTTTCGATAACTAATTACGTCAAATGTTAAATTGTTATTCTTCTCCAAACGTTTCTCACCGTAGATGATATAACATAAGGGAATACCAACTAAATCTTATGAATCGGTAACCGATTTTTTGTTAACTACTAACTGATGAACTAAAATTGGTTCATTCAACTAAATTCGTTGAATTGTATTTTGAAATTATTTCGCGCTAATATTTTATATGTGATTTACTTTCTTTTAGTTTGCTATGTAGACAGTAAGGCTTATTTTGCATCGCCATTCATGTCAATTACAACACAAAAACATCTTTCATCATTTGTTGTACTTGAAATTGAAGAACAAAGAGATGATTGTAGCCAAATGGGCTCTTCTAGAAAATCATATACTACATCAAGTACTTCATATCCAGTTGGTGCTAAATTGTCTAAAAAGCATTCACCAGTCTCTGTATGGGTAATGAAAGATCCAACTAACGAAACAGGTGCAATTCAACTTGATAATGAATCTGACAGTGGTATGATTCATACTAGATCACATCTTGGTCGCATTTTACATCCTGGAGACAAAGTACTTGGGTAAGTTTTGAAAATCTAATAATTTGATAACTTCACATTAATTACTATCGTTTTAGGATGTATTTTTATTATTACACAACATATCTATAGGGTATATGACTTTGTTTTTCCATTTTGGTGTGTAATAATCGTAACACTTAATATTTTATGTAGATTTTCAATTTACTCACCCTATTGCGTCAAAAACATAGCCTAGAAACTCTACAAAACTACTTAATCATATCTTATTTAAAAAAGAGATTAAAGTGTATCGTAATTCAGTGCTTCAGTGTGATTCGTAAGACAGCGTGTAGTAATAGTTGACTGATCCGATCCTCCTGCAGTCAAAATACTAATCAAGATTCGATTTTGCTAAATAGTTCTATTCACAAGCTGACTGTTTTAACTTCGATCACATTTTGGTGAGAACACTCATGTCTGATTCTTTAACTGGACGTAGAAATATCACAGCAGGGGTACCCCTTAGATACCAATCAGAAGATGAAATAGTCAATCATGTATTCAGAGATAAGTGCCTAGTTAATCGCAGAGAATCAGTACATCCTAAAGAAGTTTGTAATGATATCCAAACAACTTTAAATGCAACAAGGACATTCACCTACAACTCAAGCCAAAAGATTACGAAATGCATCTGAATTATTAGATGCTGGAAAATTCATCTTAATCGACTTGGAGGACTATAAAAAGTGACAAAAATCCAAACATTTGCTAATAGTCTTTCTATAATAACCATTACTGATGGCGGATTACGGAAGTAAAATAGGTGAAAAAGGCGGCGGTGATTACACTAAAAAACTATTCTGACTTATCAGGAAAACAGGTATTAAGAAGCTAGCTGTCAGTGAGACTGTTTCGGAAGAAAATATAACCACTATTGATCCTCAGCCTAGGGGATTAGATGGGTGAGCAAAACAGTTCAACTGTCAAAAGGACATCAGTGAGAGATCGATACACATTCTCCAACTCTTGGTGAGGTTAAAAATACTATATCTACCATGAAGGGAGAATAAGCGACAGACCCTAATGTATCGACCTCTGAGATCTTTCAGCTATTAAATCGAAAGAAATATTGGCTAGCGTTTAGCAACTGAACACAATCTTGTCTAACCTTTCTGGATTACTGACTGTTCTAGTTTATGAGCAAGAACAGAAACTTGTACTTGCCACAGAGGAATTAGTTTAAATAATGTCGTATCTAAAGTATTAACCTCTTCAGACATCCGATGCTTATCTGCTGCTGCATGGCAGGAAACCAGACTGGTTCCAGACCTAAGCATGGATATATTGAACAAACATCTGTTCGGCACTTATCATGTTTTGATCTTATTAACTGCTAACGGTGAATGTTAACCCGAATGATTTTCAGTAACTCATGTTTGTTAAGCAGTAAATAAAATTGCTTTGGTATACATAAATTTTTACATGACAATGATATGATATCTTCAGGTTAGACCTCAGAAATTGTAATATAAACAATACAGAATTTGAAAAACTTCCAGAAGATAAAATTCCTGACATTATACTAGTTTTACGACCTAGTCAGTCGAAGAATACAGCTGGAGAGAAAAACAATGGACCAAGTAAACATAAACGCATTCGAAAGCATTCATTGACTACGGCAGATTCTGAATGCGATACCTCTTCCCAGGTAGTGTGTACAAACTCTTCATCATCTGAAGATGACTATGTATCATTTGACGAGGAGGATGAGGATGCGACACTTGAATTTCCAATTATGGATGTTAATTTTGAAGGTGAGTATTTTGTAAAAATTTTGCAAAATTATTTGTTGTCTTATTAGTTTATACAGATGATAATAATCTGTTAAGTGACAAGAGAGCTCGGACTTGATACATGTAAATAATTTTGTTTATAATGTTATGTTAGAAAAAGTGTTATAAACTAGTTTTTATGTATCCTCTTAGTATATTTTACATATGTAGATTAGAGGCATACATAATAAACTTTCGATTGTTGTGTAATATGCTCATTCATTACACTTATTATTAACATTCACATAAGTCAAGTTCGATGGCTAACAGTTGAAAATTAGGTAAATGTACTAAAAACATCTATGGATCTTAAACTGAGGTTGAACTTATTTGTATGTAATTTTAAATTCAATAATGAGGAACTCTTGAAGTATTCTACTATCGTGTTTAGTATTCAGAACCAGGTGAAATACCATAATCAATCTATTATAACCTTGTATCTGTCAGTCAGTCAAACTCAGCGTAGAACTGGGCATATGTACACATTAGTTTAAGTTGCCCCATCTCATTAGCACAGCGAAATACAATAAGTCAAGGTAAATCCCAGAATTGTAAAGACATTAACAGTTTTAATGATCATCGGAAAGATTAGATATCACAGATACAGTTCAGGAAGAAGATATGATTTAACCGAACAAAATACTAGTAAAAGGTAGTTTAAAAACTTGGGATCGAAGAATAAACAAAGAGTGAATGCACCTACTCCATGTTGAACTGTTTTGAACGATGTCATCTGAAATCCTTAATCATTGGTTATGATAATCATACGAACTCAAAACAGGTAGTCTGGACCTGCCTATATGACTCAGTATTTTCACCCCTAGTTTTCTTCTAACGAATTACACCAGTCGAGAAAGTCGGTAATACATCATTGTGGCATGTTATACATGTTCTCATCATTTTAGTCAATAGAGTTTGACTAACTCGTCAATCTACTCTCAGAAATGATAGATTTCACATAAATTGAATAAGTGACATTGTAAATAAAGCTTCTGATGTATCTTACAATTCAACTGTCCATCAGTACAATAATTTCATGTCTCATATGCAACAATAACAATCTAAAATGTTTTAATGTAGTAGACAAGTTGTTGTAAAAATTTCTTCTGTTATTTATACAAATTTATCTATTCATTTTATTGTTAATGGTGTACATTTGTAATATCTGCTAGCATTTCTTTTTTCTTCTACCTTTTCACAGATGCCAATGAAGAAGTATTAATAAAATAGCAATGATTTAAATGAAATACAACAAAATAACTAAATTCTCAGTGTTTTAACAATGAACTATTGTATTTACTTTGTTCTTTTTCTATCGATATTACTTTCGAATAATTTCTCTCGTAAATATAGATGCTTATTTACAACAACAAAGCAATCAATTAACTTATCTCTTTTTTGTTGTTTAGATCAAATAATTGCTAGTGTTTGTTTCGATTTCACTTGTATTGAACATCGTCGTTGTTTTCTTTTTTAGGTTTAGGATAATGCTATTACAAATTTTGTATTTAAATTAAGTATTCGAAAATTACATCAACTTATTCACTACCCTAAGCAAGAATATGCAAGCATGTTCGGGATGCGGTTGTCCCCCTCCAAATGCAAACTGTTGCTTCAGGATTGGCTTGTATCGGCACCTGAACTAGTGATAGGGAGTGAAGTAGTTGAGCGTGTCGACCTCCTCACTTATCTTGGGAGTCTCATCAGTGCTGATGACATGGTGTGTAACGAAATCTCAGCACGGATACAGAGAGCTCAACTGGGTTTTTCAACCTGTATCATTTATGGCGTAGGCGAGATATCCGTTTGCTAACCAAAGAACGAGTGTACTGCGCGGTAGTTCGCTCTGTCCTACTATATGGATTTCGAAACATAGCCGGTAAGAGCAGAAGACATTCGCACGTTATTAGTATTCGTTTGTAGATGTCTTCGAATCATTGCTCGTACATCCTGGGACAACCAAGTAAGCAATGCTATAAGTTAGGTATCGAGTACTAGGTAGGGATGGCGAATCAGTAGATAAAGTAGTGAAACTCCATCATTCGAGGTGGTTAGTACATGTGTTACGAATGCCTAACTACCGACTGCTTCGACGAGCTATGCTTTGTGGTATAGGAATAGGTTGGAAGAAAGCTAGGGGCGGCCAAACCAAAAAATGGCAGAAATCCATAAGGTCGCTGACAAGTGGACTGAGTCATGTTGATAGACGTAGGCTACCTGGTTGGGGTCCGCGAGACAAAAGTCACCGATGGTTAGAGACCTTGAACAAAATGGCTGAAAATCGTTTGCAATGGTGCAGGTGCATCCACTCTTTGTGTTTTATGAAATTCTAATCTTCAGAATTCATCATCTCTATCATTCTATTTCTAAAGTAATCTCACTGAACTATACTTCTTGAATAATATCTTCGATCCCTAATATTCTCCATCACCGCTTATTCTTCTACTATCGCTACCACTATGTGATTTGAACTGACAGTTGCGTCTGTGTGTTAATGTCGTATGGCAACCTGAACTTATGTACGTACGTACAGGGTTCTACGTTGTAACTGACTGACTCAACTTATTCACTCTTTAACATCTGATACATTAATTTGAATGAGACTGTATTCAGAAAATAAGCATAGCTTATATTTCCCAAAGTAGACAACATTACCACCTGTCCTATGCATAGTATGGTCATTTAACTATTTGAAAATTATCTGATCACGATCGACAGCTATTAAATTATAAGTAGGCAAATATCATGAATAAAATCTTATTGATAACAACCAAATTGATGCTGTCAGCTGTTCAACAAAGTTTATTAAGTTGAATGATTAAAGTAGATCAAACTCGCCAAAGGTTATTTGCTTGATCTTTAAATCCAGCAGTTAAAATTGACTCCTAGCAAATGACTTTTACGCAGAAATTTCCGATTTTCAAGATTATTGATTAGCTGACTGTCCGTCTATTCATGCCTTTATTATTCTTTCTTATAAGACAACTGGTCACTAGCTGTATACAGACAATGACATGCTATTATTTGTTGGGGATGTTAGATCCCCAAAACTCGCTTGTTAAATGCCTTATTTCGGATTCTACGTTTGCCAGCATGGGCTGATCAGTCGACCTTGAGATTTCAATTCCCACCAGGAAAATCCATGGCTGTGATTGGCTGCTGTGTATTCTAGTGTGCTATTTTCTTAACTGTCCCAAGGACGTGTCTATGATGTATAAATAAACGAGAGTTGTGTGCTTGACAGTAGTGTGATTGCTGGGTGTTTATAGAATATACTTCCTACGCTTACAAAGCCTTCTTACTTTATTTGGGGATTCAAGGTAGCCTACCTGGACGCTGGTAAAAGTCTCGTTCGCATTTATCGACTAAGGTAAACTCGTAATAGCCTCAAGCATACTTAGTGACGAACCGAATACATTATAGCCAGATATTTAACTTTCTGACTCTTATTTTTTTACTATATTGATGATGCTTAACAGTTGTTATAAGTCTCTAGATCAGAAGAAATATTTAATGTTTCCTAGTTGCAAGTAGTCTCTTAGCCAATATTAGTCTACGTTTGTATATTTGTATAATATCGTGACCTATTCAGTTTAATGGATAGAATTATTATGATAGCTAAATTTTCCACATGAGGTTGAGATTGACAGAAACGGTTTTTAGGTATATCACTACTATAAGTCTTCTCTCAATTCACAAAAACTCATCACCATTGGATATTCAGTGTTATAGGCAAACACAACATGAAAGCCCTCATGATTTTACTATTGCTTATTATTGCAACGGACTGGTTATTAAATAAGGTATACCTTTGACGGACAAATAGGCGTTAGATTATCTCATCAGTACCCAAGGTTTAGTTATGTCAACCGAGGCACATCATTTGTTAAGTGACCGATTTTGATCAGTGCATTCCATGGGTTATCGATTAAGTAAATGTGGGTTTAGCCAACGTAATAATTCACCTATTACTTAAATGCTTTTTCATTCTTCAGAATGTCCGTAACAAAGCAGTAATTATGGTGACTAGTTGTGTATAGTGTCAGAGATATTTCTTGTTTAATTGAATTCATTACAAGTTATCTCGTCTATTAAAGTATTCTTGGCGCTTATGTATTATGCTAATCTCTAAAGTATCCTTCTTGCAACAATACTCATTTTTATGCCTTATTCTATATGTGAATTCGTTTATTTGTATCTGAAGGAATATGGTATTATTATTGCTTATAAAATTATACAACGCAATCAAGATATTGTTACTCCTGGACTGTATTTTGTAATCGTTAGGTTTAGCTTTTACTAACCTCATGTGACAAGACTGTGTATTGTATGATAATAACACTAGCAACAAACCATAGATTCATGCACTCATGAGTATGGCATTAGTGATAGTACTGGGTTTACTAACTTATGCCTGAAATTCGAATGTCTAAGCTAGCATTCCTACTCTTGATTTAAAATATGATCAAGGAAAACTACCAACAATTTGTGTTAAGCCTATAAGGCAGAATAATCAGCGTTTAAGAAATGTGAGTACTATGGAAATTCGAACTAGCTACCTTCACATTATTGATTAAATTATCTGATAATTAAGCTACTTAATTCAATCTGTTAATCCAAGTCTCAACTACACTAAATATTTATAGAATAATAAATTAATGTACATAACAATAGAAGAGGCAGAATTTATTTAGATGTATTTGAACAACCCTTATTAATAACAATTAAAAAAATAGAGATATGCAAATTAGAAGACTGAAAATTCATCAACAATCACGACTGATTTACGTTTGACTGACGTTTAGAATAATGCGCCATATTTTTTATTCACACAGGGCAAAATAGTTTGTTTAAATCAATGAAGTATCTACTTACTAATTAAATTCGGGACATTTTCAAGAAATTCGTCGGCAAAATTACCCGGTGGATCATATCTACCAACAACATAAATACTATGACGATCTTTTGAAAAAGCTCTGCCGAATCCAGCTGTTGTAGTCGACTTCCATATCACTTGTGTAAAATGTCCTTTTTAAACAAAAGATGTTTCAAAAGTAAGTGAATAGTTAGTGAAAAATACTCAAAATTCAAGACTCGACAATTTGAAAATCATACTCTTTGGTTGGGAGATTTCTACAAACGTAACTTTACCTTATTTCAATTTTCGCTAATGTTTTTGGTTACCACTCGTACATTCTTATTTCATTCAAATGTAAATGATTAGCTTAACTCAAAACGCAAATAGTGTACCCCAGTTACAACTATTATAGTTCAGAGTGGTTGGTACACAATCTAGGGTATTCTATAAATCAGCTTACCTCTTCTGTCCTAACATCAACTAAAAAACTATATAGATTATCATCCAAAATTAAATTTATTCTGTACATTTACTTCAGCTACCAATTTGTAATCCTTGTTTTTGCCTGCTAGAACCATTTTTTTTACTTAATTTTATGATATTCCTTACTTAAGCCAACAAACTGAGGCTTCGACAACTAAATGACATTGATACTCAAATGTATCCACTGTCTTCATGTCGTTTATTCATTTAAATATGTATACATGTATATAATTTTCAGCTGGGGTAATTTGAGTCTCGTCCACTGAAAATACTATTGTGAATGGGTTGTTTTAGGAAACGATTTCCCCTACCTATAATATGACTAACCTGAATTCGAGCATGCAAATGAAAACGAGAGGTGTACAGACTGATCACTTTGATCATTAACTCAAGAAAGCTACCAACATTATAATCCAGAGAGACCTGAACAGTAATTCTCATGTAACTAGCCTACAACCCTACAGTATATATCTGTCAATCATCACTGTTTAAATATTGAATTAGAATATCACATTTAACTACTGAAGAAATTATCAATAGTGTATATATGTATATAGCAATTCACAAATTTATAATCAGTAAACTTACCACAAGGAAATTGATTTTCTTTCTTGAAATCATAGTCATCTATTTCTTGATACCATGTTTTAGTAGCATCTGCACCTAGTTGTTATTTTTAAAAAAATTCATATCAAGAAGTAAATTTCTACAACAGATTAAACATTTCAAAAGCTAGCATGAATCGGTAATATTGAATTCTAACCGATTTAACGATGATTATTTAGAAAAAAGGATATTTATACCCGAGGTAGCATCTAACTGTCACTTGATTTCAGCTGCTGAAACCTAATGACACACGTGACTCAAAATGATGCGTCATGAATAGACCAATGATTGTATTTTACACTAACCAATCAAAGCAATGATGATATAGTAATGTTAAGATTGTTTTTCTAATTTGCTCTAATCAGAAAATATTGTCTGTCATAGTGTATTGCTTTTGTGTAAGTTCACACGCGGTGACCAATGACCACTGAATTCCATGCAACTAATAAAGAACTTTTTAAATTTATTTTGTAACTAGTACCTGTATAAAATGTCTTAGCAATTTTATACATTTAAACATTTCTCTTATTGTTTAGTTCATCCGTTTTTATTACCTCACAGCAGTCTTTTTGATCTTATCAACTCACCACCTCTGAATGGTGAATTAAACTTGTCATTCTTAAATATTTTGCTTAACCGAAATTATTATTAATTTGAATTGTCTTATCAGTTTTCACTTTATATGTGTTCTTTTATTAAGTCAACATCATAACTCAGGAGTTGAAAAAACCTCCAACTAAAGTAAAAGTATTTTGATTGATTAGTGACTGACTTATTAGTTGCAATGAATGAATAATCTTGATGTGTTCGTGCACTAAGCCACTCGTTCACAACTTCGACTTCAAAACGACAAATTAGACTACTTCTGTCTTCTTCTGTTATACCTTCTAACTGAAAAGAAACTTCCACTTTGTATAAAAGCTCTGTTGATCGAATCCTTAGAATAATGAATTGACACTAAAATATATTCAGTTGTGTAGATCGACTCAATGATTCGTAATTATTTAATTTAATTTAATGTGAGTAATGCTCATTGAATAGAATAAGTCACGATGAATTAATCAATACAAGGAGAATGGCACTGAAAATCAAAATAACTTACACATAATGAACAATTTTAAACAAGTGAAAATGCATTGAAAATCAATTTAACAGAATTTCACTGTGAATAAATTACGATAATGAACATGTGTTGAAAGTTCACTTGACTGCATGAAAATCAACTTAAATCAATAAAGAAAATATTTTTACGATTGCTTTACTTCCTCATACCTAGTATTTGTCGATTCCATATTTAGAACACATTTATTCACACTTATTCTTACTTATTTTATCCAGTTTTTGTCACTTATTAAATTACACATTTTGAAACCATGAATTGATCAGTGTTAGACCATCATTAGAAACCTGGAAGCACTGGAAGGCCGTTTCGTCCTAGTATGGGACTCATCAACAGTGCGCATCCACGACTCCTGCACCCCGCAGGATTCGAACCCAGGACCTTCGGTCTTGCGCGCGAACGCCTAACCCCTAGATGACTGAGCCGGTATCTAATGGTGTTCATGTCTAATTTGATCAGTTCACGGAGTTGCGCAACTTCATACACAGTCTTCGATAGTTACTGTCTACACCCGAACAGGTTGAACTTCACTGATCACTACTTCCCACTAGAACTCAGAGAAGATTCCCCACAGAGCTAGTCACGAGTGAGCACATGCAATTACATTAAGGGGTTGTGAAGATTATTACGTTACACATTTAGGCGTTCTCACGAAACCCCGTAATGCAGCTAATTAAATTGTTTTGTTTAATTTTAATCGTATATTTTATTAATATCACATTGGTGTACATTATTGTGACTAGTTTCTCTCAGCTTAAAGAATCATGATGTTTAGTTTTTAATTTATTATGCGTTTAGTTGAATGCTTTTGATAAACTTGACGGTAAAAATTAATTTTTAAGATTAATATTCAAAAAATTGTATCGTTTGTATTACAGTGTTTCAGATTACTTCTAATGCACACTATGTATTACAGAAATTTCAAACTTATTAATTAATAGATTATCTTACTTTAAATAATTAAATTGATCATTCTTGTGTCCTTGAAGAAGAAATTGTAAACAGGAAAGAGAAACCTAACTCACTATTTAAGGACTAAGTGTGAAAATGCTCGCCCTAATGACACAGTTTACGACACATAATTTCAACTTCAACAAATACTCATCAAAGCTGGATTCTCACTTAAATTTATCAATAGGCACTCATTATCAGAATCACGACTTTAATGATCAGCGACAATTTCAAAAGAAAACTTTTTATGAATACAGAATTTAAGGATAAAACAGTTGTAGAATTTTGGAATAAATGATCTTTTTATATGCCTTATATATAAACTCAAATATTTGTCAAACAACTATCAACATGAATTTTTTTTCATGTCGATCGACTGGATTATGAAGATGTCAAAATCTAGAGGAAATCACGGTACCAAATAGACATATGGAATGCAACTGGACGATCGGGACTTCGCAGATGACACATTTCTTCTATCGCACACGCAACAACAAATGCAAGAGAAGACGACCAGTGTAGCAACAGCCTCAGCAGCAGCAGGTCTCAACACACATAAAGGGAAAAGCGAAATTCTCCGATACAGCACCACACGCACCAACCAAATCACGCTTGATGGAGATGTCTTGGAGGACTTTAAAACCTTTACATATATGGACAACATCATCGACAATCAAGGAGGATTCGATGCACATGTAAAGGCACGGATTGGAAAAGCAAGTGCTGCATTTCTACAGTTGAACAAAATCTCGAACTCAAAACAACTGTCGAAAAACATCAAAATCAGAATTTCCAATACACATATCAAGACAGTCCTACTGAATGGACTGGAAACTCGGAGAACTGCGAAAGCCATCATCCAGAAGATGCAAGTGTTTATTAACAGTTGTTTACGCAAATTACTTCGTATTCGCTGGCCAGACACGATCAGCAACAACGTACTGTGGGAGAGAACAAACCAGATTCCAGTGAAGGAGGAAATCAGGAAGAAGCGATGGAAGTGAATAGGACACACTACGAAAAGCACCTAACTGCTTTACAAGACAAGCCCTTATTTGGAAATCTCAAGGTAAAAGGAAAAGAGGAAGGCCAAGGAACATATTACGCCGAGAAATACAGAAAGACATGAGAAGAATGAACGAAAATTGGATAGAATTGGAAAGGGAAGCCCAGGACAGAGTTAGTTGAAGAAAACTGGTGGGCGGCCTATGCTCCATCGGGGGTAACAGGCGAAAGTAATTAAGTAAGTATCAGCATGAATGAGTGTACAGCCTAAGCAAATAATTTCGTTTGAAAAATAATTTTCTTTGAATCCTCTTTATAATTATCTTAATTTTAAAAGTTGAAGAATTACAATTGTCTACCAATCTATTTCTTATTTAAGCTGATGTCGTAAAACTCAGAAAACTCATTAACCCTTGAAAATAATTATTTGTACATTTTTATTGGAGCTGTGACCATGATATTTGTTAAAATACTGTGATTCTCCTCATTGTTTATCATTGATTTTTATGAATGAAACAAAATTTGTTGATTTATGTTAGGCATTAAATATGGAAATGTCTTATTCAAAGTTTATTGATTTCACTGAATTCAAGAATGAGCCACAAGTAACTCCAGTGCCACTACATAAAAGATGCACAATATCATTAACTGACTTCAAATTCGAAAAAAATGAACTTTTATGTTCCGACTCACAGGTCTACTGATAATACTGTTCTACAAAAGCCTGAAGTTCTTTTCTAGATTTAAGTCCCTGGAGAGATTTTGAGTGGTCACTACTTTAGCTTCTAAAATAGTCTTCAGTAGTCATTTAAATGAAGCGATATTTTGGTGTGAACTGTCTTGACATTTTAATTAGTAAGAATTGACCAATAGAGAAATATGATTTCAATCAGTTGGTTATATTGAAAGATCACTCATTTCTTGTGTAGGAAGACTATCTCACATTTGATACAGTTGAATTCCTCTAGTCACACTAATAGGTCAGAGGTCTTAGATTTGGATTCTGTTGGGTCGAGGGCATGTCCTATACCATGAACAAAATAGCTGTTCTATTAATTATTGGCTCTTAATGGTCATCTCATTATGGTCAGTTCATAGCTTAAATAGCCTATAAATATTATTATTTTCTTTACGCTGACTAATATTTATGTAAAACTTCTGTTCATACTTCTCTTTGTTTCTCTATACTTCAGAGCTTTAGTGTAGGAGAATTCCGGAGATTTAGGAAGCGGTAAAAACGTGATTATTAAGCCTTTTAATATCAGATTTATCACTTTTAATTGTATTTGAAGTTAACAGATTTTCTAACTGTATTAATAATTTAACTGAGAGTTATTCAAAATGAAATCCTAATTACATTATGTTCAAGAACAAAACACAAAGTTGAAGATTATCAAATGAACATGTTTCTTTAAGTTTCGCTAATATTCGGAGAGTTGATGACCAATGCTATCTAAAGCATTTACAATGTCATATATTGATAATGTTGCTTAAAAGGACAAAGAAATCTCCACAACCAAAACATCCAGCTCAGAGAATAGAAACTGCATCACAATCAATCACCTGAACTACAAATTTCCTCCATCATCTCAACTGTACGATTTCAAATAAATTGAACATTATTAACAATCAAAACAATGATTTATTCATGATTTGAAGAAGTGATTTGAATTTAATCATAAAATGTTATTCTCTATTAAATAAGAGATACTCTAAAAAATATCATTAAATTTTATGATCAACTTTTAACTAGTTTTGGTCAGTTGCAACAAAACTTTTCAAGTCATGGTCAATTTAGGTTGGGATGTTTTTCTATGATAAACCACCACTAACCACTACCATCATTAGCTCGTGTATATCGTATAAATAGTCATATTTATCAAGTGTCTTTTTCCAGCTTCATTTCTTACTTTGTATTAAAAACGATTCATAGATAAATGAAAACGTAGCTTATTTCACAAAATTAACTAAGATGGTTTTTGATAGGACTTGCTAGACATTTTTTAAAAATATCAGCAACAACAACTCTTTATGTGTTGAAATTTACTAAATTTTCTTTAATCAGATAGATCCAACATTGAAATACCATTCAGTTACATTAAACTTTGTAATATAAGTAGATCTTTAATTTCAGTGAAGCAATTTATATGTTATATTTATAGGCTATAAGTTCTAATAAATGTAAATATATTTTTATCATACATTAAGGGATGTTTCAGCAAATCTCAATTGTTTCATTATTTCTTTGAAATCTTATATCAAAATTCAGTTGATTAGACGTTATACTGTTGGTGTGATTAAGTATCTAAGAATTTTATTTTTAGCCACATAAATACTACAGTAAATGTTTCCTGTTTTAAACATGTTTTAACAAAATAATGACCAATATATGTATTGTATGTAAATACGCACTTCTATAAACAGTGTACAACATACCATAAATCGAAATATGACAATAATGCTAGAATTTCCGCCTCATTAGTTCTTTGACGAAACAATAGATGGTCTCGACAGAATTCATGTATCAGTAATGTAATGTAATGAAAGAAGAGTTAAATGGAAGAGGCTGGTGAAAAATGTTTGCGAATAAAAATGGATTGTTGTTTAAAAAAATTGCACATATTTTTTTGTTCAAATTAAACGAGTTTAAGACAGGAGTTCATGGAATCATTAATTAACTCTAATTGAACATTGAATGAAACTATTAATTATTACATAAAATATGAAGATATTCATGTTTATATATATATATGTGTATATGGCTTTTTTTTTATCTTTAGTGAATATTCAATTAAATATATGCATTGTTTAGAATTATCAAGTAATTTATTTACCTGTGAAATCTTTTTTCTGAGCAACTCTATTAGTTGTAAAATAAGCTAAATTCTCGCCTGAATCAGTATCTGTACAATGTTCAAGTTCATTAACACTTGCCAAATATTCTGCATATAATTGTGCAGCTATAGCTAATGTCTGATCAAGAATTAATTTCGGACATCCATGTAATGCTCGTAAACTATATAATAAAAAAGAATGGTATTTTAACGTTGATTGTGAAAGTAACAAATTAGTAAACAATCAACTTGTTGGTATACCAAAAGATAACATAAGACTAACTAACAAATATTCAAATATAAAGAAACCAGAACAACAGCTGAGTAGAAAATTATGGAACACTTCATAGTTTTGCTATATATTCAATATTTTTCTGTTTCACTTGTTGTTCTGGATTTATTCAAGTTGGTAAAGTGATCTACTTGCATAAAATCCTTTTTATAAGACCTGACCAGTGTAGCTTAACTCTGATCGGGTGTAGCCAGTAACTATCTTAGATTGATCAGGTTTAGACATTAGCACCGTTGGATGCCGGCTCAGAGGTTTAGAGGTCAAGCGTTCGTGCGTAGGACTGGAGGTCCTGGGTTCGATTGCTGTGGGCAGGGGTCATGGGTGCGTACTATAATTGAATCCTATAGTAGGATGAAACGGCCGTCCAGTGCTGCCAGATTTCTAATGGTGGTCTAACAGTGATTTATTCATGGTTTCAAAATAAAACGACGATCGCCATAATACTCTAATTCAAAATAATATTAAAGACATTTTAAATAATTTCAGCAGATACAAATAAATTACTCATTTTAGATCAATGACACCATTCAGTTGTATTAACAGATGTCAACAGCCATTCCTGTAACATCCATCGAAGCGGAAATATGCCCACAACAAGTTTATCCACCCAACATTTTTGGTATATCATAGAAGCTGATATATTTATGCTCATCTGTAGTATGGCTGAGCATGTCATCATTCATTGCAGTAAGCTTTTGTAGAAGTTTGCTCAACTCAAAGATCATTTGCCTGGGTTTGCTGTACCTAAATTAACAGTAAATTAACGCTCTAGTCATTTACAACAACTCCATTGTTTCCTTAAAATTCAAGTTTGGTGTAGTAATCAGGATCTAAAATTTTTTTTAAATGTTAGTATTAACAAGCATCCTGTGGTAAAACCTAATAAATTTTAAATGATTAAAACCTTCAAGGATGTTTGTTTAATCTAAAAATTCAGTAATTATTTATGTAAATAAAAGATTCTATACAATAAACTTAACAAATATTCTACATTATTTATATATTTTTAAGAAATAAATTCAACTTCGAAGTAATCATTTTAGTAATCTAAAACAATTAAAAAAGTTGTCAAGTTAAAAATGTTTTAAAAGTGAACAAGAAATTTATCAGGAGCAAATAATGTAGACTGTGTACTAAGAATTTTTAAATAAAAGCTCTAATGTAAATATTTTAATTTGTTGAATATTGTACGTTGATTCAACTAAAACTAAACAGATGTATTTATTTACAGAGTAGAAATATACCATAAATAATTTTATTGAACTGAATTCAGTTCATTAGTCTGCCACTTTGTAATCTATATATGAAAATTTTTTACTGTATGTATAAAAAAATAGAGAGGAGAATTCGAAATAAATTTCAGATTTATTATGACTAGTATCTTTTGTTAAATGACGAATTTTCACAAAAACTCCCGTAATAGTTCAGAAGAAATTTACCTCTAACCAGTATTTTAATATTCTTACTTTTTTTTACTTACGCCTGTCGCCCTCAATGTAGTTAGCATAGGTCGCCGACCAGTCTTCTCCAGCCTACTCTGACCTAGGCTACCCTCTCCAATTCTGTCCGATTTTTGTTCATTCTTCTCATATCTTTCTCTATTTCTCGACGTAATGTTTTCTTTGGTCTTCGTCTTTTCCTTTTGCCTTGAGGGTTCTAAGTGAGGGCTTGTCTTGTGACGCAGTTAGGTGCCTTCCTCAGTGTGTGTCCTATTCACTTCCACCGCTTCTTCCTGATTTCCTCCTCCACTGAAATCTGGTTAGTCCTTTCTTACAGTAGATTCTTGCTGATCGTGTCTGACCAACGGATCTAAGGTATTTAATGTAGACAACTAGTAATGAATACTTGTATCTTCTGGATGATGGCTTTCGTAGTTTTCTGAGATTCCAGTCCATTCAGTAGGACTGTCTTGATATTTGTATTGGAATTTCTGATTTCGGTGTTTTTCGACAGTTGTTTTGAGTTCTAGATGTTGTTCGATTGTAGAAATGCAGCACTTGCTTTTCCAATCCGTGCCTTTACATATGCATCGAATCCTCCTTGATTGTCGATGATGTTGTCCATATATGTAAAGGTTTTAACGTCCTCCAAGACATCTCCATCAAGCGTGATTTGGTTGGTGCGTGTGGTGCTGTATCGGAGAATTTCGCTTTTCCCTTTGTGTATGTTGAGACCAACTGCTGCAGAGGCTGTTGCTACATTGGTCGTCTTCTCTTGAATTTGTTGTTGCCATAGAAGAAATGTGTCATCTGCGAAGTCCAGATAGTCCAGCTGCATCCTATATGTCTATTTGATACCTTGCTTTCCTCCAGATGTCGACGTCTTCATAATCCAGTCGATCACCAGGAGAAAGAGAAAGGGTGAGCAACCTTGCCTGACACCGGTGTCCACCTTAGGTGAGTCTGTGAGCTGTCCCGCATGTACGATTTCGTGGTTTAATCCATCATAAGAATTTCGTATGATGTTGACTATCTTCTCAGGCATGCCTCCATAGTGTTATCCTGTCCATTCTATCAAATGCTTTCTGGTAGTCAATGAAATTGAAATGGACTGGTGAGTTCCATTCAGTTGTTTGTTCCACAATGATTCGTATTCAGACAGCTATTAAAGTGTTTCTTCAGATAAGGTCATTTTTAAGTAAACTTAATGTACTCACCTAGATATAAAACAAAAAAGATTGGTTCAGCAAAGAGTTATTTTTCTCGGCGAATTCATTTTTAAAGCTTACGATGGTAAATTTATACCCCTTCTCAAGCTGATAATAATGATAATGAAAATGTTGTTAGACATGGTAATAGTTGGACAAATTAGATAAAGGTATACAATGTTATTTCGATTAAGGGAATAAGGAATAATGTTATTTTTAAGAGCTAAAATACTTATCACGAAGATTGGATAAAGAAATTGTAATCGGAAAGGTTAACTGTGATCAGATAAAATGTTCAAATTAGACTGAACTGTAATCAGCAGAATCATTCTAACAGAAACAAATCATTTCATCTACTCACGATCTTAAAATAATCAGGCGAACAGATTGAAATAAGTTAATCTTATTTCTCAACATGTCCTAAATTGAAAACAGTTAAGATTACGTGAAATTATTTTACTTTTAGACGAAATGCTATTAAACATCAAGTTCATTACATTACCGATAGTACCGAGATTTATTCCCGTTCATTTACACTATTTCCCGCGTTTAAAAGAAAAGGCAATGAGACAACATAAATTCCATGTGTTGTATTATATTTATCAGCTAGACTGATTTTTAAGTTTTGGCTTTTTCGCATGTATCCTAAAGAAAGTAGATCATATCCATAAGCTCATTGTGTCTGTAATATGAAAGAACTTAATCGGAACAAACTATTTAGATCACAACAGACTAGTATAAAAAAAATTAACATTTAAAAATAATAGGTAGTTATTAAGCCAAGGGAAATGTCCTATTATGCCTAATGTCCTGGGTATGGTAATACAGATGGCTTTGAATTTGAGCTTCAGTAGAATTACATTTAAAAGATGAAGGAATTCTAGAAGTGGACAATTACTTTCTCTCTTCGAAGTTCGATCTTTTTTCTGTTTGAAGTCAATCTCTTTTGTTTTCATCTAGTGTAGTTCTTACTGTATTTGTTTTGGTAATTCAAACATTAACATTTCTTAACCTTACTTAAATTGTAGTAAGTCATCATCGTGTTTCACTTAAATCCTAATTAATTAACTGTTCTTCACGTTGGTTATTTTTTGGACAACAATGATTCTCACATAGGACCAAATATATTCAAAGCATAGTCTCACAATAGAACTGTAAATAAATTTAGCCTATACACACATTAATTATTGCCTGATTATTGAATAATCAACTTACCGATTATGTTCAACAATACATTCTTCATTAAATTCCATATCTATATCACTCGGCATGCTGAGTGTATATGGGTGGAGATGTGAAAATAAATAAATAAATATTTATTATAATTAATAAATCTCCTTTTGAATCAAATAATTTGTGAAGATATTTCAAACTATTCTAAATAAACTTGATTTGTTGTTATTCTGAAAAAAAGACAAATACGATTGGTTGATTTAATTTAGTGGAGTAAAAATTACCAATTGATTCTCAATGAGAGTCATTTGTTAAAAAGAAATTGAAGGTCGTTAGAAATCGTTCAAATCTTTGCTAATAATATTTCTCCTTGTGATCTATATTGACTTTATACAAAATGTACTTCTTATTGTTTGTTTTTTTTAAAAAAGAAGTGAATAATTACTATTGATATTATTATTATCATTATTATATCTACAAATTGTACTTTCTTATTGTTATTGTTTACAGAAATGAATTAATCAACTACTATTCATATGTTGGTTGTCGGTTGCATGCAAGGTAGAAGCTGGAACAATAGTATGAGTAGTAGTAGTAGTAGTAGTAGTAGTAGTAGTAGTAGTAGTAGTAGTAGTAGTAGTAGTAGTAGTAGTAAAGATTAGATAGAGGAAGGTGAAGAATGTTTAAGGAGATTTCCGGACATAATATTTAAGAGGAGATAAAGGATGTATGTACCTGAACCAATGAAAACATCTCTGAGTTGCGGTATTTAAAGTCTGTGATTACTTACTAGTTACGATAATCGTGCAGACATATATATGATAGTCTGCACCTACCAACAGCGCTCAGTCCAAAAGTCATCGACTTCATGGACAAGTCACATGTCCTAGTTTCTGGCTCTTGCCTTTCTTCAAGCCTACTTTCTCACTAGCAAACTTCACAGATTATGGAAAGGAGTGATTGGGTATACGTAATACATAGCTTAGGCAAATTAGTTGACGGGATCACATTATCTCGCCAAACGATTCACCATCTGTTGGGGATGTTAGATCCCCCAAAGTCGCTTGATAAATGCCTTATTTTGGATTCTACGTTTGCCAGCATGAGC
Organism: Schistosoma turkestanicum; assembly: GCA_944470395.2. Taxonomy (NCBI): domain Eukaryota; kingdom Metazoa; phylum Platyhelminthes; class Trematoda; order Strigeidida; family Schistosomatidae; genus Schistosoma; species Schistosoma turkestanicum. The sequence continues at coordinate 21,066,970 of OX103971.1, forward strand.
AGATCAGTTGACCTTGAGATTTCATTTCCCACCTGGAAAACTCATGGCTGTGATTGGCTGCTGTGTATTTTAGTGTGCTATTTTCGTAACTGTCCCAAGGACGTTTCTATGATATATAAATAAACGACAGTTGTGTGCTTGATTGTATTGTGATTGCTGGGTGTTTGTAGAATATACTTTTTACGCTCACCAAGACTTCTGTTTTGCAGTTTGGGATTCAAGGTAGCCTACCTGGACGCTGGTAATTGTCTTGTTCGCGTTTATCGACTAAGGTGAACTCGTAATAGCTTCAAGCGTACCTAGTGACGAACATAACACCATCATTACTTACTTACTTACTTACTTACGCCTGTTACCCCCAATGGAGCATAGGCCGCCCACCAGTTTTCTCCAACCAACTCTGTCCTGGGCTTCTCTCTCCAGTTCTGTCCAATGTTTGTTCATTCCTCTCATATCTTTCTCTATTTCTCGGCGTAATGTATTCTTTGGCCTTCCTCTTTTCCTTTTGCCTTGAGGGTTCCATGTGAGGGCTTGTCTCGTGACGCAGTTAGGTGCTTTCCGCAATGTGTGTCCTATCCACTTCCACCGCTTCTTCCTGATTTCCTCCTCCACTGGAATCTGACTTGTTCTCTCCCACAGTACGTTGTTGCTGATGGTGTCTGGCCAACGAATCCGAAGTATTTTGCGTAGACAACTGTTAATAAACACTTGTATCTTCTGAATGATGGCTTTGGTAGTTCTCCAAGTTTCCGCTCCATACAGTAGAACTGTCTTGACATTTGTATTGAAAATCCTTATTTTGGTTTTGTTTGAAAGTTGTTTGGAGTTCCAGATATTTTTCAACTGTAGAAATGCAGCCCTCGCTTTGCCAATCCGCGCCCTCACATCTGCATCCGATCCACCATCATAGCCCAGTTTAAACTCAAAATAACTAACTCATTCATCTAGGAACACTCAAGCAATGATCGAAGACACTTATTATCAGACAATCGTAACTAATAAATATCCTCTTTCCCTAATGTGACTATGTTTCATGCAATTAAAGTAGAATAGAGCGAACTTCTGAGCAGCAGACTTATTCTTTGGTTGGCAGACAGACATTTCACCCTCCTTCACAAGTGGTATAAGTTGACAATGGTCAATGTGGTTTACTGAATCTGAATTATGATCTTCTTGATCACCATTCCACCGGGGCTAATGGAAATTTTAAGTGATGTACCAATTAACCAGCATGGATGGAAGTGAGTTAAAATAATTCTAAATAAATTCTTAATAAAGCCCAGTGCTCAAACTGAATTAAAGACATATTAAAATCTACTATAAACACCATCTTAAACTGATTCAAGCATACCTGATTTCCTGGACAGGTTTTTACTGTTTAAAGATAACTAATAAATACTCCAAAGTAACATAATAAATCATTCATCGAAATTTTTCATCCACGTAATCAACATAAAAGATCCTGCAGATATTAAAATAATGATAGTGGGAAGAAAAACCATTTCTAGCTATTGAAACTAAAACAGATAAAACCAATCAAAATGACTAACTAACCTGATGATAGTACTTACTGCAATGCGAATGCATACTGAAAACTCAACTGTAATAAATAGTTAGATTTCAGTAGACTTCCTAAGTGATTAACATAAAAGCTTATCAAAAAAAAAAGGTAAACTTATATAAATCACATGTGATGAAACGACCAATAGATAAATAAGAATACCGAAATATGGTAAGTTAAGTAATTAATGCATCTAATTAACCCGAATTCGAATAGTGAATAATAAATAAAAATAGATCAAACATTAAAATATTACTAAAAGATTAAACAAGGAATATGTATTGGTAAAAATCAAAGTGAAATAGACGGTGTTTCGATGAATAAAAAATATTTTATCCTACAAATAAGGTGAGATAAGACGACGACAACAATTTGCAAATGATTCCAGTCTGTAGGAATGATTAAGTATGTGATGCGATAAATCTTCTTATCCATTTTTGTATATCCATACTTAGTCGGACCCCACTTTGTGTGACAGTGCTGATAAGAAGATAAGTACCGTTTTGAGGATGAATTTATTTCATGTATTCAATTTAAGCAGACAAACATGAGAACGAAGAGAGTCCAAGAAAAAAAGGAAGTGAACTGGAGAAGGCGAGTGAGCTAACTCAATGCACTAAGTATAGACGAAATATTTAAATTAATACAATAATAGGCTAGACATGTAATAGGCGAGTAAGCATGCACGAACACATACAATTAAATATGAAACAGTCCATAGAGTTATAGAAGCATTAAAATAAATAACCGTTAAAAGTTATGTCTATCAGGTGTTATAAAAGCTCCCCTCCCAACGAACAAGGAAACCAAACTATGGCTTTGTTTGCGAAAAGAGAATGTAAAATTGGATAGAATGGATAATATGTAAGTGTACGCAGTAAAGATATGAAATAAAACTAATATGAAAGTTAAAACAAGTACATGTTAGCCTGAGTTCGTATATGAAGTAAAAGTCATTTACAAAAGAATAAAACGCATTTAGTAGTCACTGCCTATAAATAAGTAGATAAACTAGGGATAAAATAATACGGAAAAAGTATAACGTTAAGCTAAAGAATCGCGTTATCATTCAAACAAAGAATAGTAATCACAAAAAAATATACGAAAAAAAACTGAGTGCAGGAACGAAAAAAAAGTAAAACACTAAAATGTATGCAGGTGGAGGCTCAACATTGCACTTCGGTGGGTTGAAACTCGCGACGAACCCTAATCGGGTGCGCTCGGGCGTGTAGTTTTTGTCAGTGGGGAGGTCTCACAGTCCTCCCTTTAATGCCTAACATAATTCAATCTTTACTACTACACACATTCATTAGTTGCCAGCAAAAAATTCATTTCAATCACACTCAACTATCATCTATCATCATATTATTCATTGACGACTAATCCAAACACTATCAACACAATCACTTACATAATTACTGTCTATCATACACATTGGTACACTTCATCTTATATATACACGCCGAACATTACCTACATCTTTAACATAATCATGCATAACATTCACCAGTCTTTATATCAATAATACTCATATTCTATTCACTGTCTACTTTGTCTGCTTCCTACAGATCACTAATCTAGATCAATTCAATGTTATACTATTATTGTGTACACAAATTTCACAATGCACATGAACATTTTCTCAATCTACTCGACAATTGAATGCATCAGTGCAAATCAAAGTGAATTTCATGGTGTTTTAACAATTGAAATATATATCTTTATATCAGAATAAAACAACAAAACATATCCAGTGTGTAACATTGCATCAGTAATTTCTCCATATCAATGTAAATGATCATGTAGAATTATTATCAAAGCGATTTGCACTTTCAGCCTACTATCAACTGTAGTGAGTAGTGTATAACGTGCGCAATTTACCAGTAACAATATGGACATGGTGACATGTATACTGCAAACTGGTTGATTTTATGCATGAAATAATGATGTACAATTGATTTGTAGTTAAATGGACACATTATCTATTGTGGACATGAATGTTTGAGTTGTGAACTGCATGTTGATTTGCATAGAGTGATTTTATTGCAATGTTGTTGAAAATGACCGGGTGATTTACTATGAGCTAGTGCTTAAACTTACCTGGCGCCGGGTTCAGGGTGATCAGGAATGCTCTGACCCCGGGTGGAGGCTCACCATTGCACTTCGGTGGGTTGAAACTCGCGACGAACCCTAATCGGGTGCGCTCGGGCGTGTAGTTTTTGTCAGTGGGGAGGTCTCACAGTCCTCCCTTTAATGCCTAACATAATTCAATCTTTACTACTACACACATTCATTAGTTGCCAGCAAAAAATTCATTTCAATCACACTCAACTATCATCTATCATCATATTATTCATTGACGACTAATCCAAACACTATCAACACAATCACTTACATAATTACTGTCTATCATACACATTGGTACATTTCATCTTATATATACACGCCGAACATTACCTACATCTTTAACATAATCATGCATAACATTCACCAGTCTTTATATCAATAATACTCATATTCTATTCACTGTCTACTTTGTCTGCTTCCTACAGATCACTAATCTAGATCAATTCAATGTTATACTATTATTGTGTACACAAATTTCACAATGCACATGAACATTTTCTCAATCTACTCGACAATTGAATGCATCAGTGCAAATCAAAGTGAATTTCATGGTGTTTTAACAATTGAAATATATATCTTTATATCAGAATAAAACAACAAAACATATCCAGTGTGTAACATTGCATCAGTAATTTCTCCATATCAATGTAAATGATCATGTAGAATTATTATCAAAGCGATTTGCACTTTCAGCCTACTATCAACTGTAGTGAGTAGTGTATAACGTGCGCAATTGACCAGTAACAATATGGACATGGTGACATGTATACTGCAAACTGGTTGATTTTATGCATGAAATAATGATGTACAATTGATTTGTAGTTAAATGGACACATTATCTATTGTGGACATGAATGTTTGAGTTGTGAACTGCATGTTGATTTGCATAGAGTGATTTTATTGCAATGTTGTTGAAAATGACCGGGTGATTTACTATGAGCTAGTGCTTAAACTTACCTGGCGCCGGGTTCAGGGTGATCAGGAATGCTCTGACCCCGGGTGGAGGCTCACCATTGCACTTCGGTGGGTTGAAACTCGCGACGAACCCTAATCGGGTGCGCTCGGGCGTGTAGTTTTTGTCAGTGGGGAGGTCTCACAGTCCTCCCTTTAATGCCTAACATAATTCAATCTTTACTACTACACACATTCATTAGTTGCCAGCAAAAAATTCATTTCAATCACACTCAACTATCATCTATCATCATATTATTCATTGACGACTAATCCAAACACTATCAACACAATCACTTACATAATTACTGTCTATCATACACATTGGTACATTTCATCTTATATATACACGCCGAACATTACCTACATCTTTAACATAATCATGCATAACATTCACCAGTCTTTATATCAATAATACTCATATTCTATTCACTGTCTACTTTGTCTGCTTCCTACAGATCACTAATCTAGATCAATTCAATGTTATACTATTATTGTGTACACAAATTTCACAATGCACATGAACATTTTCTCAATCTACTCGACAATTGAATGCATCAGTGCAAATCAAAGTGAATTTCATGGTGTTTTAACAATTGAAATATATATCTTTATATCAGAATAAAACAACAAAACATATCCAGTGTGTAACATTGCATCAGTAATTTCTCCATATCAATGTAAATGATCATGTAGAATTATTATCAAAGCGATTTGCACTTTCAGCCTACTATCAACTGTAGTGAGTAGTGTATAACGTGCGCAATTTACCAGTAACAATATGGACATGGTGACATGTATACTGCAAACTGGTTGATTTTATGCATGAAATAATGATGTACAATTGATTTGTAGTTAAATGGACACATTATCTATTGTGGACATGAATGTTTGAGTTGTGAACTGCATGTTGATTTGCATAGAGTGATTTTATTGCAATGTTGTTGAAAATGACCGGGTGATTTACTATGAGCTAGTGCTTAAACTTACCTGGCGCCGGGTTCAGGGTGATCAGGAATGCTCTGACCCCGGGTGGAGGCTCACCATTGCACTTCGGTGGGTTGAAACTCGCGACGAACCCTAATCGGGTGCGCTCGGGCGTGTAGTTTTTGTCAGTGGGGAGGTCTCACAGTCCTCCCTTTAATGCCTAACATAATTCAATCTTTACTACTACACACATTCATTAGTTGCCAGCAAAAAATTCATTTCAATCACACTCAACTATCATCTATCATCATATTATTCATTGACGACTAATCCAAACACTATCAACACAATCACTTACATAATTACTGTCTATCATACACATTGGTACACTTCATCTTATATATACACGCCGAACATTACCTACATCTTTAACATAATCATGCATAACATTCACCAGTCTTTATATCAATAATACTCATATTCTATTCACTGTCTACTTTGTCTGCTTCCTACAGATCACTAATCTAGATCAATTCAATGTTATACTATTATTGTGTACACAAATTTCACAATGCACATGAACATTTTCTCAATCTACTCGACAATTGAATGCATCAGTGCAAATCAAAGTGAATTTCATGGTGTTTTAACAATTGAAATATATATCTTTATATCAGAATAAAACAACAAAACATATCCAGTGTGTAACATTGCATCAGTAATTTCTCCATATCAATGTAAATGATCATGTAGAATTATTATCAAAGCGATTTGCACTTTCAGCCTACTATCAACTGTAGTGAGTAGTGTATAACGTGCGCAATTTACCAGTAACAATATGGACATGGTGACATGTATACTGCAAACTGGTTGATTTTATGCATGAAATAATGATGTACAATTGATTTGTAGTTAAATGGACACATTATCTATTGTGGACATGAATGTTTGAGTTGTGAACTGCATGTTGATTTGCATAGAGTGATTTTATTGCAATGTTGTTGAAAATGACCGGTTGATTTACTATGAGCTAGTGCTTAAACTTACCTGGCGCCGGGTTCAGGGTGATCAGGAATGCTCTGACCCCGGGTGGAGGCTCACCATTGCACTTCGGTGGGTTGAAACTCGCGACGAACCCTAATCGGGTGCGCTCGGGCGTGTAGTTTTTGTCAGTGGGGAGGTCTCACAGTCCTCCCTTTAATGCCTAACATAATTCAATCTTTACTACTACACACATTCATTAGTTGCCAGCAAAAAATTCATTTCAATCACACTCAACTATCATCTATCATCATATTATTCATTGACGACTAATCCAAACACTATCAACACAATCACTTACATAATTACTGTCTATCATACACATTGGTACACTTCATCTTATATATACACGCCGAACATTACCTACATCTTTAACATAATCATGCATAACATTCACCAGTCTTTATATCAATAATACTCATATTCTATTCACTGTCTACTTTGTCTGCTTCCTACAGATCACTAATCTAGATCAATTCAATGTTATACTATTATTGTGTACACAAATTTCACAATGCACATGAACATTTTCTCAATCTACTCGACAATTGAATGCATCAGTGCAAATCAAAGTGAATTTCATGGTGTTTTAACAATTGAAATATATATCTTTATATCAGAATAAAACAACAAAACATATCCAGTGTGTAACATTGCATCAGTAATTTCTCCATATCAATGTAAATGATCATGTAGAATTATTATCAAAGCGATTTGCACTTTCAGCCTACTATCAACTGTAGTGAGTAGTGTATAACGTGCGCAATTTACCAGTAACAATATGGACATGGTGACATGTATACTGCAAACTGGTTGATTTTATGCATGAAATAATGATGTACAATTGATTTGTAGTTAAATGGACACATTATCTATTGTGGACATGAATGTTTGAGTTGTGAACTGCATGTTGATTTGCATAGAGTGATTTTATTGCAATGTTGTTGAAAATGACCGGGTGATTTACTATGAGCTAGTGCTTAAACTTACCTGGCGCCGGGTTCAGGGTGATCAGGAATGCTCTGACCCCGGGTGGAGGCTCACCATTGCACTTCGGTGGGTTGAAACTCGCGACGAACCCTAATCGGGTGCGCTCGGGCGTGTAGTTTTTGTCAGTGGGGAGGTCTCACAGTCCTCCCTTTAATGCCTAACATAATTCAATCTTTACTACTACACACATTCATTAGTTGCCAGCAAAAACTTCATTTCAATCACACTCAACTATCATCTATCATCATATTATTCATTGACGACTAATCCAAACACTATCAACACAATCACTTACATAATTACTGTCTATCATACACATTGGTACACTTCATCTTATATATACACGCCGAACATTACCTACATCTTTAACATAATCATGCATAACATTCACCAGTCTTTATATCAATAATACTCATATTCTATTCACTGTCTACTTTGTCTGCTTCCTACAGATCACTAATCTAGATCAATTCAATTTTATACTATTATTGTGTACACAAATTTCACAATGCACATGAACATTTTCTCAATCTACTCGACAATTGAATGCATCAGTGCAAATCAAAGTGAATTTCATGGTGTTTTAACAATTGAAATATATATCTTTATATCAGAATAAAACAACAAAACATATCCAGTGTGTAACATTGTATCAGTAATTTCTCCATATCAATGTAAATGATCATGTAGAATTATTATCAAAGCGATTTGCACTTTCAGCCTACTATCAACTGTAGTGAGTAGTGTATAACGTGCGCAATTTACCAGTAACAATATGGACATGGTGACATGTATACTGCAAACTGGTTGATTTTATGCATGAAATAATGATGTACAATTGATTTGTAGTTAAATGGACACATTATCTATTGTGGACATGAATGTTTGAGTTGTGAACTGCATGTTGATTTGCATAGAGTGATTTTATTGCAATGTTGTTGAAAATGACCGGGTGATTTACTATGAGCTAGTGCTTAAACTTACCTGGCGCCGGGTTCAGGGTGATCAGGAATGCTCTGACCCCGGGTGGAGGCTCACCATTGCACTTCGGTGGGTTGAAACTCGCGACGAACCCTAATCGGGTGCGCTCGGGCGTGTAGTTTTTGTCAGTGGGGAGGTCTCACAGTCCTCCCTTTAATGCCTAACATAATTCAATCTTTACTACTACACACATTCATTAGTTGCCAGCAAAAACTTCATTTCAATCACACTCAACTATCATCTATCATCATATTATTCATTGACGACTAATCCAAACACTATCAACACAATCACTTACATAATTACTGTCTATCATACACATTGGTACACTTCATCTTATATATACACGCCGAACATTACCTACATCTTTAACATAATCATGCATAACATTCACCAGTCTTTATATCAATAATACTCATATTCTATTCACTGTCTACTTTGTCTGCTTCCTACAGATCACTAATCTAGATCAATTCAATGTTATACTATTATTGTGTACACAAATTTCACAATGCACATGAACATTTTCTCAATCTACTCGACAATTGAATGCATCAGTGCAAATCAAAGTGAATTTCATGGTGTTTTAACAATTGAAATATATATCTTTATATCAGAATAAAACAACAAAACATATCCAGTGTGTAACATTGCATCAGTAATTTCTCCATATCAATGTAAATGATCATGTAGAATTATTATCAAAGCGATTTGCACTTTCAGCCTACTATCAACTGTAGTGAGTAGTGTATAACGTGCGCAATTTACCAGTAACAATATGGACATGGTGACATGTATACTGCAAACTGGTTGATTTTATGCATGAAATAATGATGTACAATTGATTTGTAGTTAAATGGACACATTATCTATTGTGGACATGAATGTTTGAGTTGTGAACTGCATGTTGATTTGCATAGAGTGATTTTATTGCAATGTTGTTGAAAATGACCGGGTGATTTACTATGAGCTAGTGCTTAAACTTACCTGGCGCCGGGTTCAGGGTGATCAGGAATGCTCTGACCCCGGGTGGAGGCTCACCATTGCACTTCGGTGGGTTGAAACTCGCGACGAACCCTAATCGGGTGCGCTCGGGCGTGTAGTTTTTGTCAGTGGGGAGGTCTCACAGTCCTCCCTTTAATGCCTAACATAATTCAATCTTTACTACTACACACATTCATTAGTTGCCAGCAAAAACTTCATTTCAATCACACTCAACTATCATCTATCATCATATTATTCATTGACGACTAATCCAAACACTATCAACACAATCACTTACATAATTACTGTCTATCATACACATTGGTACACTTCATCTTATATATACACGCCGAACATTACCTACATCTTTAACATAATCATGCATAACATTCACCAGTCTTTATATCAATAATACTCATATTCTATTCACTGTCTACTTTGTCTGCTTCCTACAGATCACTAATCTAGATCAATTCAATTTTATACTATTATTGTGTACACAAATTTCACAATGCACATGAACATTTTCTCAATCTACTCGACAATTGAATGCATCAGTGCAAATCAAAGTGAATTTCATGGTGTTTTAACAATTGAAATATATATCTTTATATCAGAATAAAACAACAAAACATATCCAGTGTGTAACATTGTATCAGTAATTTCTCCATATCAATGTAAATGATCATGTAGAATTATTATCAAAGCGATTTGCACTTTCAGCCTACTATCAACTGTAGTGAGTAGTGTATAACGTGCGCAATTTACCAGTAACAATATGGACATGGTGACATGTATACTGCAAACTGGTTGATTTTATGCATGAAATAATGATGTACAATTGATTTGTAGTTAAATGGACACATTATCTATTGTGGACATGAATGTTTGAGTTGTGAACTGCATGTTGATTTGCATAGAGTGATTTTATTGCAATGTTGTTGAAAATGACCGGGTGATTTACTATGAGCTAGTGCTTAAACTTACCTGGCGCCGGGTTCAGGGTGATCAGGAATGCTCTGACCCCGGGTGGAGGCTCACCATTGCACTTCGGTGGGTTGAAACTCGCGACGAACCCTAATCGGGTGCGCTCGGGCGTGTAGTTTTTGTCAGTGGGGAGGTCTCACAGTCCTCCCTTTAATGCCTAACATAATTCAATCTTTACTACTACACACATTCATTAGTTGCCAGCAAAAAATTCATTTCAATCACACTCAACTATCATCTATCATCATATTATTCATTGACGACTAATCCAAACACTATCAACACAATCACTTACATAATTACTGTCTATCATACACATTGGTACACTTCATCTTATATATACACGCCGAACATTACCTACATCTTTAACATAATCATGCATAACATTCACCAGTCTTTATATCAATAATACTCATATTCTATTCACTGTCTACTTTGTCTGCTTCCTACAGATCACTAATCTAGATCAATTCAATGTTATACTATTATTGTGTACACAAATTTCACAATGCACATGAACATTTTCTCAATCTACTCGACAATTGAATGCATCAGTGCAAATCAAAGTGAATTTCATGGTGTTTTAACAATTGAAATATATATCTTTATATCAGAATAAAACAACAAAACCTATCCAGTGTGTAACATTGTATCAGTAATTTCTCCATATCAATGTAAATGATCATGTAGAATTATTATCAAAGCGATTTGCACTTTCAGCCTACTATCAACTGTAGTGAGTAGTGTATAACGTGCGCAATTTACCAGTAACAATATGGACATGGTGACATGTATACTGCAAACTGGTTGATTTTATGCATGAAATAATGATGTACAATTGATTTGTAGTTAAATGGACACATTATCTATTGTGGACATGAATGTTTGAGTTGTGAACTGCATGTTGATTTGCATAGAGTGATTTTATTGCAATGTTGTTGAAAATGACCGGGTGATTTACTATGAGCTAGTGCTTAAACTTACCTGGCGCCGGGTTCAGGGTGATCAGGAATGCTCTGACCCCGGGTGGAGGCTCACCATTGCACTTCGGTGGGTTGAAACTCGCGACGAACCCTAATCGGGTGCGCTCGGGCGTGTAGTTTTTGTCAGTGGGGAGGTCTCACAGTCCTCCCTTTAATGCCTAACATAATTCAATCTTTACTACTACACACATTCATTAGTTGCCAGCAAAAACTTCATTTCAATCACACTCAACTATCATCTATCATCATATTATTCATTGACGACTAATCCAAACACTATCAACACAATCACTTACATAATTACTGTCTATCATACACATTGGTACACTTCATCTTATATATACACGCCGAACATTACCTACATCTTTAACATAATCATGCATAACATTCACCAGTCTTTATATCAATAATACTCATATTCTATTCACTGTCTACTTTGTCTGCTTCCTACAGATCACTAATCTAGATCAATTCAATGTTATACTATTATTGTGTACACAAATTTCACAATGCACATGAACATTTTCTCAATCTACTCGACAATTGAATGCATCAGTGCAAATCAAAGTGAATTTCATGGTGTTTTAACAATTGAAATATATATCTTTATATCAGAATAAAACAACAAAACATATCCAGTGTGTAACATTGCATCAGTAATTTCTCCATATCAATGTAAATGATCATGTAGAATTATTATCAAAGCGATTTGCACTTTCAGCCTACTATCAACTGTAGTGAGTAGTGTATAACGTGCGCAATTTACCAGTAACAATATGGACATGGTGACATGTATACTGCAAACTGGTTGATTTTATGCATGAAATAATGATGTACAATTGATTTGTAGTTAAATGGACACATTATCTATTGTGGACATGAATGTTTGAGTTGTGAACTGCATGTTGATTTGCATAGAGTGATTTTATTGCAATGTTGTTGAAAATGACCGGGTGATTTACTATGAGCTAGTGCTTAAACTTACCTGGCGCCGGGTTCAGGGTGATCAGGAATGCTCTGACCCCGGGTGGAGGCTCACCATTGCACTTCGGTGGGTTGAAACTCGCGACGAACCCTAATCGGGTGCGCTCGGGCGTGTAGTTTTTGTCAGTGGGGAGGTCTCACAGTCCTCCCTTTAATGCCTAACATAATTCAATCTTTACTACTACACACATTCATTAGTTGCCAGCAAAAACTTCATTTCAATCACACTCAACTATCATCTATCATCATATTATTCATTGACGACTAATCCAAACACTATCAACACAATCACTTACATAATTACTGTCTATCATACACATTGGTACACTTCATCTTATATATACACGCCGAACATTACCTACATCTTTAACATAATCATGCATAACATTCACCAGTCTTTATATCAATAATACTCATATTCTATTCACTGTCTACTTTGTCTGCTTCCTACAGATCACTAATCTAGATCAATTCAATGTTATACTATTATTGTGTACACAAATTTCACAATGCACATGAACATTTTCTCAATCTACTCGACAATTGAATGCATCAGTGCAAATCAAAGTGAATTTCATGGTGTTTTAACAATTGAAATATATATCTTTATATCAGAATAAAACAACAAAACATATCCAGTGTGTAACATTGCATCAGTAATTTCTCCATATCAATGTAAATGATCATGTAGAATTATTATCAAAGCGATTTGCACTTTCAGCCTACTATCAACTGTAGTGAGTAGTGTATAACGTGCGCAATTTACCAGTAACAATATGGACATGGTGACATGTATACTGCAAACTGGTTGATTTTATGCATGAAATAATGATGTACAATTGATTTGTAGTTAAATGGACACATTATCTATTGTGGACATGAATGTTTGAGTTGTGAACTGCATGTTGATTTGCATAGAGTGATTTTATTGCAATGTTGTTGAAAATGACCGGGTGATTTACTATGAGCTAGTGCTTAAACTTACCTGGCGCCGGGTTCAGGGTGATCAGGAATGCTCTGACCCCGGGTGGAGGCTCACCATTGCACTTCGGTGGGTTGAAACTCGCGACGAACCCTAATCGGGTGCGCTCGGGCGTGTAGTTTTTGTCAGTGGGGAGGTCTCACAGTCCTCCCTTTAATGCCTAACATAATTCAATCTTTACTACTACACACATTCATTAGTTGCCAGCAAAAAATTCATTTCAATCACACTCAACTATCATCTATCATCATATTATTCATTGACGACTAATCCAAACACTATCAACACAATCACTTACATAATTACTGTCTATCATACACATTGGTACACTTCATCTTATATATACACGCCGAACATTACCTACATCTTTAACATAATCATGCATAACATTCACCAGTCTTTATATCAATAATACTCATATTCTATTCACTGTCTACTTTGTCTGCTTCCTACAGATCACTAATCTAGATCAATTCAATGTTATACTATTATTGTGTACACAAATTTCACAATGCACATGAACATTTTCTCAATCTACTCGACAATTGAATGCATCAGTGCAAATCAAAGTGAATTTCATGGTGTTTTAACAATTGAAATATATATCTTTATATCAGAATAAAACAACAAAACATATCCAGTGTGTAACATTGCATCAGTAATTTCTCCATATCAATGTAAATGATCATGTAGAATTATTATCAAAGCGATTTGCACTTTCAGCCTACTATCAACTGTAGTGAGTAGTGTATAACGTGCGCAATTTACCAGTAACAATATGGACATGGTGACATGTATACTGCAAACTGGTTGATTTTATGCATGAAATAATGATGTACAATTGATTTGTAGTTAAATGGACACATTATCTATTGTGGACATGAATGTTTGAGTTGTGAACTGCATGTTGATTTGCATAGAGTGATTTTATTGCAATGTTGTTGAAAATGACCGGGTGATTTACTATGAGCTAGTGCTTAAACTTACCTGGCGCCGGGTTCAGGGTGATCAGGAATGCTCTGACCCCGGGTGGAGGCTCACCATTGCACTTCGGTGGGTTGAAACTCGCGACGAACCCTAATCGGGTGCGCTCGGGCGTGTAGTTTTTGTCAGTGGGGAGGTCTCACAGTCCTCCCTTTAATGCCTAACATAATTCAATCTTTACTACTACACACATTCATTAGTTGCCAGCAAAAAATTCATTTCAATCACACTCAACTATCATCTATCATCATATTATTCATTGACGACTAATCCAAACACTATCAACACAATCACTTACATAATTACTGTCTATCATACACATTGGTACACTTCATCTTATATATACACGCCGAACATTACCTACATCTTTAACATAATCATGCATAACATTCACCAGTCTTTATATCAATAATACTCATATTCTATTCACTGTCTACTTTGTCTGCTTCCTACAGATCACTAATCTAGATCAATTCAATGTTATACTATTATTGTGTACACAAATTTCACAATGCACATGAACATTTTCTCAATCTACTCGACAATTGAATGCATCAGTGCAAATCAAAGTGAATTTCATGGTGTTTTAACAATTGAAATATATATCTTTATATCAGAATAAAACAACAAAACATATCCAGTGTGTAACATTGCATCAGTAATTTCTCCATATCAATGTAAATGATCATGTAGAATTATTATCAAAGCGATTTGCACTTTCAGCCTACTATCAACTGTAGTGAGTAGTGTATAACGTGCGCAATTTACCAGTAACAATATGGACATGGTGACATGTATACTGCAAACTGGTTGATTTTATGCATGAAATAATGATGTACAATTGATTTGTAGTTAAATGGACACATTATCTATTGTGGACATGAATGTTTGAGTTGTGAACTGCATGTTGATTTGCATAGAGTGATTTTATTGCAATGTTGTTGAAAATGACCGGGTGATTTACTATGAGCTAGTGCTTAAACTTACCTGGCGCCGGGTTCAGGGTGATCAGGAATGCTCTGACCCCGGGTGGAGGCTCACCATTGCACTTCGGTGGGTTGAAACTCGCGACGAACCCTAATCGGGTGCGCTCGGGCGTGTAGTTTTTGTCAGTGGGGAGGTCTCACAGTCCTCCCTTTAATGCCTAACATAATTCAATCTTTACTACTACACACATTCATTAGTTGCCAGCAAAAAATTCATTTCAATCACACTCAACTATCATCTATCATCATATTATTCATTGACGACTAATCCAAACACTATCAACACAATCACTTACATAATTACTGTCTATCATACACATTGGTACACTTCATCTTATATATACACGCCGAACATTACCTACATCTTTAACATAATCATGCATAACATTCACCAGTCTTTATATCAATAATACTCATATTCTATTCACTGTCTACTTTGTCTGCTTCCTACAGATCACTAATCTAGATCAATTCAATGTTATACTATTATTGTGTACACAAATTTCACAATGCACATGAACATTTTCTCAATCTACTCGACAATTGAATGCATCAGTGCAAATCAAAGTGAATTTCATGGTGTTTTAACAATTGAAATATATATCTTTATATCAGAATAAAACAACAAAACATATCCAGTGTGTAACATTGCATCAGTAATTTCTCCATATCAATGTAAATGATCATGTAGAATTATTATCAAAGCGATTTGCACTTTCAGCCTACTATCAACTGTAGTGAGTAGTGTATAACGTGCGCAATTTACCAGTAACAATATGGACATGGTGACATGTATACTGCAAACTGGTTGATTTTATGCATGAAATAATGATGTACAATTGATTTGTAGTTAAATGGACACATTATCTATTGTGGACATGAATGTTTGAGTTGTGAACTGCATGTTGATTTGCATAGAGTGATTTTATTGCAATGTTGTTGAAAATGACCGGGTGATTTACTATGAGCTAGTGCTTAAACTTACCTGGCGCCGGGTTCAGGGTGATCAGGAATGCTCTGACCCCGGGTGGAGGCTCACCATTGCACTTCGGTGGGTTGAAACTCGCGACGAACCCTAATCGGGTGCGCTCGGGCGTGTAGTTTTTGTCAGTGGGGAGGTCTCACAGTCCTCCCTTTAATGCCTAACATAATTCAATCTTTACTACTACACACATTCATTAGTTGCCAGCAAAAAATTCATTTCAATCACACTCAACTATCATCTATCATCATATTATTCATTGACGACTAATCCAAACACTATCAACACAATCACTTACATAATTACTGTCTATCATACACATTGGTACACTTCATCTTATATATACACGCCGAACATTACCTACATCTTTAACATAATCATGCATAACATTCACCAGTCTTTATATCAATAATACTCATATTCTATTCACTGTCTACTTTGTCTGCTTCCTACAGATCACTAATCTAGATCAATTCAATTTTATACTATTATTGTGTACACAAATTTCACAATGCACATGAACATTTTCTCAATCTACTCGACAATTGAATGCATCAGTGCAAATCAAAGTGAATTTCATGGTGTTTTAACAATTGAAATATATATCTTTATATCAGAATAAAACAACAAAACCTATCCAGTGTGTAACATTGTATCAGTAATTTCTCCATATCAATGTAAATGATCATGTAGAATTATTATCAAAGCGATTTGCACTTTCAGCCTACTATCAACTGTAGTGAGTAGTGTATAACGTGCGCAATTTACCAGTAACAATATGGACATGGTGACATGTATACTGCAAACTGGTTGATTTTATGCATGAAATAATGATGTACAATTGATTTGTAGTTAAATGGACACATTATCTATTGTGGACATGAATGTTTGAGTTGTGAACTGCATGTTGATTTGCATAGAGTGATTTTATTGCAATGTTGTTGAAAATGACCGGGTGATTTACTATGAGCTAGTGCTTAAACTTACCTGGCGCCGGGTTCAGGGTGATCAGGAATGCTCTGACCCCGGGTGGAGGCTCACCATTGCACTTCGGTGGGTTGAAACTCGCGACGAACCCTAATCGGGTGCGCTCGGGCGTGTAGTTTTTGTCAGTGGGGAGGTCTCACAGTCCTCCCTTTAATGCCTAACATAATTCAATCTTTACTACTACACACATTCATTAGTTGCCAGCAAAAAATTCATTTCAATCACACTCAACTATCATCTATCATCATATTATTCATTGACGACTAATCCAAACACTATCAACACAATCACTTACATAATTACTGTCTATCATACACATTGGTACATTTCATCTTATATATACACGCCGAACATTACCTACATCTTTAACATAATCATGCATAACATTCACCAGTCTTTATATCAATAATACTCATATTCTATTCACTGTCTACTTTGTCTGCTTCCTACAGATCACTAATCTAGATCAATTCAATGTTATACTATTATTGTGTACACAAATTTCACAATGCACATGAACATTTTCTCAATCTACTCGACAATTGAATGCATCAGTGCAAATCAAAGTGAATTTCATGGTGTTTTAACAATTGAAATATATATCTTTATATCAGAATAAAACAACAAAACATATCCAGTGTGTAACATTGCATCAGTAATTTCTCCATATCAATGTAAATGATCATGTAGAATTATTATCAAAGCGATTTGCACTTTCAGCCTACTATCAACTGTAGTGAGTAGTGTATAACGTGCGCAATTTACCAGTAACAATATGGACATGGTGACATGTATACTGCAAACTGGTTGATTTTATGCATGAAATAATGATGTACAATTGATTTGTAGTTAAATGGACACATTATCTATTGTGGACATGAATGTTTGAGTTGTGAACTGCATGTTGATTTGCATAGAGTGATTTTATTGCAATGTTGTTGAAAATGACCGGGTGATTTACTATGAGCTAGTGCTTAAACTTACCTGGCGCCGGGTTCAGGGTGATCAGGAATGCTCTGACCCCGGGTGGAGGCTCACCATTGCACTTCGGTGGGTTGAAACTCGCGACGAACCCTAATCGGGTGCGCTCGGGCGTGTAGTTTTTGTCAGTGGGGAGGTCTCACAGTCCTCCCTTTAATGCCTAACATAATTCAATCTTTACTACTACACACATTCATTAGTTGCCAGCAAAAAATTCATTTCAATCACACTCAACTATCATCTATCATCATATTATTCATTGACGACTAATCCAAACACTATCAACACAATCACTTACATAATTACTGTCTATCATACACATTGGTACACTTCATCTTATATATACACGCCGAACATTACCTACATCTTTAACATAATCATGCATAACATTCACCAGTCTTTATATCAATAATACTCATATTCTATTCACTGTCTACTTTGTCTGCTTCCTACAGATCACTAATCTAGATCAATTCAATGTTATACTATTATTGTGTACACAAATTTCACAATGCACATGAACATTTTCTCAATCTACTCGACAATTGAATGCATCAGTGCAAATCAAAGTGAATTTCATGGTGTTTTAACAATTGAAATATATATCTTTATATCAGAATAAAACAACAAAACATATCCAGTGTGTAACATTGCATCAGTAATTTCTCCATATCAATGTAAATGATCATGTAGAATTATTATCAAAGCGATTTGCACTTTCAGCCTACTATCAACTGTAGTGAGTAGTGTATAACGTGCGCAATTTACCAGTAACAATATGGACATGGTGACATGTATACTGCAAACTGGTTGATTTTATGCATGAAATAATGATGTACAATTGATTTGTAGTTAAATGGACACATTATCTATTGTGGACATGAATGTTTGAGTTGTGAACTGCATGTTGATTTGCATAGAGTGATTTTATTGCAATGTTGTTGAAAATGACCGGGTGATTTAC
Organism: Schistosoma turkestanicum; assembly: GCA_944470395.2. Lineage (NCBI taxonomy): Eukaryota > Metazoa > Platyhelminthes > Trematoda > Strigeidida > Schistosomatidae > Schistosoma > Schistosoma turkestanicum. The sequence goes on from OX103971.1 coordinate 21,086,352, forward strand.
TATGAGCTAGTGCTTAAACTTACCTGGCGCCGGGTTCAGGGTGATCAGGAATGCTCTGACCCCGGGTGGAGGCTCACCATTGCACTTCGGTGGGTTGAAACTCGCGACGAACCCTAATCGGGTGCGCTCGGGCGTGTAGTTTTTGTCAGTGGGGAGGTCTCACAGTCCTCCCTTTAATGCCTAACATAATTCAATCTTTACTACTACACACATTCATTAGTTGCCAGCAAAAACTTCATTTCAATCACACTCAACTATCATCTATCATCATATTATTCATTGACGACTAATCCAAACACTATCAACACAATCACTTACATAATTACTGTCTATCATACACATTGGTACACTTCATCTTATATATACACGCCGAACATTACCTACATCTTTAACATAATCATGCATAACATTCACCAGTCTTTATATCAATAATACTCATATTCTATTCACTGTCTACTTTGTCTGCTTCCTACAGATCACTAATCTAGATCAATTCAATTTTATACTATTATTGTGTACACAAATTTCACAATGCACATGAACATTTTCTCAATCTACTCGACAATTGAATGCATCAGTGCAAATCAAAGTGAATTTCATGGTGTTTTAACAATTGAAATATATATCTTTATATCAGAATAAAACAACAAAACATATCCAGTGTGTAACATTGCATCAGTAATTTCTCCATATCAATGTAAATGATCATGTAGAATTATTATCAAAGCGATTTGCACTTTCAGCCTACTATCAACTGTAGTGAGTAGTGTATAACGTGCGCAATTTACCAGTAACAATATGGACATGGTGACATGTATACTGCAAACTGGTTGATTTTATGCATGAAATAATGATGTACAATTGATTTGTAGTTAAATGGACACATTATCTATTGTGGACATGAATGTTTGAGTTGTGAACTGCATGTTGATTTGCATAGAGTGATTTTATTGCAATGTTGTTGAAAATGACCGGGTGATTTACTATGAGCTAGTGCTTAAACTTACCTGGCGCCGGGTTCAGGGTGATCAGGAATGCTCTGACCCCGGGTGGAGGCTCACCATTGCACTTCGGTGGGTTGAAACTCGCGACGAACCCTAATCGGGTGCGCTCGGGCGTGTAGTTTTTGTCAGTGGGGAGGTCTCACAGTCCTCCCTTTAATGCCTAACATAATTCAATCTTTACTACTACACACATTCATTAGTTGCCAGCAAAAACTTCATTTCAATCACACTCAACTATCATCTATCATCATATTATTCATTGACGACTAATCCAAACACTATCAACACAATCACTTACATAATTACTGTCTATCATACACATTGGTACACTTCATCTTATATATACACGCCGAACATTACCTACATCTTTAACATAATCATGCATAACATTCACCAGTCTTTATATCAATAATACTCATATTCTATTCACTGTCTACTTTGTCTGCTTCCTACAGATCACTAATCTAGATCAATTCAATTTTATACTATTATTGTGTACACAAATTTCACAATGCACATGAACATTTTCTCAATCTACTCGACAATTGAATGCATCAGTGCAAATCAAAGTGAATTTCATGGTGTTTTAACAATTGAAATATATATCTTTATATCAGAATAAAACAACAAAACATATCCAGTGTGTAACATTGTATCAGTAATTTCTCCATATCAATGTAAATGATCATGTAGAATTATTATCAAAGCGATTTGCACTTTCAGCCTACTATCAACTGTAGTGAGTAGTGTATAACGTGCGCAATTTACCAGTAACAATATGGACATGGTGACATGTATACTGCAAACTGGTTGATTTTATGCATGAAATAATGATGTACAATTGATTTGTAGTTAAATGGACACATTATCTATTGTGGACATGAATGTTTGAGTTGTGAACTGCATGTTGATTTGCATAGAGTGATTTTATTGCAATGTTGTTGAAAATGACCGGGTGATTTACTATGAGCTAGTGCTTAAACTTACCTGGCGCCGGGTTCAGGGTGATCAGGAATGCTCTGACCCCGGGTGGAGGCTCACCATTGCACTTCGGTGGGTTGAAACTCGCGACGAACCCTAATCGGGTGCGCTCGGGCGTGTAGTTTTTGTCAGTGGGGAGGTCTCACAGTCCTCCCTTTAATGCCTAACATAATTCAATCTTTACTACTACACACATTCATTAGTTGCCAGCAAAAACTTCATTTCAATCACACTCAACTATCATCTATCATCATATTATTCATTGACGACTAATCCAAACACTATCAACACAATCACTTACATAATTACTGTCTATCATACACATTGGTACACTTCATCTTATATATACACGCCGAACATTACCTACATCTTTAACATAATCATGCATAACATTCACCAGTCTTTATATCAATAATACTCATATTCTATTCACTGTCTACTTTGTCTGCTTCCTACAGATCACTAATCTAGATCAATTCAATTTTATACTATTATTGTGTACACAAATTTCACAATGCACATGAACATTTTCTCAATCTACTCGACAATTGAATGCATCAGTGCAAATCAAAGTGAATTTCATGGTGTTTTAACAATTGAAATATATATCTTTATATCAGAATAAAACAACAAAACATATCCAGTGTGTAACATTGTATCAGTAATTTCTCCATATCAATGTAAATGATCATGTAGAATTATTATCAAAGCGATTTGCACTTTCAGCCTACTATCAACTGTAGTGAGTAGTGTATAACGTGCGCAATTTACCAGTAACATGGTGACATGTATACTGCAAACTGGTTGATTTTATGCATGAAATAATGATGTACAATTGATTTGTAGTTAAATGGACACATTATCTATTGTGGACATGAATGTTTGAGTTGTGAACTGCATGTTGATTTGCATAGAGTGATTTTATTGCAATGTTGTTGAAAATGACCGGGTGATTTACTATGAGCTAGTGCTTAAACTTACCTGGCGCCGGGTTCAGGGTGATCAGGAATGCTCTGACCCCGGGTGGAGGCTCACCATTGCACTTCGGTGGGTTGAAACTCGCGACGAACCCTAATCGGGTGCGCTCGGGCGTGTAGTTTTTGTCAGTGGGGAGGTCTCACAGTCCTCCCTTTAATGCCTAACATAATTCAATCTTTACTACTACACACATTCATTAGTTGCCAGCAAAAACTTCATTTCAATCACACTCAACTATCATCTATCATCATATTATTCATTGACGACTAATCCAAACACTATCAACACAATCACTTACATAATTACTGTCTATCATACACATTGGTACACTTCATCTTATATATACACGCCGAACATTACCTACATCTTTAACATAATCATGCATAACATTCACCAGTCTTTATATCAATAATACTCATATTCTATTCACTGTCTACTTTGTCTGCTTCCTACAGATCACTAATCTAGATCAATTCAATTTTATACTATTATTGTGTACACAAATTTCACAATGCACATGAACATTTTCTCAATCTACTCGACAATTGAATGCATCAGTGCAAATCAAAGTGAATTTCATGGTGTTTTAACAATTGAAATATATATCTTTATATCAGAATAAAACAACAAAACATATCCAGTGTGTAACATTCCATCAGTTATTTTTCTATTTCTTTTCTATCATTTCTTTTAATTTGATTTTTTTCCCTTCCTGTAACATTCCATCAGTTATTTTTCTATTTCTTTTCTATCATTTCTTTTAATTTGATTTTTTTCCCTTCCTTTTCCTCGTTTCTCTTTTTCTTTCATTTCCTTCAGTAGAATTCCTTCTTTCTTGTAACGATTTTCCCACATTGTTTATATCGGAAATTTTACTATTATTCACTCTGTTTTTTGTATGCTCATTTTCATTGTTTCTTTTCAATAAATATGATTTCTATTAGCATAATATATTTTCTATACCCTTTGTCATTTTTTATGTGTAACCTCTTCTTCCGTCTCATATCCTTTTATGATGGTTATTAATAATATTGTTACCTCACTGTTTAGTTCTTTGTGACGACTATAAATTTCATCATTTCGCTGATCCTAAACCTTATCGGTTTAGTAGATTTCTCGTCCCTGATTTTTTTGTTGTCTCTCTTATTTAATCGTCTCATATATATAATGAACCTTTACGAATACGAACTGATTTTCTCGTCAACTTTTCATCAACGAAACAAACCTCTTTGTGCTAGTTATACACAAAATTGTGGTGCGCGCTGCTTATAAGTAATATATGACGTGAGTGTAAACGTAATGTCTGGCAGCAGAAGATGAGAGAAGATCAAGAAAGGAAGAGTGGGAACACAATGGAATATGTATGAAACGCATGAACAGTGAAATGTCAGACAATGGATTGATGACTGATTGAAGATTTGCAAATTAACGGTTACGATATAGTTTTCCTATTTTACTGAGTAACTATGTAATTTTCGTTAAATACAATTCGGTTTCCCTCACCTGTGTTCTCCTTCACTACACCAGTGGATGTTTTACTGGACTTTTAGTTTATTCCTACTTTTGTACCCCATTTTCTTGTTGCACGGTCGCCATCTTGCTTTTGCTGATCTTTATCTTTCACACATTTTCTCTGACAAGATTTCATTACTCTTTCAATACCACGAAATAGCCTGCAAATATACTTATTCATCTAGACTATCCCTTCTTCGTTGTTATTAATTTATGACTGTATAAAGCTGAAGACCACAACGTCACTGGTCGGTAGTCTACCTCGACTACAACACTACACCTTAAAATACGTGCATGAAAAATTAACAAAGAATAACCAAACTTTTACTTAATCTTAAGTACAAAATTTACAATTAAACAATACTGATTATTTTAACTTATCCAATTCACCATGCTCATAATAATTACCTTCTTGCTAGTTAATTAGTATCTATCCTTTTCATCTTTTTTAAAAAAAAACTACAAAATTAATTAGTTTGTAATGATTCATGTTACATTTTATCCTTATAGCATAATCTGACCAATTAAACAACTCCTACTTGGTCAATTGTTTACCTTCAAAATTAAAAAACCATACTTATTGGTTTTAGATTAAGAAGAATAAGTACATAGGTATCGCGGTTAGATGAATTCAATGTTCTTTTTTAAAAATATTCAATCTGAAACTTAATTGATCCAAAAAAATTCCTAAGCTGGTTCAATCGTTCAGAATGAAAACAATTTAAAGTTACTATTATAGATCAATGATTATTGAATAATGATGACTGTTTATATAAAATACTTGTGTAATGTTAATAGAAGAACTCAATACTAGTCACATTTACAAAACGTTTATTTAAATACTATAGTCCTAGTTTATAATATCAGAAAACATGTAGCGTTTAGTCATTAAAATAGAATTGGATATAGGTTAAGTAGTATGAAAATATTTGCTAGTTCATAGTATTTAAAAAATTATTGGCTTGACTTATTGAGAAAGTTCATAGATAGAAAAGTTTTAACAATTATATCTATGATTAAGTATGATAGAAATCGATGTAAATTAACTCTGATAAGCTGCAGCAGTTAGTAAATGACACAGGAATCACTTTCATTTTCCTCAAAGAGATTAAATCCTATTCAAACCATTATCCAGAACGATGATAAACACTCTCAACCCTATCTGAAATCGATTATCACAAACTAGTTTTAATGATTAGTTGTTTAAATAATTCGATAACAGTATCGACTATTTTATACTTGTAATAATAAAAGTGAATTATGACAACGATCCATGTTTTACTGTAACGATTGTCAGGACGGTAGTAAACCAAAATCCCCCTACCACGAAGCACTAATCTTTATGTGGAATGCAGTAAGAAGTTAATCAAAATATATTGCACACTGAGTAAGTATTCCAAAAAATCAATCATGTATTCGTGTCCAGCTCTCTCACCACCTTGCCGACCACTTAGTGAAAAAACTGAGCTCTGACAGTATACCAGATTCACTTACACGTCCGAAACTTTGTAAACTTTTTCTCACAATTCGATTATTCTTAATTACTTCAAGAGAGTAAAGTTAATTCTTTTTTCAGTTGTAGTTTATAACATGATATATCCAATACTGATTAAGGATAGTGGACCTGTTGTGTCCTTTTAACCGTCAGTCAGTATCACGTGGGAAATACAAAGCATCAATCAAAATCACGTCTTATCACCCGAGTCCGTAAGTCAGCTCTGAATCCTTATTGATCAACGACTCAATAGCTTCTTCCTCTCTACCTTGCCTCTCAGTCCAGAAGTCCATAGTCAGCCTCCATGAAATTCTTGTTATATTTCAGCAAGACAGTTTATATACCAAACATACAGGACCACTGTTAGTTATTTTATAACTAATTGTAGTTATGCCATAACTAACCAATCAGATTGTGGTTTAAGTGCTCACCATGCTATCTGGTCTGACCGATCTGTAAACCTTCTTTATTGTAAATGACCTGTTGACTGAAGGACGTTATTATTTTATTATATTGATGTGACTCAAGCTTTTATTCATTTTCCAAAGACACGCTATGCTGGTCGGTACGTTTGCTCGTCTAACTTGATAATTGTAATTTCCTTATTTATTGTACTAACGTAATTGTTTTTGTGTTTAGAAACAGATAAAGTTTAAAACCAAGTTGACTTCATTTTTACTATAACTTTAACACAGACTCTATGTTCGCTAGAAAACGCTAACAAGAGTAAATAATTCAAACCATTTAAACTCGGCCCTGGCAATCAGGTCTTCATTTAGAAGAATTATGACGTCTCATGATGAAAGCCGAGTTCCTTTGGAAGTCACGAGGCCGATGCCCCTTATGATAACCAGAACAATTCTGCGGTGTGGGCAGCCGGGAAGTAACATCCACCATCATACCCGCAAAGAAAATTAGATAAGTGTAATGTATAGCTGGAATAGTGTGAATACAAACGGATGTCACACCAAACTGATATGAACGAATGTTACATTGAACAAATACATAATCTCATGCTCGATACCTTTCTAACAGGTTCACACTGTGAACTAATATTAACATAGAAATGTTAGGTGATAGATATTCAATAACTTCAAAAAGATTCGATTTTTAAGTCACTAGCCATGACGAAACAGTTAGCAATTATTTGGACTATGTTAGTTTAATGATAAGATTCACCAATTGTTCTATTATATGTCTGACCTCTGTATTTAGTTTAGAACCATATTTTAATGAAACCATGAAGCACGTGTTCTGTTAATATGACTTTCAGTCCAATCAATATGTTGCATTATTTCATATTCACTGATTATAAAACTATCATTAACCATTAAATGTTTACTGAGTGAATGTTACTAATAATAGACACGAGAGTACATCTTCGGAGAAATTAGTTTATGCATAAGAAAAAAAAGCACTGTTAGTCGATTTCAACTGTCGTTACAAGTGTGTTAGTGAATATAATAATCTACTTCATATTTGTTAATGGAACATAGATGGAACTAAAGCATGACTACGTTGCTGCGCGCTGATTGGCTAGTTTCCTATCCAATCAGCGCCTAATTGAGTCTTGGGGAAAAGGGTAGAAAATTCTCGTACTGTTAGCTGCATGCTGATTGGCAAAATCTAATCCAGTCGATCACGTGAATTTCTATCCAGAAGCTTCTCATGTAAATGCTATGAAGAAACTATCGTTGTAACTATTTTTGGCCTTCGCCTTCTTATTCCATTTAACGTTGCTATTTGGAATATAATCTTTTCCTGTTCCACCGTGTTTTTGATCCTTCGGAACTTGTCCAGTGTATTGTGGTCTGAGAATACTAAGCAATAGGAATTAGCTGGGAATTATTCAAGCAAGCGTTACAACAATATTCGAATAGTTAGCAAGAAGTATCCTTTACTGGCTATTATTCTGTTTTCCCTCCACTTGTTTCCGTTCTTTTGGCGCGTACTTTATTCAAAGTGCTAATGATGCAGTCGCTGACTGCTTTTCCCTAGAACTTCAGGTCAAGTTTGCCTTGTAATGTTCGCAGCTAAGATGAACAACATAAATAACTCTTGATTGGTCGGAAAAGTTCAACTTTATGTGTTCAAAAACAACTGTATGTTGACCTTTGTTTACCATAGTTCGAGTGAGTGAATGTCATGCTAAACAAGAAATTCTGACCTTATCTTCAAAACTGTATTTACACAAATAACATGTTGCTTGTATGTAACTGACGAGAAAGCACGAAATGGTACTATCTCACAAAATATGTCTTCTCATTTCTCTGTTCAAACATAAATAACTATCAATTTATAGATAGATAGATAGAATATACAAGTACCACATACCAATAGTCAAAACATTTATATAGCAATTGGAAAGAAAAGAGAGATATAATCACAGAGATGAAACAGAGATTCAGGATAACAAGTCGACTAGCTTGTAATGACTTTTTTTCTCTCTAGTTAGAAGTTGTCATAAAAAAAGGTGTGCATTAACGAAACCTTAGTTCGTTCATCCTATCCAACTCATATTTATTGAACTTCCCGTATCAACCAAACCTCACCGAACACATGATGGACTTTTTAATCTTGACGCCCCAAATAAATAGATATAATATACAAATATACCGGTTAATCCTATCAACTGTTCTCATCAGATGCAACGTAGAACTTCGTACGTAAGTACACCAGTTCATGTTGCCATACCACATGTAATTGTCAATTCAAATCCAATAGTAGAAGAGGTAGTAAAGGTATTAGAAGTAATCGAAGAGGTTAGGATTAGAAGATATTATTCAAGAAGTATGATTCAGTGAGAAAAGTTTAGAAAGTCAAAACTAGAAGGGGTCGAAGAATCCAGATGATTAAGATTTGAGAGAACACAAATAACAAATGCACCAACGCCATTGCAAACGATTTTGAGCCATGTCATTCACAACTGTTCTCATCACAAGGAGATGTAATAAATGATGATAAGAAAAAAAAACCCAGTTTATTATTTGTTTTTCATTTAGTGAAATATTAGACAGTCTAAGAATTGAAACACCACAGAAATCCCTTAAAACACCTTTTATATATATATATCAGTGAAGAGCATAAAATCACCATCATCATCATCATTATAAACAATTTTAATCAAGTCATTAGAAAAAAATGTTCTTGTTTTGAAAAAAAAACAAATACACAAACAAATAGATAATCATCACAATAAAATTTGAATTGTCCAGTAATAAAGTAGTAGTAGTAGTAATGAGTATAATATATGCACAATAAACTAGAAGCTTTTTATATCTTTATTATTATCATATGAAATGTTATTATAACACAGAATGAAAGGTGAAAAGAATAAAAAGTCATAGTTTTCAAATTCACAATTAGAAAATTTTAATTATATATAATTAATTCATGAGAAGAAGAAGATTTATCAACTTTTATCAACATTTATTTATTTTTCATTGTGCAATCTGTAGATTATTTTTTTTTTAATAGAAATTTTGAATTGATTCTCTTTTTTTATTTCTTTACAAATGACTATCAATGTACTTTAAAGTACTACTATAAAGTGCGAGAATTGAAATGAAGCAGTAGTGTTATCTTTTCTCTTTACAGAATATAAAGTTGGTTTTAAAAAAAGAAGCATACAATCATTGTTATTAGTGTCGGTTAAAAAGGTTTACACGTTTGCACCAATGGAATATAAGTGGTTAAACATAATTACATCGGGCAACAGAGGGAACAATAACCAGACTTAAACATTCCACAATATTGTTTTGGTTTGAAAAAGAACTAGTTAGTAATTAAATACATTCTATTCAAACTACCATTCCGCTTCACCGACAGCTTTTTGGAAAACATGATCCCGACCATTAATGGACATTATTCCATCTTTTAAATGAAAACGCCATTTATTTCTAGCTCGATGAATCTGGTAAAAAATAAAAAAATAAAAGTATCTTTTAATATCTGAAGGATATTACGGAGTAAATTTACATTAGAATACAAAGAAATATTAGTTCCTAACTAATCTGCATTATAACTTTTAGTAAACTAAACAAATGAAGTCGACGATTAGGTATAGAATATATAAGAAAGCCGATGTTTGCATGAAATGATGTCAAACTGCAAAAAAAACTACGGACAAACAAGGAATAAGAAAACCAGACGTTATTAGATTGTTTGATTAAAGATTTTCACAGTTATAAAGAGCATTCGGTTTGATAACAGTAGAAGGTAAATTGAATGTAAATGTTTACAAGGAACCTAATTCTTCAGTTTTTCTCTACTTCGATATAGAACTCGTTATTATGAACAACCTTCAACTAAAAAATATCGTAGCAAAATAACATGAATTCATTTATTTCATGGATTTTCTTTAGCTGCTTACAACCTGAACCCATAGTATTCACCATTAAGACCCAAAAAAGTGTGCAAACTTTATGCCCGAAATATCTAGAATAACCCTGCGCTAAAATACAGAGAATAATATTAAGAGACCATAGTACGAAGGAATCAAATTTGTCCAAACGTTCAACTATTCATAAATGAATACTCTAGAAGAGCAAAATAGAGAAAGAATCATGTGTCATAGACTAGTTGAATAAACCTCGATAGTAGGAAATTACGATGAGTCTTTAGAAAATGTCTTAGGTAATAAACTCATAAAAAAAGGTCACTACAGAAAAACAAGAGTGATAAATATTTCAACAGCTTCGGCAACGCCCAACAATTTTGAATTCCTTTGTTTATTGATGATTTTGGGAGATTTTAAAACCTCAACAACCATTTGTTTAGTCTCAACTTTTGTGGAATATGTCCGAAGGTGTGGACAAAAATACTCATTTCTTCTCTTTCGATGTATGTTTTGGCACATACATGTAAATTGGTGAACACAACTAAAGGCAACATAAGAAGAATATTTTTCCACAGTTGATTGTTGCAATGAGTAATCCAATCGATCAACAGCAACGAAGAACTTCTTACGCAAGTACATCAGTTTAAGTTGCCATACCACATTAGCACAGAGATGCAATTGTTAATTCAAATCCCATAGAAGTAGAGGTAGTAAAAGTATTATGAGTAATCGCAGAGATTAGGGTTCGACGATGGTATTCAAGAAGTAGAATCTCGTGAAATCAACTCAATAAGAAAAAAATAAAGGGATGAGGAACCATGAAGTTTAGGATTTGAGAGAACACAAAGAATGAATGCACCTGCGCCATTGCAAACGGTTTTGAGCCATGTCATTCAGGGTCTCTAACCATCCATTACTATCATCTCGTGAATCCCCAACCAGGTAGTCTACATTTACCAACATGGCTCAGTCCACTCATCATTGACTTCATGGATTTCTGCCATGTTTTGGTTTGGCCGCCCCTAGCTTTCTTCCAACCTACTTTAACACCACAAAACATAGCTTGTCGAGGCAGTCGGTGAAGTATACGTAACATATGTCCTGACCACCTCAACTGAAGTTTCAATACTTCGTCTCGTCGTTCTCCGATCGACCTACCTGGAATGGTAGAACCTACAAGAACGTATGTTCCAGCCAATATAGTTCGGTTGGGTTATCAAGATAGGTAAGCCCGACCACCACGCCAAGGTAGCAGCTATGATCGGGAAACATTGAGGACTGATGGCTGATAAAATGTCAGCGCGCGTAGAATATTGCTAGGCTTACACAAACATACATTTCTGATGCAAATGGGGTGTTTAACCGCCTACTATGACTGTGAATATATTACATAACATCCTCTTATATTAATTTACGGATGTAAAATGTGGTCTGTGAAGGTACAGTGGCATGTACTTAATCATAAATATCTTAGAAGTATTCTCCTTAACATATGAAGAATCCAGTGCGTGAAAATGTTTATTTTCTTACTGGTTTAATGCTCCAAATATGTGAAAAACGAAAAACTTATCAGTTTTTCTAAATTCCCATTCCAACTCACTTTATCATACTGACAAACGACAACATTATCCGACTCGAATAGCACTTCAGGTTCTTCATCACTCACATCATCCTCTGAATTTAGAGGCTCTTCTTCTTCATCTTCTTCTCCTTCCTCTTCTGCTTTTAGAGGATCTCCTTCGAGAAATTCCATTTGATCTGGAACACCAAGCTCTGATTCAGTTGGGGATGAAAACTGTTTCGTCATACGACTGTTTTTGGGACTGACTGAATTCCTATCTTGTTGTGGACGATGTTTAGGTTTTTGCTTCGTTTGATTCAGTTTTCGTTTAGGATCAAGAGTATCTCCGTAGTTGGCTACAAATGCTTCGCTATTATTAATCAATACAAAATAATTAGAGTTAAGTGATATTTTAGATAGTCATCATAAAAGTTGATAAAAAAAAGTTGTTGAAACTCACACTGACGATTGAGACTCCCATACGACACCTAGCAAATTCCGTGAAAGATGAGAAGCGTCGCAAAAATAAACATGTTATACTTAGATCACTTAGTGTCTGGAACACAAGGGAAACAATTAAAATACTGGACGACCAAATAAACGTTAAAGTGCAAGTGAGAGCAATGGAATCAAATAAATAACCAGGCCATAGTAACTCCCGACCGAAGCTGCTACTTTGACGTGGTGGTCGGGCTTGCCTATTGTGATGACCCAACCGAGCTATATTGGCTGGAACTTATGTTCCTCAAGGTTCTATCATGCCAGAATGGTCGATTGGAGAACGATGAGACTAAAAGCAGCTACTCAAGGTCTGAGGGCGAAGTCGTACTGCTGACTGCAGAGAGGTGTGACAGCAGTAAGGTGTTTCCCTCAGACAACCAGCATCTGCAGCGATGCTGCCTTCTCACAAAGAAGGAAGGGTTAGAAAAGGTCGACCCTAAAAATGTCACACCTCACGGATTTCCGCCTTCGGCGGTAAGGGTGCCCACTAAGGGCTTTCAAGAGCGGAGCTAATACTCAAAAAACTTCTCATAAAAACGCCGTGCGTGACCGGCCTCAAGCAGTTGTCCCTTGGGCTCTGTGGTCACGCTCGCAGGTCGTTCAGACCAACGCTAATCTACCTTCCTTTTCAGGTTCCTCAAAAAAACAACCTTCCACGGTGTGGGCAGCCGGGAAGTGACAGCCGCCCTCATACCCGTGACAGCACACGACTAACCATAGTAACTAGTGTGTAGATACTACGTTTTAGGAGTATTGGTTATCGAACTGTATTTGAGACTAACCTGGGGTTGATTATTATAGGATACATTCGAACAAACGGGCCCTACCTAAGGGTTTTAGCAGAAAACTCCCGTTTGACCTCAGAAAATAATACACGACATAAAATACTACCAGTAAAAGACAATAAAAGTTTGAAATAAGTTTGATTTGATTCAAGTGACTTCATGTCCATATGAAACAGGCTGCTTGACAGACTGATGTAAGCTAAAATAGTATCTTGAAATACGATTATCAGTATCCTAATCCATAGTACTCAAGTAATGTTATATTGGCATGAATGGACTTACTTTGGGTTGACTTGTGTAGTGATAGTTGTTATTTCCGGATCATCGCCATCATCACAACCCTCAGATTCATCAGTATCTGTATTCTTCTCGTGGTATGGTGAATTCCGTGGACGTTTTGAGGCAGATGTTTGTGCACTGTGAAGTGGATGAGTAGCTGAAGACCGTTTTCCAGGGTGTGAGTGGCCTGCTGGGACTGGTAGGGAAGGTGGGGACATAGGGGTGGGTGGGGCACTCACAAGCGGCGTTCCCCCACCCATATCTCTTGGAGTATCCATCGCATAACGACCGGTGTTGTAGTGAGATAAAACAGATGAATGTGGAGTGAAACCAGGAGTGGCAGGGACTAAGTCATCATCATCGTCATCGTCATCTTCTAGATCTGAACCATGATGGGTATGAGATGCTACACTATCATTATAACTATGTTGTCCACTGTTTTGATTCTTTCGATTATCAGGAATGCTCATAGATTGTGATACAGGAGTATCACAGAACTTTTCGTCATCGCTATCGTGGACACCATCAACCTGTGTCTGTAACAGTGAAAAGTAATTTACGGGTGGGAAGTATATTTATATACTTTTATTTATTTAAAAAATAAACCGTAAGTTATTGAAGTTATCTTCATAACTAATGTATCTCACCAATGATGGCCCATTTTTGGAAAAGTAATGAGTTGAGTACTTTATGACACTGATAAAACTGCAATGCACTGTATTGAGAAATATAGCAACTCCACATTATGCATTAACCGGTATTCGACACTACGTTATCGAAGATTTACTCATTGTTCAAATGGTACCAAATAAGCGTAATAAATAAATTATTCTTCAACATATGTGATTGTGCCACCTGCGACATCACGTATGGTAAATTAATTATCATCAGTGAAAACCAGGTAAATATTCTTAGGAATGTGCGGTTTATAAACTAAGAATGAAAGTATAACTATTATAAATGCATGAAATAGTATAAGGAAAGGACATGTTATATTTGGTTTTTATCAGTAATCAAAAGTCCACACATGTCGGTTTCAACAATAATGATTTCCAGAAGTTAATTGCAAAGAAGTGGAAGTCCCTAGACTACTATTTCACATAACCCGATAGATGAAATTTCAAAAAGAAAAAGTTACAATTAGGAACAGAACCTTGGAAAATATTTTGGAGAAATGCTTAATTCGACAGGCGTCTAATTGAAGCGGAACGTTGAGTTAAATATGTTATTAGACAGATAACAAACACATTTCCAGGGTTTAACAACCGATAAATGATGCACTAAAAACTATTTAGGAACATGAGTTCTATCAAAATCACTATCCAGAAATATCTAAAATCAGAAAATATCACGTTTCGTATCTAGTTATTAAACAAACTAATATAAAGTAAAAACCAGCGGCCACACTAAAATAAGTCATCAAAATTGAAAAAACGGTAGTTGGATGACTAATATATTTCTGATTTAACTGCAAAATACTTTAAGAGCTCACTTGTTTAAACTGTCCAAGATCCGAAACAGTAAAAGGTTTGGAATCAGAAGCCATTGAACTGTTAGTTGCAACACTTGGATTACCCATAAACTGAGGGACGGCCAGATGAACACTAGGTTGACGGACTGCTGTCAATGGTTGAGGGACAAGATAAGTCTGTTGACCGATTTGCACAAGATGCCCTGTAAACAATAAGAAAAATAACTGGATTTATTTTGATTAGCAAGTGCAGTTTACTTCAGTCAGTCAGTCACAACGAAGAACTTCGTCGTACGTATATCAGTTCAGGTTGCCATTACCACACTAGCATAGGTCAAACTGTCAGCCTAAACACATAGTAGTAGAGGTAGTAAAAGTATCAGCGGTAACGGAGAAGAGTAGGGTTTGAAGATATCATTTATTTAAAACACAGTAAAATATTAAATACGACTTTAAAAACCTGAAGCGAGTACAACGACTCACTGACCTGTAAGACCTGAAGGTAATGTGGCGAGTTGAGGTGTTGTGCCTTGTTGAACGTTAGTAGTTGTTATAGGTCTGGATTGAGCTCCACTTGGATTGGAAGTAAGTACAGCAGGAAGAATGCTGGTTGTTTGGGGTTGCTTTTGAGTTTGCGATTGAGCTGATAGTATGACTGAGGTCAGACACGGAGTAGCCTGTACTGGTTCACGTGAGCGTATTTGAGTGGGAACTGCAATGGAGGCTCGTGCTGCAGGTAGTCGTATACCTGTAAGGGAACCGGGAAGTGGCAAGCTTGCTGTTGTTTGATCTGACCCACTTCGTATGACTGTATTTAGCTGCTTCATTGGTAAACCTACAGAGGAATTTCCAGAATTGACGACACTTGGATGGATCTGAAGTTTTAATTGGTGAAAAACAGTGATAATTTGTTGTTTGCAACATCAAAACTAAAAAATGTATTTGCTTCCTAAGATAATGAATTCCGAGACTAACTTGATGCACCCACTCCATACTACTATTTCAAAAAATCGAAAAATAATGTATTCATAACAAGAAATAACAAAATGATGTCAATCTATCAATCAAAGGACTCGGGTCCAACCAATAGGTTGCTGATTTGAAATATGCTCTATTTACTCTTACAAGAACGACAGAATAGTGTGGCTGTCACAAAGTGCGATTTAAGGTGTTATAGACAAACCAGTACTTGGGAACTGAGCTACTTCACGACTTTTGTGTTAGAAACAAAACAGAGATACGGGTACAAAAACACCTGGCATCAGCTTAAAATTCAAAAGTCGCCACCCTTAATTGTAGAAAGTAAATTAACTGCAAGAGCTATAAGTGCCTCACAAATTTAATAGCAGATGTAATGAAAATGACGTGAAATCTTAATATAAGCTAGATACATTATAAAATAGTTTAGTTGGACATCACGATCGAGGATTTTAAGAACTAATGCACTTTGACGAGGTGCGAAGCAGTCATACGCAGTAATTCCACCTCTGGTAGTCTTACAAGAATTGCCATGGTATATGCTATAAATGAGGAGCATAATTAGTTGCGAGTTGTATTTGAACGACAGCCACTAGGAGTGTAGGCATTTAATAGATATATTAATCACAACTAAGTATATTCATATAGAGCAACATGACCACTGAATACAGTTATTAGTTACCATATTCAATGTGGTTTAAACATTATTATTACCTGAACTTGAGAACGTTGCAAAAGGTTCAAATATTGCGCAGCACTTCCAGGGACAGGCTCCGGGCTGAAAACATTTGTCTCAGCAAGTTTGGACTTCCAAAGCTAAATTACAATGAGTATTTCAATAAGCAAAACCTTTTTTAGTTCTTCAAGTATCTGGATATCGCCGCCATCTTCTACAAACTCATCTTTAACACCACTAATAACGTCCTCGATTACATCGTCGTAAAATTTGGCCTACAAATCGAAAGCGGTAAGAAAACAGTACAATGGAAGTAAACTGAATCGATCAGTTAGAACTAACCACGCAGGTCATGATGATCAAACAGTTTACTCGAACGGTTTTTGCTAGTTACGAAAAGATCGTGGACCAGTTTTCGGGGTGGAATTATGCGGGATAAAAACACAGCTGCCATTATTAAGAGGACTAAGCATTACAACATACTGTTGGAGGAGCGCAGAAAGCAACGTACAAGTGAAAAGCTGGAAAAGAGAACAAGAGGGTGAGCCAACGATTCAATAAGGACATAGAATGTGCCTACATCTGACAATGAAGGCGATTGGTGAAAATCAGCAACAATCCAGACGAGAAATTAGGAAAACTTGGTAATCACAACTAGAAGTGTTGTCATGAAGTCTCAGTCAGCAACACCAGTCCACACAAACCGTGCACCGTCACCTTTAAACCAACCACACTGATACAATGCCCAATGATCCACATTGGTGTGACTTGGTATAAACAAGGCTATTTCTAAAAAGACTATTTCTTGATGCTGACTATTTTTTTAGACATTTTTGAATTTTTCAAGGAAAATTTACTCAACTACTCTGTAGTAAGAGTTATGGAAGGGTATTGGAGATGCAATATCTTAAATATATACAGTAGGCACCAGCCAAAAGAGTAGATATTTGATGACACCTTTGAAACGATTCTAGAAAACGAGAATCAGATGACGGTACTCAATGACGGATAAACAAGACCGGAGAAATCCAAGACAGACCGAATATACTCCGGAGTAAACATGCAAGTCAAGATAAGCAGTAAAGCTGACAAACGTAAATATATGGAAGAACTAGCACTGATAGCAGAAAGAGCTGCATAAGAAGGAAATACAGGGCAAATATAATACACACTGAAGAAACTCACTGTGTAAACATAATAAACCAGAATGACCAGTCAGAGCAAGGAAGGCAAAGTAATCACCGACGTTCGAGAATAGCGAAACAGATGTCTAGAACATTGAAGAGCGGAATTGGCAGACCAGATAAGATAAGCCATTTATTTGAATAAGGAAGTTTACTATTCAAAATATTTGCCTTACTTCCAAGTATCCATTTTCAAAATAAACTTATTTTTGGCCCTCTTTCTTCATTTGTTTTCTAGTCTTCAAAACAGTTTAATCACGCCATGCCTCCGCATCAGTTGAGCAGCACACATACTCATTACAATAAAGACCAATGTCAGACAAGGCTGCTTATTCAGACCTTTTTCTTTCTTCTGATGGCTGACTGGATTATGAAGACGTCGACGTTTCGGGAGAATTAAAGGATACAGTAGACATCTGGGATGTGACTAAGAGTTTTGGATCCTGAAGATAATCTAACTCTTCCATCCAACACACAGCAATAACTGCAGGTGAAGGCGGCTTTGTCGCCGAACCCTTGGCAACGGTAACCTTCAATATACGCAAGGAAAAAAGTAAGGTTCAAGAATATAACACAGAAAGTACCAACAAAGTCAGACTTGATGGAAGAGCTACGGACGATAAAAATCCCTTACTGTCTTGGATAGCACAAGTGAAAAAATTGGAGGTTTGATCTGACATAAAAGCACGGAGAGGCAGAGGAAATGCAGCATTTCAACAAGTGAAAAATATATCGAGCTCAAAGCAACTTTCAACCAACACTAAAGTTAGAATTTTGAATCCAGAAGTCAAGAAAGTCCTATTAAATGCTACTGAAACTTAGAGAACTACGAAAGCCATCATCCACATGATAAAGGTATCCATAAGCTGTTATTTACTTAAGATTCTGGCCATCTTCTAGATCGACGCCATTAGTAACAACCTACTGTGAGAGAAAACAAACAAGCTAGTTGTCTGTATTGGATACACACATCACAAACTGTATCATGGAGCAAGCTATGACTTGAAATCCTCAAGGCCGACCGAAGAGGTAGACCAACGAACACAATGTAAAGAATCGGAGACAGACATGGAAGAACGGAATAACAATGAGAAAAGCTGAAAGAAAAAGTTTAGGATAGAGCCAGATGATGAATCCAGGTACGTTTTACAAGGAAACCATCAGTTAGTATCAATATATCACGGACACAGCGATTTCGGTAATTCTTCGAGACTTGCTTTTTCGTATATTCATTCTTATGAGCTAAGTAGACATTTCAATTACAGGTATTACTGTCCTATCTATTTTCACGAAAACAATTAGCGTTACGGTCACATCTTTTATACTCCATGACTTTGCTAGTGAGCGGATGTAACGGGAAGGATATACTTAGAATCCAGAAAAAACGACACGCTGGACAGTACTGCTAGTCCTATCTTCCTTCACCCTGTCTCATAGTTTAACCTTATTCCCCAATATCCCTTGTCTACGCCTTTAGTATTTAATTTCGAGCAACGTTTACCTTCACACTTAATGTGATAATTGTGTGGTGTTGGGCCATTGACGAACAGGTCACGTTTCGCCAAACTCAGGGCTACAGTATGGTTTGTTCGATTATGGTTGGCCTTAGAAGGTCTACCGGAAAGGGTTGCTCGAACCACTGTAGGTAGGTAGATATTTGATCCCATCTTGTTAGGAATATTCTTGCTGAATCTCAAGTAACGACCGCTTATCTATCAATCATTCCTTTAGCTGTTTAGTGTGCCATTTTGCGATTGGAAAACCTGACTGTATAACAATGCTAGAGTGTTTGATGTATTTTGAGATGTCGATGTATTCCGTCTTCTTTGTTAAATTAGAATCGTTCAAGCTGAGCACAGAATTTTGTTTCCACATAATTTATTATTATTCACTCACTTTGCATGCTACACAAAAGAACGTAGTTTGGCCTGACCGAATAAACCTTGGTTTATTAGCTCTGAGTTCAAACCAAATACTGGAAGTGTGGTCGGTTTAACAGGAGTGATGACTCGAAACCGCTGAATCTTATTCAAAGTTATAGCTAGGTGTCGTGTTCCAGTACTAGGCATTGAGTATTTTGTTATTATTAAACATCGTATGCAAAAGAATATGTAATGCTGTTCGCTTAGCATTTCCAAGCAAACGATGAGATTCAATAACAATTTTGTCATGTGTTTATGGTTTCTTAGCGTTCCTTCTTTCTCTCCTCCTGCAGCTGCTAATTCACTTTTCAGTAACCTTGCTGAGACGGAAAGGGTTTGCTAGTCCTTTTACGTAGTTGTGTCAAAGAAGTCGAAGTCGTGATCACTAGCCAATGTCAATGAAGGCGGCCTAATGGGACAATCTACAACTGTTTTACTACATTAAATTTCTTTTGATCGCATTGCTTATCCGTCTCACGATGGCCCTTGTATATTTGCTGCTGAAAATAAGGGGGTAGTGAGAGAGCTGTACAGAATTATGTATTCTGTCATTTTAGTTTTTGTTCTCATATACTCAGGATTAATGAATGCAGCAGCTATTCTCTTCAGTTGATTAGTTATTCTCTAATAAAATTTATATCCTAGGAATTTCAGCTCTTATGTCAACAAGTAGCGAAGGTCCTATAAATTGTTTTAAGTTCAAAGTACTCTTTGCTACATTTATCCAGCCATAACAATGACCTTCATAAAAAAGTAGTAGATTAGAAAGAAATTGTGTGACGATCGACATTTGCCGTCTGAAAGTGAAAAAGGGGTACTTATGCATCATCAAAGTTCCAGGTGTTTGTAATTTTAAACGTGAAGCGCAGCCATCAATTCAGTGAATAGATTAAACTGGATTTGGCACATACTGACTTGACCTACCGTGGAGGTCAAAAGTAAACCTGCTAGGGTGATCACAAAGATGCTCAAAACTTACCAAAAGTTCTGATTTTCTTTCACTAATCAGAAGTATTCTTGCAGCTCCACCTCGCTTTCTTCACATGCCCTTCATCCTTTTTTTATTGGCTGTTATCGCTGTTATTTCGCTAAATTTTGCACGGGTGATGGTCATGTTTTGATTCTATGAATACAAAGTTATACCAATTGTTTTTGTACTACTTGTTCTCCCTTTAATATTAAGTCTCCTGAAATTCATTTTCCGCTAGTTAGCTGTCGAATGTTGATGTGATGCATGAAAATCGCTGTCGTCGATTTTCCCAGGGGACGAGTCGTAATTGGTCAGTCTTGTCCTTTTGTCTAACGTAGAATAAGTTAAGCTTGATTGATAATTTGTATTAGTGTTTCAGTGTTATTACTCTGCCACTGAAGTTTATTACAACTTCACTTATTTGTCAATGTAGTTGACATCTCTCACTCAACAAAGTTAAGTCTTTCGGTAGATCATTAAAATATTTCAGTTGATCGGGAATTGTTCACCTTTCTACCTTATCCCGAATTTACATAAAATGGTGTAAATTTAACCTGTGTTACCCTAATTGAATGGCCGACCAGTAGCTCTACTTTGGGCTCTGTATACAACTGACAGAATCTTGCCACACAAATAACTTACGTAGAAATGAAAACTATAAAGAAACGTTGCATGTATTCATTAGCCCCCGCTTTGCATAAGCGGAACACAGGAAAAGTACTGTATGGATGGACCAAAAACGTCATTTGAGTAGACTTTATTAATACACAGATTTCATATAGGACCACAAACAACTGTTATTAAACAAGGTGACAAGAGTTAATCAATAACGTATAGTAGTAAAAATTCGCGAATTGATGTAAACGGCACAAACGCTTATTGGAAGAGTTGGAAATCACTTGACAGAAACGTACTCAACGGAGAAATCATTTCTAGTTTTGATGTCAAAACAGAAGTTGTCAGTTTTAGAAGCAGTCATGACTAACTAAAGTTTTAATTAATCTGTTGTAATAACTGACACCGAATATCTGAGAAACGAAATAGCGAGCCAACCAGAATTGTGCAAATAAGGTGGACTGACAGGAAACAGCAACATCCTGAAAGATGGACTCATATCAATGATCAAGTAATGGATTCATTTTCTATGAGGTGGGTATTTATATTGATAAAAGAGTATTTATATTTGTAATTTGGAAGCCAAATAGATTTCCTCTCCCAATCCTATATTCCCTCTCAGGTATTCAGCACTGGGGGTTAGAGTGCATCAAGTTCAGATCTCGGACACTACATTTATACATATACGATTAATATACCATATCATTTAAAAAAACGTCTTCGAAGACATGCTTCTAGACTTCATAAGTGTAATGACATTTCGTTAGTAACGATGACTGAAATATGTCTCGAGGCAGAAATAACACGTACTAAAAAGGAAATCGCACAGGAAAAGCGTTCTGTTCAGCTGAATAATGAGTCATCTTATAAAATTCCTTCGAAATAAACTTAAATGCTCCAAATTGAAAGGAGGGAGCATATCTACTAAGGACAACCAAGTGTACGAAGACCCTAAAAGTATTGCGGAGCTGCTTAGCGATCCCTTTGGTGCTACATTAACAAGTGAAAACCCAACAAATGAATCACACCTGACCAAAATTCCTTCCTGTGAAATCGCCAGTATTGACTTTAGTGTACAGAACAATTCTGAGGTGATTATTACATTGAAGCACTCTTACACTGAAGGACCAGACGGTATCCCAGCCAGCATGCTGAAAATGGGAGCGACGATTTGTGTGCTATTCTTCCTAAACTGTTTACTACATTACTCTCTACAGAGTGTTACCCTAATAACTGGAAGACTACACATATCATCCCCACAAATTAATCTGGTCCTGAAGCGAATGCTGAAGATTACTGGCCCATAAACATAACTTCAGTAGTATATGCGGTGATTAAGAAAGTAGTTAGTGCACAGTTAATACAACATCTACTTAAAAACAATCTGATATCGACCTCACAGCATGAGTTCTTGAAATCTAGGCCATGTGACACGCGCCTGCTAGATTATTTTAATGACATCACCCAAAACAAGACATAGGAATTATAGTGTCAGCCCTTTGATACGGTACCACACAAAAGGCTTCTCCTTAAACTAAAGTGATTCGAAATCAATAACCCACTCTATTCATGGTTTGCTGCATTCCTAAATGGGCGCCAACAATGGTTTAATACAAAGATTACCTTTCATCACCAAGACCAATAATCAGTGGAGTTATCCAGGGAAGCATATTAGGTCCACGCTTGTTTCTTATGTACATAAACGGTATATGTAATACTATAAGATTTGGAAGAGCATACTTATAAGCGGATGCTCTGAAAATAGCCATGATTCAGAGTGATCTTGATAACTTATCTACCTGGAGTGAAACATCGCAGCTACTTTTTAACCACAACAAATATGGCATCATGCATTTTAGTAAACCTTGTCATGAAACACCACTCTACTTGCAAAAATCTAGGGTTCAGACACTTATATCAACGTATTATCTGGGTATTCGGTAATCCAGAAGCCTAAAAATCAAAGGACATGCCTCAACTGTTAGTTCTTAATCCAAACGACTAATTAGGTTTATAAATCAGAACTTCTTGACAAATGTCGCTAAGATTGCACTCTTCAAAATGTGCATAAGCACTCACTTGAATGTTGCTCACTTATCTTTTCTAACATAAATATCATGAACAAGATATGAGTAGAAAATTTCCAAAGAAGCTTCACCCGGAGACTACTCGTATGGAGCCATAACTTCGAATACACAGAAAGATGCAAACATCTTTCCCTAAAACGTCTATGGCGCCGTCGGTTGAAAAATAACCTAATACTTCTCTATGAACTGATAAATTGTGTCTCGTTCATAAACTACTGCTCAATCATGAACCACGACACTGCTTACAGACTCAGAAACAACGCATATACACTGGTCGCGGCAAAAATCATTGTGTTGTAATTTCTTTGTAACACGACACAATCTATTGTGCAACAGATTACCAATTACTATCTGTATCTGTGACACAATCACCAAGTTCAAGAAACTAGTAATGCTGTTGTCAGACTCTAAAGAGATTTATCGACCATTCCTGGAACACACACTGTCCCGAGGCACTCTTTTATGGTCCATCAACTATTTATATAAACCCTAGAAACTAATCACAGACTATGCACATATTGTACCTGCACTCATATCCATACAAGTATCACGAAATGATTGACGAATTCCCTTACACCTACTAAAAGTAAAATGTTACTTCTTTGAGTTGCTTCCCGTGATATTTGGACTTTTCTTAAAATCTAAATTCCAATCATGATTTTCTTAACTTCACAGCAGTTGTAATTTTTATTTATCGTAGACAGATATATTAAAAAGCCTGGAGATGCTGCTCAGTCCATTACAAGGAACTCAGACATTCAGTTTCATTGTGAGTTCCTTCTCGTTTAAGTATGAACAGTTTAGTAAATTTTTATTTCCTCACTTCATTAAAATCCGAAAACCTTGCCTGCTTACCAATTTATCCCTTTACTCATTAATTTTAACTCTATTTCAACCCTTTTTTCTCCAGCTCCCTATCCTTTCTATCTCCAAACTACCTATTAAATGATACATATCTTACAATTTATATCCTTAGTTTACTTAAAATCAGCGTGATATGCTACATGGATATTTTGTCTTACATACAGAAGGCAAAGTTGTCTGGTTTGTTTGTAACGTGGAGCTTGTAGGGGATGTGTATTCCGACAAGGTGTACAGAAAATAGAGCACAGACTTAAAAACGTTGTTTTAAATCTACCATTAATCGTAAGAGAGCCTAACATCACAATAGGAGGGAGGGTGGTGTGTCTGACCAGCATTCATGACGGTGGGGCAGTAACCTCAATCTACCCATGTCTGTGGGGTAGAACGATATAGCAGGATGTAACAAGTCAGTGATATTGATGTCCCTTTTCCTTGTTAACTTCGTCGACAACTCATGTCCATAACCTCGCACTGGTTTTAACTTCCTACCAAGAAATCCTACTACAAGCATATCTGGACAATTATACTGAAAAAGAGCTCACTCATGACTTCTTGAGCTAAAGAGTTGAAAAGAAAAAGAATAAATAAAATATCACAAAAGCATCAGATTGCTGTGCCTCATTATTATATTCTGTACACCAACATTATCGCTAAAATTTTGGTTCTTCTGAATTTCATCCATCCATTCGTTATCTTACTAGTGAATTGTCTTCATTAACCTACATAAGTGCAGGTGTATAGTTAATGTTCTAATTTTAAAAAGTATCTGCTGAGTCATTGTTCGGTTTTAAGCATCAATATTTACTGTTCTGCTCCTCGCCCCGTTCTCTTTGTTTCTCTTTTTCAGCACCTTATTCCAATCCTCAAATATTAGTCTGGATATTTGCCGAAGACTTGGCTAATTTACCCAGGAGACTGTAAATTTATTATACGAAGAATATCAGCCAGATCTTAGCACATTTACCCCATAGATTCTTGTTATATGCAGATCTGGCTCTAGCTTGCATTGTTTCGCAGTAATTATCAGTTCGTCATAAGACAAACGTTGTAACTCGCGCCAATTATTCGCATTGTACACTTCAGAGTCTGCAAAATTATCTATAATTTTATGTGAAATCTTTAGCCATCTATATGAAGCAAATGTGTATTTTGAAATATTTCAGTAACTGTACGACGTTTTACAAAAAATATGTTGGCAATCTTAACATTTTGATCTCGCCTGTAAATTGGCATGCCTCTTGTAACATGTTGTTATTTTAGAATAAATAGTAATTATTATATCACAACGGAGAATTTAGCTGTGATAGATGTTTTGTTGATTCATAGGAGCATGGTTCATGTCTATAGAAACTTAGAAACGTCGGGAAGAATACTTCAGTACAGTTGGGAAAATTTAGGTGTACAAAATATTTGCAGTAGTATAAGGCACAAACCCGGCCTTTGATACGAACAACGGAGAATTGAAACTGTTTCCATTAGCTATTACAAATCACTGAAGGTCGAAGTCGAATTTTGATATATACTTTCTTTGATATCGGATGAACAGGAGAGGCAGTTGGTTTGATGCATTGACTGATGAACAATAACTTGTAGAAAGCTCAAACTGTTTATAAAACAGACATCAAGCAACATTAACAGTTAATCCCATTCTAACTTGAACACAAACTTATGACGTCATCGGAAAAAAAGTAGAATCCAGCTTACGTTCTGCCAATTAAAGAAGTGTAGGCCAGCCAGGCAGATGATCTATGATAAATAATTTTGGCCTCCTAGAGTTGAATAGGGATGTAGTGACATCATCGTATATGTCAAAGTCACTCTATGTGGTTGATATCTAAATCCGGTTAACCTTTCATCGTATCCAGAGATTGTAGCAACTCTGATGATTACATGTAATAAAGACGACGTCCTAGCCTGAATGCAATAGTAACAACAGATTTTGAAAACAGTACGAACACTGGTGCAAGGGCCATTCCATGAAGTGTAATTCACCAATTTGTATTGGCCGCACTTGACCTTGGCAAAGATTTTAAAGGTGTCCGGCCCGGCGCTTTTTCAAGGTGGTAAGTAAAGATATAAAGTGATAACACACTGGTTGATAATATTTCAAAAGTAAACTTACAAAACACATGTATACTATATCTATCAGGCAGTATTGGCTGCTGGAAATATATCCATTTTTCTGGACGAGGTGAGATCAGTCCTTGGTGGTGTGTTTGAAATCCTGTCGTTGGTTGTCCGTTTTCGCTCGAAATGTATTTAATTTTATACGGTCGCCAAACTCGAGTAAGATCTATTTTTTACAAGTAGACCTCTTAGATCAGTTTCATATCCTCTAAAACAATCCTGAAAAAACTTTCAACATCTATATGTTTGCGTAGGGAATTTTACTGGAATGATCGGTATGATAATAATGAAAAGGTAATTTAACAAACTCAATGATTGTTTTTATAATTTGTCAGGTGGTTTTATTCATAGGTTGTTGGTTTTTCTGCGGAAAAATTTTAATTCGATTTGTTCAAATACAACAATACGTCACATGTGTTTTTAAATAAAAAATTACAGTTATGGTTCTTATCACTGTCATTTACTTGTATTCCAATTAGGCTGGTCTTAGACGCATAGGTGCAAATGGTGAATATAGGTTGGGAAAGTGTGCATTTTTACTAACATGAAAAAACCAGTCTATACATGGTACAAGAAACAGTCATACAAACATGATATTGCTACTGAAACTCGCAATAAAGAAAAACACCAACCCTCAATTTATTGAAGCTTCAGGTACAGTTGAATGGCTAGCAGTTTGAATCACATTAGCATAAAAACCCTTGAACCTTATTTGTTTATTTTTTATCGCCTTCATTTGTGTCCGCCTTAATATATGATTATCTGACTTTAATATACATTACAAATATGATATTATTTACGAAATAAAAATCGTAAAATGTGTCTAAAATATTAGCAAATAAAATTTTAGATCCTTCTGAATCATACATAGTTGTGTCTGTATTCATTTATATCTCTATGTACTATATAAGCATAAACCTTTCTAGATAAATCTACAATGCTTCATCACTTCATAATTCCCATTTATTTTATTAAGATTTACAAAGCATCAAACTTAAATAAGTTATTTCTTGACCAACTAGTCGCACCTGGCTCCAAGTTATATGAAAAGTTACTTCAGGATATTTTAGCTTTCGACTTGAATGTTTACAAAGTAACATCGCCATTATGGGCTTGGCTATTTTCTTAGAGATTAGCTTTACCCATATCCTTTCCTACGTATTGCAGTACCTCTGAAGAAAGCATTATAATCAAGTTCTGGTTCAGCCTAATAAAAGTCTTAGGTGTTCTTTAACCCATTTTGGTAACCTTTATATCTGTATGTGACTAAGACCTGCGTTACGGATATCCAACTACAATGTACCCAGACGCTCAATGCTCGCTAGCTTAGAATTACATAGCTTTTTAATGAAACCTAAATGCCTTGTAATTTAAATGAAATACTATTAATTTCGAAGGAATTGGGTCATAGGTAACGATGACCAATCAATAGATTAAGTATTGAAACTTCATCAGTTGAGGTGGTTGAGACATATGTTACGTATACTTCAACCACCGACTGCCTCGACGAGCTATGCTTTGTGGTGTAGGAGTAGGTTGAAAGGAAGCTAGGGGTGGCCAGACCAAAATATGGCATTAATCCATAAAGTCACTGACAAGTGGACTGAGCCATGTTGGTAAATGTAGACTACCTGGTTGGGGTCCACGAGATGATAGTAATGGATGGTTAGAGACCCTGAATGACATGGCTCAAAACCGTTTGTAACGGCGCAGGTGCATTCATTCCTTGTGTTCTGTCAAATCCTAATCTTCTGAATCACTCATCACACTTACCTTTCTTTGTTGAGTTCATTTCACCAGATTATACTTCCTGAATAGTATCTTCTAACGCTAATCCCTCTGATTACTGCTAATACTTCTACTACTTCTAATACTATGGGATTTGAACTGACAGTTGCTTTTCTGTGCTTATGTTGTATAGCAACTTGAGCTAATGTACGTACGTTTGAGTTTCTACGTTGTAACTGGCTGACTGACTGAATTACTCATATAAAAAACTGACTACCGTTTTGAAATGTTTTTAATCAGTAAAATCTGCGCATGTGACCATGAAACAAAGCTTTCATCTCAAATAGTCATACATAATTATGTTTTTGAGTCTATAAAAAGTGTTTTCAAACTGTTATTTCTGTGATTGCTTAGGAAGCACTGTCAGTGTGAAAAATATAATCATACAGTAAAATTCGTCTAGAGCCCATGAACTTCCAACTGATCCCATCTAATCTAATATATTTAAACAGTGTCGTTTTTTAGTTATCAGTAACTCTAAACACCAAGCAACAAATATATCTGTAATAGATGTCAACTAAAAGTTTGTGTAGAAAACATAAGGGTTAACAAGTAAGAAGCGAAATAAGTTTGTAAACTGCTTTTTAGTTCATATGATTCCTAATTTATCAGTATTTTCCTATTAATGAGTGTTAAACAATGAAATAATTTACCTAGCTCTCGTTTATTTTCCCTAGAAATTTGACAAAATACTCATAGCAAATCGAGGTGAAATCGCCTGTCGTATAATCCAGTCATGCAAACGATTAGGGATTCGTACTGTTGCTATTCACAGCGAAGTGGATTATTCGTCTCGTTTTGTGTCCATGGCAGACGAAGCAATATGTGTTGGTCCACATCCAAGTTCCCAATCTTATCTAAATATGCCTGCTATCTTAAATGCTGTAAAGTCAACAGGTGCCCAAGCAGTACATCCTGGTTATGGCTTTTTGTCAGAAAACGCTCTTTTTGCTGCAGAGTTGGAGAAAATGAATGTTGTCTTCCTTGGTCCCAATTCTAGAGCTATCAAAGTTATGGGAGATAAAATTGAAAGCAAACGAGTTGCTAATCAAGCTAAAATTAATTGTATCCCGGGTTATGATGGAGAAGTGAATAGCCCAGATGAAGCTGCTAGGATTGCTGCTGAAATCGGTAAAACTACTTTGCATATTTTCCTAGAAAACATACATATATTCGCTTCAATGATTGTTTGTTACTATTACTTTGCATTAGCTGGGACATAATCTCTTAAGAATTAAAAATAATGTAAAATTTTCTACTCAGCTTAACAAAAGTAACAAAATCTATCGGATTTTATACGTCGGTTAGTCAGTTGCAACGTAGAACTTCGTACGTATGTACATAAGTTCATGTTGCCATACCACATTATTAGCACAGAGACGCAAATGTCAAATCAAATCCCATAGTGATAAAGATAGTAGAAGTATTAATGTTAATAAAGAAGACTAGGGTTCGAAGATATTATTCAAAAAAATATAATTCAGTGAGATAAGGTTAGAAAGACAAAGGTAGAGGTGCTGGCTAATCCAGAAGATTAGGATTTGAGAGAGCTCAAAGAGTGGATGCACCTGCGCCATTGCAAACGATTTTGAGCCATGTCGTTCAAGGTCTCTAACCATTGATGACGTCCGTTATGATACGAATTGATCTAGGATTGGATAGTAAATCACTGAGGCAGGCTCAATTAAAAACGCTAACATCACATTGGACGCCCCATTTGCACACCCTCTTTGAGTCCTGACTTCCACCGCTCCAGCCTTCTTCCATTCCCGCTATAGCTACCTTTCCTTCCTGTCGGTGCTCTATTTCTTTCTGGCTTTTGCTCTATTTGCTTTCCGTTTTCCTCTTCTGAGCAATACAATGTAGGAAGTTTAGTCTATACTAATGCCTCAAATAAATTCATCGATATTAGTTAATAAATTATTGTTATAAATGCAATTGTAGTTTTTTTTCTGATTGGACACAGTTACTTACTACTCAAATGCCATGATGTTGTGTACGACAGTTTTTTTATTCACATTTTGATTCTATTAATCTTATAGGTTATCCTATTATGATCAAAGCATCAGCAGGTGGTGGAGGTAAAGGTATGCGTATAGCATGGAATGAAAAAGAAACTCGTGAAGGTTATCGACTTTCGAAGTCGGAAGCAAAAGCCAGCTTTGGAGATGATCGTATGTTAATTGAAAAATTTATAGACAATCCAAGACACATTGAAATACAGGTAGATCTTATTGTTTAACAGTGTTCTTGTGAATTTTTGAATGATTGCAGTAAACTTTTTTTAAATCTAATTATTATCCATAACGTACAAGTTTTCAAATTATTACTGAGGATTAAAAATAATGAATATCAACAACTAATTGATTGTGTATGATTTTTTTCAAAATATATTTGTTATTTTGGATTTCGAGTTACTTACTCATGCTTTATTTTCATTTTTAATTAATTTTTACTTGTTAATGAAATAGGCTCTTCTAAAGTTCATGGCGTTACCCTCATAAACTATAAATGTAATAATGAAAATCGTATTTCGTCTACTTAACTAGTTAAACCGTGCTTTGTGTAAAATGCAATTTTTTTCAATAACACATCTCAATTGATGAATTGCACAGAAATATCATAAATTTTATTTCTTCTATGTAGAAGGAAGTTTCATGATAATCCTTATTGTCTACGTTTCATTCTATAACTTGTTTATGGCTTTCAATTGCTCAAATGATCCGTAATTTACTAGCCAATAAAGTCTATCATTTGTTATTCACTTAACAAATTTTAATCCCTGCGTGGGACATAGATGAAATAAAGCATGACTACATTAGCTGCGCGCTGATTGGCTAACTCCTATTCAGTCAGCGCCTGATCGATGCTTGGAAAGCATTCTACATAATTCTCGTGTTATTAGCTGCACGCTGATTGGCTGAATCTAATCGATCAGCGCTAGTCGATCACATGGATTACATTCCAGAAGCTTCTCATTTAAAACCTATAAAGATACTAACGTCGTTTTTATTTGGCTGTTTGCTTCGGCTTCTGCTTCCATTTAAACTTGCTATTTGGAATATAGTCTTTTTCTGTTCAACTGTGCTCTGCTTTGGGTAGAGATGGATAACAGTAGCGATGGAGAAAAAGGAAAAAAATTCAAGATGCTCATATAAGATGACCAGCTCCACCGAATACTACAGAAACAGCAAACACAACTAAATGCCTATGATGAACACGATAAGTTGCAGACACTGTTAATGAGTACATCAATTATTCCAAGTTTTTCTAGCATATCTAGACCAAGAAGATCAAGGTTTGGCCGTCCTGTCAGATAACATATTCCTGTACATTTTGTTCCATTGAAGGAAAATTCACATTGTAACTTACCAACCAGTTTTAACACACCACCTGAAGCACTTTTAGCCGTTTTCTTAGATGGCTTCATTGGCGGTTTCCCCAGAAAGTTATACGTTTCTCTAGACACTAAGGTGATATCTGATGCCGTGTCGATTTGAAAATGAGCTGATATGCCGTTCATCTGGATGGTAATATACTTTCTCCGAATATCATAGTCTGTTTAAAAAGCAGCTACCAGAGAAAGAGATTTAGACTCGGCTAAATTCACTACATGTCGAGTACGTTTATGCTTCTTCTTGGGCTGAGACGTACGATTCGGTAGATAATGACCTTCTTTATGTCCACGTTTATTGCAACTCTGACATTTATGCTTCTTAAATGGAGAGAATCGTGCATAATGACAATCTCCACATAACCAACATGCAGTCGATGGTTTGTTTCGAGTGGTTGTCGACTTCTGAACTTTTAACCTAGTAACAGCATCGATACTACTGTCGGTTAAAATAGGACTTGCCTGTCCAGTCAACTCGTTGTCTCGTCTGATGCTTTGTAGCCGCTTACACTCATCTGTCGAAATTCTGAGTGTGACGTTCGGGTCTTGATCCAGTCGAACCAAAAGTCTAGTCCCGATCTCATCGTCTTGTGGTGACTAAAGATCTTTGATGAGTATTAAGCATTTAAATTGGTCTTCTGTCAACGAGCGTAACTTGAACCGTTCATATTCTCTGTTGACGATGTCTGCTAGAACCCCATATTCATCATCTTCGCGTCTCACCAGATTTAGACACTGATATCGAATGCTGGGTTGTAATAATAGAGAATTATAACAGTGGCCACGAGGAGAAAGGAAAAAAATCAATATGCCCATATGAGATGACCAGCTACTACGAATACTACAACAACAGCAGGAGACGGTAATGCAACTGTCAGAGATATTCAGTGACTCATCCTCGTTGTATAGCATTCAGGTGGTGTGTTAAAACTGGTTGGTAAGTTACAATGTGAATTTTCCTTCAATGGAACAAAATGTACAGGAATATGTTATCTGACAGGACGGCCAAACCTTGATCTTCTTGGTCTAGATATGCTAGAAAAACTTGGAATAATTGATGTACTCATTAACAGTGTCTGCAACTTATCGTGTTCGTCATGGGACACCCCAATACTTACAGAGAAGAAAAGTGAAAGGATAGAAGAAAAACTGTAGAGAAAGTTTGCCTGTGTTTCTCAGAACGCCCTTGGCCACTGTACCATGCTGAAATCTCACTTATCATCGAAATCAGATGCCAAACCTATTTTTCGTTTGAGACGTCTTGTCCCATATGCGGCTCTTGAGCATGTTGATCAGGAACTTAATCGCTTTCAACAGGCTGGGGTAATCCAAACAATAATCTACTGTGCTTTGCAATTCATAGTTCATTTTAAATACTATGATCAAAATTCATCTTCATTTGATGGTTTGTCAAATTCATTGATTTGAAGCTTTCACTATGAATCGACATCAATCAAAAAACCATTGGTAAACATTGACCACTCTCTCATGTTTCAATTCGATCTGTCATCACTACATATTTGATTAGTGTTTTCTTGATGGGATTTGAAAGTCCTAGAATCATTTTAAAAAAGAAATCACTACTCTCGACACGAAAGTCATACTGTTCTGTGTAATTATCAACAGTTTATCAGCTGATATCAGTGTACAGGTAAAAAATAACTAATACTGCCAGTATGTTAGGTAATATTAAACATTACAATATTTGATAAGACTTTTATAGATGTATTAAAATGTGTTACTGTCTTATGGATCCTGTTGTACATATAATTAATCGTAATATTGTAAAGCTTTTGATTTTTCCCATCCAAATAAATATCTATTGGCTAAATTTGAAGTTTTGTTATTTATTGTACAGATACTATGTGACAGACATGGGAATGCTATATATCTTAATGAACGAGAGTGCTCAATCCAAAGACGCAATCAGAAGGTTATTGAAGAAGCACCTAGTACATTTTTGGATCCATCTTCTCGTAAAGCAATGGGAGAACAAGCTGTCTCATTAGCCAAAGCAGTTGGTTATGATTCTGCAGGTTTGAATATGCCTTTGTTTATAATTTTTGTTGTGTAAATTAACAACAATCAACTTCGTCATTGAATACAATTCATTATCAAACATATGGAAATGTAGTCTCCAAAAGTTGTGTAGTTCTACGTAGAATTATTATGTTAATTTAGTAGCTATATTGAAGCCTTTCTATTGTAGATACTTGAGTTCATAACTCAAAGCCAATAATCCAGTGGAATTTTCTTGCTAATTAGGTGCTTTCTTCTATTCCTTCCATTTTTAACCTGAAATTTGAATTTAATTCAGTAGTTTGGAAGGACTGAATAATCAAATAGGATTTTTTTCATTAAAACGACTTATGTAAGCTACTAACTCTTGGGGAAAAACCTAGATTACTTATTGTATATAAATATCATATTACTGTTTATTAATTCTGTAAGACTGATAGGACCGCGTGCCTGTTCTTATCTCTTATGACAAACCATTAAAAATTGTCGAAAATTTCGTATATTTGGGTCTTTGTGTAAGCGCTGGTAGTTCCGTGCCAAATGTGACCAGTCTGCGCATGGTAAAAGCCAGAACAGCTTACGCCGATTTTCCTATCTTTGTCACCATTGTGACAGTCTGGATGTAGATAGTTGGATTTATGCATCGATGTAGGCCATTATTCGATGTTTGTGATACCCGACCCCTGCGAGCTGATTGTACTGACTGCCCTTTTGTATTTTTGTGGTGCATTTTTCTTACTGATCTATGTACGTTAACTAACTACTATCTTTGTATAGAATTACTCAAAAGATTATTACTCTCTATCTTTATGTCACTATTTTTAAACGTCTAGCAAATCTGACTACTTATTGTCTTCAACTATAAAAAAAATCATACGAATATAAGTGTTAAAATATTTAAGTAACATTAGAAATTGTGACTAGAAAGTCAAGATGCTCTCCTTGTTAAGTAAAGTTTTAGCACGTTTCTCATCCTTCTTTTTTTAAATCTTTCTATCAACCAAGTTTCTACTCATCAAAACATTATTACCTTAGTTTGTGGCAAACTAAATCTTCTCTCGTGAGTTAGACTTTTCCATCTATGCAAAGTGTTTTTTTTTCATGTTCTTTTGATTCGAAATTCTTTAGGAACTGTTGAGTTTTTGGTTGATTCCAAACGTAATTTCTATTTTCTTGAGATGAACACTCGACTTCAAGTGGAACATCCAATCACTGAGTGTATAACTGGTGTTGATGTTGTACATCAAATGCTTCGAATTGGTAAAGGCCATTCATTAATGTTATCTCAGGTGAGATTTATACAATTCTAAATGTAATTCAATTCCATGTAAATTATCTTTGCACTTTTGTTATTACTATGTTTTAAAGTAATAATTCTTTTTTTGTTCAATTCGTCACGTTAGTTATTATTAAATGCACAAAAATTAGAACATAGCGCTAAAAGTGAGTAACTGAGATAAATGCGCAATTTCGGATTTTAAATGAAAACTAGAACAAAACTAAGATATTTTTTATTTATAATAGGCTAAGTAACCATTTTTCTAAAGTTCGGCACCTTGTTTCAATAGTTAGCTAAATATGACTGTCAAAAAGGACATAATATATATCCACAGTTTTTGAATAGCAGATTCGAATTACAATGGATGGTATTCAGAAATGTACTTGTAAATATTTTACTCGTATGATTTATATGACCATTTAGAAATTAAAAAGAAATCACTAAAAGGACATGATCGATTAGAAAAAACCGTAGTCTTTACACACAGGTAAAGTATTTCGAATTGATTGGGACTGTAGGAAGTAACACTGTATGGTGTATAATTTTTCTTATTAGTTAAAGGAGTTTGACTGTCAGTCACCTTTTCTTTCATCAATACATAAAAAATATCTTTAACTTTGTAATTCCAAAATCATTCCAACTCATTTTTGTATTTTCAAATAATATTGTAAGCTAATGTAATAAGTTATATTATTTTATTTTGAATGAAATAAGGTGTTTCATCTGAAAAATGTGATGGATTTACGCTATACATACTTCGAACAATCTGTCCACACATATACTTGTGAAGGCATTTTATGTGAAGAAGATCATTCAGATAAAAGTTCAAACAGATATAAGGTAGTAATTGTAAATGAAGGTGTGAGAAAACTAACGCAATATAGAAAGGATAAGAAAAGATAGGAATTTGTCACATTACCATAGGCCATAAAATGACTTGAAGATTACCAGGGTAAATTCAAGGTTATAACAAATTGTTTCTGTACACATATGGGAAATTTTAACTTACGAATAACCAAGGCTTCCATAAACCTCAAAATTCGTCCTTCACCGTTTCTATACAATGTTTTGAAGGCTGTCTTGATGTCAATCTTATGCCCTGTCGCAATGTGTTTTGCGATCGATGAACATTGTTTTCTGTTTCCTACGTTTATCGGGTCATCTGAAGTCAACTGATCTTGAAGCCAATTAAGTACATGTTCCATAACCCTTGATTGTCAAAAAAAATATCTTCAAATATCGGATTCTTTATTATTTTTGTCTTGCAAAAAAACTTGCCTAAAGCTGAATTTTAATTATAAGGAATATGAACGGTTTATTCACTCTTTACCTACTAAACTCGTAGATAATAACTCGTTTTTAAATTACTTTAAAATATGAATGGTAAAATAGTATCACAAGAATTTTAATGTAGTTAAAAATTAATTCATTGAAATAATATTTTGTAACTAGATAGTAATTGATTAGCATCTTTTTTCAACTGTCTAATATGTTTCTTTCTGTTGTCTTACAACTTTGTAAGGTTATATTTTTAGTGTGTATTCAAAATGATAGTTAATAACAGAGTATAGATATATATCAATAAAAAATCTTGGATTGTTCGACAGAAACACCTTAGGATTATCGGATAGTAATATCGTTATTGTGCATACAAGTTTTCTGAAAACAAAAGATCATAACTTGTATGTGACTATCGCGTTCTAGCACGTTCATCATTTTTTGTTTCTCTGTTAATATAAATATCCGACTTGTTTTCCTTACTATGTATCTTTAGTGTATTAAATGATCCATTTTAACGTATATATACTATTTTTAATTTCTATTGTAACTGTCACTTCAAAATGATCAGTCTGATATACCTGTAAATGGATGGGCTTTTGAATGTCGTGTATATGCTGAAGATCCATATAAATCATTTGGTTTACCATCTATTGGGCGTTTACGTACCTATAGTGAACCTTTGCACATTCCTAATGTTCGCTGTGATAGTGGAATCAATGAAGGATCAGAGATTTCCATACACTATGATCCTATGATCTGTAAACTTGTTACATATGGACCAGATCGTCAAACTGCCTTAAACACTATGACCAAAGCTTTGGATAGTTATGTTATTCGTGGTGTGACTCATAATATTCCTTTACTTCGTGATATTGTCACTGAAAAACGTTTTGTATCCGGAAATATTTCGACACAGTATCTATCTGAAGTATATCCTGATGGATTCAAAGGTTGGTTTCATTCAAACATTTAGTGATTATTTTCTAAACAAATCCGAACACATATTATCTTTTAGGTGGCTATAAGAGTGTTGTTAATTTTAAGATTTGCAGGGAAATATACCTCGATATTATGTCAAGCACAAGTTTTGTTAGTAAAGATCTCTTTCAAATGCATCATATACAGTATTGTGTCTGAGGGTTGTCTATTGTCTTGATCAGTAGTGAAGTTATGCATAAAATTTGACTGATTAACACAGTTATCACTAAAATCAATGGATTTTGGTCAACTTTAGGTTTAATGTTTCTGGATATTGTTCCGTTTGAAGAGATTTTACATTGTAGACTTGATTTACTAATGGAACTGTTGAAGATCAGTAGGTATTAAAGAGCTGTCTCGTCATACTATGCAACTACTCGATAATGTGCATTAGTGTCCCTACCGGGGTTTTAAACTAAAGCCGTCAGGCTTTGTACAGAACTCAATCGCTCTCATTTCCCACCTGTTGATTTGAAATATTTTTGGCGACTATCATTCATTGTCATCAGTGATGCCTGCCTCATACTTGACATAATTGAGCCCTACTTATTACAGCCTCCGACTTGAGCTTTCCCACTTAATTACTGATTCATTTTCTGACAGAGGAATTCACTAAATGATTTGGTTATAAATAAAAGAGATTTATGTCTGGCAGTGGAATCTAGGACGCACGTTTCATCTCATCTGGGACTCGTCAACTGGATGTATCTGCATTCCAGTGTTGGTATTCACTTCAGATTTGACCGTAGTTTGTTACATCAAAACTGGTAACTGTACAATCGTAGTTGATTATTATCTTGTGATACCTCTGATTTTTTAATGACAAAAGTTTATTTAGACCTTAAATGGTCATTCATGTTCCCGTTGTTATAATTATGAAATCTGTTTGTAGCCTTGAGTGGAGCATTTCAAATTAGATCTTCTTAAGCATCTTACTTTCGATTTTATATCATTCTTAGGCAAAGTACTTGATCAAAAGGAACTAGATACACTAATTGCTGTTTCTGCGTCTATATTTGCCAAAAATGATGCACGTATTCGAAATTTTTCTCGGTAAGCTGTTGCACCATAAAATTTTATTCTATAGCCAAAAATATTATTTCATTATTCAATTCTTTTCATGAATTGCTTCGATAAAGAAATAAGTCTTTGGTAAATACTAGCTTGAACACACTAATACGATTTTTGTTAGTATATGCTTACTTGATTTCTAGTATACTTCATTGGCTTGAAGAACTTTGAAGTATTTTTTTGTCCATGAATGTGACTTCTCAATAGTTCACATTCACGATCTCATAAGGAAGTCAGATCTTGGACATTGAAACCTAGTATGTTTAATTTGTAAAAATGGATGACTAGTTCTCGACATTAAGTTATAATTTATGCAAATATTTTTCTGTTTTTCATGTTACTGAGAAGACAGTTGAGCAATCGTATCACACTAATTGGACTTACGCAGCCATGTATAAGTTTAAACAGAATGTGTAATGATCACTATAACAAATGGTTTTCTTAACCGGAATTCATCAAATTCATTAGTTATTGTCGATATTCTTCTTAAAGTAGTATGTGATACTTTTGGCCTTACGATTTCATTTATTATCGCAATATTCTTTATTTGAGCATATAACTGATATCCACCGTGTAATAATGAAAATTCAATTAACCTAGATATAAATGAAACAAGTTTTTTTAATCGAATGATAGATATTTAGTTAGACGTTGGAAGAAAGCTAGGGGTGGCTAGACAAAAACATGGCACAAATCCATCAAGTCGCTGACAAGTGAACTGAGTCATGTCGGTAGGTGTCGACTACCTGGTTGGGGTCCGCGAGATGATAATAATCGATGGTTAGAGACCCTGAATGACATGGCTCAAAACCGTTTGCATTGGTGCAGGTGCATTCATTCCTTGTGTTCTCTTAAATCCTAAACTTTTTCTTTTTAAGCTTATTTCACTAGATTCTATTTCTTGAATAATATCTTCAAACCCTAATCTCTCCGATTACTGCTAATACCTTTGCTACCTCTACTACTATTGGATTTGCATTGACAATTACATCTCTGTGCTAATATGGTATGGCAACTTGAACTGATGCACGTACGTACGAAGTTCCACGTTGCTGTTAATGATGATGAGACGTTCACTTGAATAAAATATTCTGTCACATAATTAATCTCAAATGCTATCATAACTATTCCTAAAATTTCCTATCAGGTATTCTGATTTTCAAATGTTTTTTTTTTCCATCCCCCAACAAACTAGAGAATCACAATGGGATTTAGTTGCATCCCTGAATGAAAATCATGCTAATACGGATTCAAAAAGACGTTTATTTGTTCGTTGCATTGTAACACATGATTGTTCAGGATTTCAAGTTCGTATGTCACCGTGGATACCTCCTAAGCATATTAATCAACAGGATGTACATGTTACTGCTCAATCTTCAATAATTCAAGAAACAGTTGTTAATGTAGCTGATAATTTTAAATTATCTGACAAGGTTATAATTCATTCATCTAATGGTAATGAAGTAGGTGAATAAATCTACTTTCCTCTTTATTCACTCACATACAATGTTTCTCATGTTTTGCATTACAATAACTTATCAATTATTATATACATTTCTAAATGTTGTTTACAAAAGTTTTGAAAAGGTACATCTAACTTACTAACCTAGTTATTGAAGATTGGAAATTTTATACATTAATAACGTTCCTGATTCATAGTGCAAGATTAGTTAGAGTGAGATTTGTTTTAGTTGCTTACAGCTTAGTTCTCTTTTATGCTAATCAAGAGTTTATAGTCGCTCACTAGAACTCAATGACTGTTTTCATATTGATTTACTCTACAGCATTAACCAGAATAATTGTATTAACTAGTCGATAGACAACAACCAAATGGTATGTTTCTCATCTTAAACAATAGTCGATATGAGTTAAAAAGCCAGATGTGGTTGGAATAGCTCAGAGTAAGTTTTTTTAACGCCACTAAGGTTCATCGATAATGAGTATCAGGTGGCATAAAACATAGTTTCAGAAGTGTATGATGATTACCTCTTATCACCTTAAATCAGGATGATATTTACTCCATATGTTTTCATTTACATAGGTCTCCGTTTCATTAAAATATACATTTTGTAATTTTTTGATGAATAGAAAGAAAGGGTAATCTAAGTGAGTCAGCTCATTAAATACTTCATGTACTCAAATAACTCTTCAGAATCGTGCATAACTGTTTGAATTTACAATAAAATCTATTCGTTGAGATTCTCGTCCTTATTTTGTTTGCAAAATTAATTCCTAATCTTTTGTTTAGGTAATTTTACAGTTACTCGACAAAAGTATCAATAATGTTCGCTTACAATATCTTGGTACTGCATTCCCTATCGAAATAATGAATACAACAGCAGCATGGCTTCGTGCTGCTTACATGCCTCCTGCCCGAGTTATCGACTATGGTTCAGTTTGTATGGCTCCTATGCCTGGTTTGGTTCGGTCCTTTGCAGTCAAAGCAGGTGATCGAGTGAATGAAGGTCAAGAAGTGTGTATATTAGAGGCTATGAAAATGCAAAACAGCATAACAGCATCTAGATCGGGAGTTGTAAGTGGACTGTTTCATAATTTTCTATGTGAACATGTCTACATCGTACGTACATTTTGTGTAGTTTTAATCACACATTGATAGTATGACGATAATATTAATAATAATGAAAACACTAGTTATATTTCTAATTAAATGCAACTCTTTACTACGCTAATATACGATTCTATTTTGTAACAGTATTCGAATTTTTTTTTTGATACCCACAATAAGAGGCTAATACCATTTAGAAAGGCTATTAACTTATTATGTATATTCGTATCTGAGACACTACGACTTTATACTTTTATTCCAAATAGTCAAATGAATGATCAGTAAGTGTCTTATGTTTTCATAACATGGTTATCAAGACTAGAAAATATGAGAATGCTAAACGTGTCGCATTTTCCATGTTTCCATACATTACGACTGTGTATGGGACAGTGAATGTATACTGCTCGAGTCCTTTAGATAAGAATAAACAGAATTAGAAATCTCCAATATTTATTGCACACACTGAACCAATGGCTAACTGGAAGAATGTGACGATGGTTGTAATTAGATTAAGGTAAAATAAATTTTTTATCATTCAACTACTTACTGATCTGTATCATTTAAACTGCTGAAGTGTTTTCTGTTGATATTGTCAGAATAGTAAAAAAAAATACGTCAGTTGGTTTTTGGGAAGTTGACTTAAAATTTATCTCACAAATGTAGATCCAACCACCTTTTAATAGTTTATGAAGATTGTGGACCAAATTTACATTCTCTATCTATCCGTTTGCGTTTTACTAATGCTATCTTATTTGTTCATCTTTAACTATCATTTTAATACATGTCCAAACTAGCAAACCTTTACACTGAATTCTTTACTTACTGGAAACTCATCATATATTTAAAGCGCTATCGCTTCTTGTAAAGCTTCACTTAGGGTGTATGATGTGATTTTCAAGGGGATTAGGTCATGAACAGGGTAGTTTCATTTGTTTCTTGAGTTATGAGGTCGATTGTCACTTTCCAATTGCTGATACTGTTCAAGGACACTCTTTCTTAAAGGACCTGAAAGAAAACTGGATTAGTATTGAATTAAGCGATCTAGGTGGGTGACTACAGAGCCTAAGTTACAATTGCTTGAACCAACTTACACATGATTTTTCTACAGGTAGCAGCTCTTGATGTGTTAACTCCTTACCATAAAGACCTTATTGCTGGCATTGGCAATCCGTTGGGTGAACGGTAAAGATGTCCTTCCCTCATCCTTTCGTCGTGAGACGGCAATAGCACTGTCTATGCTGATCGTCTGATGGAGATAACTTAAAACTGTCACA
Source organism: Schistosoma turkestanicum (assembly GCA_944470395.2). Lineage (NCBI taxonomy): Eukaryota > Metazoa > Platyhelminthes > Trematoda > Strigeidida > Schistosomatidae > Schistosoma > Schistosoma turkestanicum. The sequence continues at coordinate 21,128,331 of OX103971.1, forward strand.
TTCCTGTACAGTCAACAGTATGACTTTATCCACGAACTTTAAGTTGCTGTTTACAGTTTTACCATTCCCCAACCAGCCTGCCTAGCTAGCATAGTCAAACCTAAAGAACAATCGTCTTTATGATAACCAAACCTGATCGTTACGTTAAGCTAGTGTATATAGTCTGTTTAGACGTAGTCGTTGTGCACTAAAGGATAAAGTTTAAAGCACCATGGCTCAATTCTTCAACGATTCTGTTGGGATATTCATTCAATATCCTAAGATAATTGTTTGTAAGTCTAATTCTATTGGTTGTCGTGACTATCAGTGTCACTTTAAATGTTATTTCCTATCGGTCGTCCTAACTGTCAATGTCACAGACTTCATTGTTGTTTCCTACTCGACCTAACTGCATAAATGTTATGTCCGTCACTTGGTACGCTTGAATCTATTACGAGTTCACCTTAGTCGATAAACGCGAATGAGACAATTACCAGCGTCCAGATAGGCTACCTTGAATCCTAAGCTATAACAGAACTCTTTTTAAGCGTAGAAAGTATATTCTACAAACACCCAGCAATCACAATACAATCAAGCACACAACTCTCGTTTATTTATACATCATAGAAACGTCCTTGGGACAGTTACGAAAATAGCACACTAAAATACACAGCAGCCAATCATAGCCATGGATTTTCCTGGTGGGAAATGGTATCTCAAGGTCAACTGATCAGCCCACTCTAGCGCACGTGAAATCCGAAATAAGGCATTTATCAAGTGAGTTCTGTGGATCTAGCATCCCCAACAATAAATACGCATTATCTGTAACGTTTTATGACCCGGATCCTTGACCTCTTCTGGACTCGGACGTCGTGCTTTCTGGATACTTGTAGAATACATGTTCTACTTCATATCAAGTCTTCTTCTTTTACTCAATGAGAGTTTGGGACAATTTGGATTAGAGTAGCTTATCGTGTCGCCGGATCCTCAATTCTCGCTCTCGTTTTCCGACTAAGGTAAACTCGTAATAGTTCAAGCATATCAAATTACGTGGTTATATGCAGTCGTAACAGATTCCTCATAACCTAGTGTAGTATACCTAGGAATGATGTATCAATGAACAACTAATCGTCATCTTCCCTAAACAGATTAAATTACTTGTTATCATTTCACTTTCTATTGATTTATATTACATATAAACGCATAAGTTAATCAAAGAAAAATGCGCAGTTTCGACCCTTTTTTAAAATACAACATTGTTTATCATAGAAAAATATGTACAGTAGCTAATTACTCTCCTAATTTATTATGTAGTTTTCTAGTTCTTAACCAATTTCCATTTTGTTTTTGTGGTTTTTCTTTTCAGATTAAAAAAGTCCACTTCAAAGCTGGTGATTCTGTCGGTGAAGGAGATATTTTAGTTGAGTTAGAAAATTAATAAAGTTATCAACATTATACAAATGAATCATTAGTGAAATATTTCCACAAAAACTGTAATTAGTCTTTCTCTTTACTCTTCTTTTTTCATCCATTTTTTATTCATGATATTCATTTTGATTTTAATAGATTTATTTTTTCGCATACAAATTTTACTTACTGATATGTTTCTTTTATTGTAAATAGTTTTGTTTTATTTATCAACGAGTAGTATCTTTTGCATTTATCGATTAGGCTTGTTACAAAAAGTGAAAATAATTTTTCCTACTAGCCAACGATTATTTCCTATTGTGTTATATATATAAATATATATAAATACATTTCTCCACCTTAAGTTTTGTCAATCTTTGTGCAATGTAGAGCACCAAGAGGGTTTTCAATGGCTCAGGTGCATCCACTCTTTGTGTTCTTTTTAATTCTAACCTTCTGAATTCCTCATCATCTCCATCTTTCTCCTTATAAATTTATCTCACCGAATTATACTTATTGAATCATATCTTCGAACTTTAATCTTCTCCATTACTGATAATACTTCTAATATCGCTACCATTATTGGATTTGAACTGACAATTGCCTCTCTGTGCTGATGTGGTATGGCAACCTGAACTGATGTATTTACCTACGAAGTTCTGCGTTGTATTTGTCTGTCTGAACCAGGGGGATATGTTGATTGTCTGAATTTTCCACTCTACATCAGTACAATGAGATAAAATTATCAAGAGGAATTCAAGAATGTTAAAAGTAGTCACAGTATCAGTAGTAGGGACTAGGTTTAGAAGTAAAGAAAAAAATATGAGAAGATTCTGGAACTCAGAATTGAACAGAAGGGAAAGAATGAATGAGCACCATAGTATGACTTTAAATTATTCTGTCTCATATTATGTGAAACCAGTACACTCTAGTGCTAGTTATTAAACAAACCACAACCCGGTAATTTGCATCTATCAATATGACTTTTAAAAAATAAATATTCAAATATATTTCTGAATTCCTTCTGATGATTACAGTTGGAAAATAGAAATTACAATTAAGAAAGATTTCTAAGTAACAATTAGTCACTTTTCCTCAGAATAATCAATATTGTTCATTATCATGGTCTTACTACTTACTAAATACATAATTGATATTAACTAATATTTCAAGTGATTGAAACGTACAAAGTATATATGAATTCAATCTTGTAAATAGTATCATGCTAGAATGGATTTTAAACATTAGTGTCAGTTAACTGTCATCAACCTAAAGCCTAGCACAGATTTGCCTTCGTTCAACTTACTACATTAGTAAAACGAGGTAAACTGTAAAAGAGATTGAAATAGTGTTTTAGTAATAATAATGAAAAGAACTAAATATTGGAAATTTAGTTTAAAAGGACAGAGTGAAAAGGTATGTACGAAAGAATAATGGAATTTGAAATCAATAGGACAATGAGGAGTAAATGCATATGAACTATTCTTAGCTATGCTATACAAAGCCCCTAACCACTGATTGGAGCTATAGCACAAACTGTAACCAGATAATATGCATTTGTTAATATAAGCTAGACCCAAAATCAATGATTTCATGGTCTAATATCACGTTTTGGTCTGGTCTCCCTTAGTTTTTTGCCAGCCCACTCCTACACTAAGCACGTCGCCCATTCATATGGACTTTGGTTTTACATACGAAGTGCATGCTCCAGTTGACAAAGATTCAAAAACTAATCAACCACCTTTGGTCACTCCGCGGTATAATAATACGTGATTGCAAATTTTGGTGAATCGAAATGAAAAAGTTTCTTGAAATTTTCCATAACTGAATACTAAAGATTACATACGAAATTAACGTTTAAAAAATAATTCAATTATGTACAACAGATATAAGTAAGTGGAAATTATGCAGGGTATTTCTATATTGTTATAATTGTGATATTTGAATGTCATATAATGACCATTAAAATATGAAATATTATCTATACTGATGTTTAAAGTTCATCTTAGCTTGTTACAAGTTGAAGATCGAATTCGCATACTATGTACATTCCAATCATTTGAAATATTAGTTAGTATGAATTATGTATTTAGGAAGTATTAAGACAATGTTAATCAATGATATTGATTAATCTGAGAAAAACAAAAGGAATTCAATTTCAGGGAAAAAGTGACTAATTATTATTTTTTCAATAGTTGTTACTTAGAAATCGTTCTTAATCATAATTTATATCTTTGAACTGTAATCATCAGAAGCAATTCGATGATATACTTAGACGTTAATTTTTAAAATAGAACTGTAGTTTATCGATCTGTATCGTAATGCACTGATTGAGTCTACTAATCATCTTCACAAAATACGATAGTTAAACTAATAAACGACTTTGCGCAACCAAAATGATACGAAATGAATTTTTTCGCATGTATTACTTCTAAGCTCTTTAAATGATTTCAAATATCCTTTTTAAACCATATTGACTCCTCCATTTTAGTACTTTTGTGGGTTGCGTTGAACTTGTAGTAGGGCTCACTACTTTAATGGCCCGTGAACTGACTACTTTATTTACCGACGTTCGAGTTTGCTCTGAAATAAATCTTCCCTTCAGTTTCTGTAAATCATACTTAAGCGAACTCTGTTTGTGCCAACTACCGAACTGGTTGGAAGCGTTCATTCAAAGCAATCGTTCATGCAGACAGACATGATAATACAGAGCGTTGAAGTAAAACGAAACGAAGTGGAGAAGGCCAGTGAGACAACTCAATGTAATAAGGCATGACTAAGCAATTATACAAAGACAAAATAAGCAAGTAAGCAGCACACGCAAGATACGTGCAAATGATTGACAAGGTCAAAAGGAATGTGAATAATGACCCGGATGAATGGATTTATTAAAGTGTTCGAAGACTGAGACCAAGCTCTGTGGGCTTGACATAAAAGTAGACACTCTACAGTACTCATATCTGATCAACAGTAAGTGGTTTTAATATTTATTTAAATCATAAGATGTAAATGTTTAGATGAGAATTATGAAACTTAGGTTACATTGTCTTACTTTCATTTGGGTCTTATAATGGTTATCATAAAAAATGAAATTGAGTAAATTCACTGCCTTTCTCTACTGTAATGTATTGTATTATAGGTAACTGAGCAAAACTATATGCGGTAATTTTATGTCTGGCAATATCATAGACTGGCAATTCATAGACTACAGGACTATTCTTCGTATGGTTGATTCTTCTTCTTGAAAACTGAAAAACCTTAAGGATTTTTAAATCATACTATTTCAATAATTATATACATTGAATGAGTTACATCATATTGATTATACTTGATCATACTTGATAATACATCTGAACTTTTCCATAATCATATAAAATAAATTTAGTTTCAATTGTATGCGTCTGCCTAGTGGACCGTTTTAATGTCATAGTGCTTCAGCGTCAATATTTTAAATTTCTATTAGCCTACTTACAAATATTAAGTAGTACGATATTTTGAATGAGCATAATAGTTATGTCAGTTTCTTAACTATCAAATTGAATTGCGTACTTCATCGATTCATAGCAACCATGTGTTCGTCTAATCTATGATAAGCAGGTCATATATGTTGCCTATCATTCGTTTTGCATTTCTATATCCAGTGCAATTCTGAATGAAACTTAATCAATTAACAGTTTCGCCCAGGGATCTTTTTAATCATATTCATAATTAGTGACCTTATTATATAATATTTGAATAGAAAATTTCACAGAATGAACAAGAAAATAATCACAGAAACTACCATGTGATTTGTATATCCCTACTAGAAAATTATAAATATCATTCAAACATGATTTAACAATGAAAACAAACTAATTAAATCATGAAAAAGAAATCCAAGTGTTACACTAACTCTGATAGTCCTAATATTGACAATACTATTACCAGTAGCACTGGTTATTGTTCTGTTAGTCATGAAAACTTAAGTCCTACAACTACAATTCTATTACCAAGAAATTTATTGGATAGTCCAATACACAATGATAAATCAATTTTACCATTAACCCTAAAGAATAAACAGAAAAATTCTTATCAAAAAATACCAATAATGCATTTGAAAGCAGAGAAGAAGAGCCAAAATTCCGATAACAATATCATTGATTCTGATACTACCATGTCTACGATGATAAATGGTGATCTAAATAAAATTAATGAGAAACGCTTTACTGGATTCTATTTCAAAACTACATATTCTGATGTTAACTTTATTATTAAAGATCCGTTTATCATTGAAAAATTGATTTTACTACCTATGACTAAATTATTTCTCTATTTGTTAAAAAAAACACAACGTATATTGACTGAAAATGAGCCAAATTATAAATGCAGTAAAACCAAATCTGTTCACACAATCACTATCAATAAAACAAATGACTATTCATGTCAAATGATTCATTGTAAACGTGTATTAATGGAATTGTATGAGCACTATATTGTAACTTATGGATATTTAAAACATACAAAACTATTTATTAAGTATGCATTAAAAGATTTTCCTGATTGTATAGAAAAATCTAGACTTTTGAAATTACTGCATAAAAATAAAACATTAATGAATGTTTCCAATAAATCCGATGAATTCCTCAGTCAACACGAAAATAATCATGATGATACTCGTGATTTTATTTTAAATAATGATAGAATTTCATCTGAATGTCAATCTCCATCATCTTCTAGCTCATCATATACAACTAAATTGCATCCTTTTCAAAGTTCTTCATTTTCACTAAATGAATATCATTCTCAACGAAATCAATTGTTTTCATCAGATTGGTTTAATAATTATTCTTCAAATATTATCAATATGTTACCTTTTGAGTTTACAGATAATCCATCACAAATAAATGAGTTTACATCAAATTATATTATACAAACTAATACGAAAATATCAATGAAGGTAAGGAGAGATGATCATAAATTGTTATATAGATTTTTCTTATGTAGAAAATATTCTGATCAGTAGTAGAAACAAATATTTTGTCTTTTTTCTAATGTGGAAGTTAATAACTCTTGAACTGTAAAACTACATGGGTTGCTTTTATATATAATCTGAAGAATAAATGAAACATCTTTCCAGTTTATTAGGAGAAGCAAGAAATGGAGAGAAAGAGAGTTGAGTAATTAACTGAAGTTATTTAGTATGCTATTCAGACAATGTTTCGAATTGTATGAAAGAGTGTAGAAGAGAGGCTAATCTTACATGTGTGTATTTTAGAAGAGCGAATTTATCATTGTCTAAAGTTGAATAAGAAGTACTACGGTAAAGTGATAACAAGTTCGAATTGTGAACGTATGAAGTGATAGCTCAAACAATTCGCTAAAGAATTAGATAGTACTAAGGCGTACGTACTCAAACTCGTTCTGTTACCACAAACAGATAAGTGCCAGGAGAAATGATAGTTGTTCATATTTCTGCTTTGATGTTACTATTAACTGCTTAGATATGTACAGTTTCATAAATCTGGATGTATAGGACTCAATAATTTGAGTTCCTTGTCAGAGTTTTACAGATTTCTGCGTTATTTCAAATATTGCTGAAGATGTCTAGCTTCAGGTGGTAACAAATGTGGAACAATGTATAAATTTTAACTTCCTTTTGAACGATCTTAATTTATAAATGTAAGTGATTTTCTAACGGGAATAATTTAAAGTATTCAACTAGTAGGTAGTACTTGTAGATATTTATCAATTTCCTACTGATGCTTTGAAAGTTCCCAGACATCTATCCAATCAACATTTTGGTAGATTTCAGAAACATCATTAACTTGGCATGCTTGTACTCTTTTTGTCATGATTAGAAATATATAAACAAATAAATCTATTCATCAGATATAACCGTTCAGATACCACCTTCATAACTACAATCTATCAAACAAGCAGAAGGAAAGTTATCAGAAATCGATTTGTTTATTATTTTTTAACAGTGTTAAACAACCTATCACATTGAGATTAGAAATTAAAACAATAATTTCTCTTTATACTTGTCTAGATATCATCAGGTAATTCACAAAATAAAAACGCTTCATTATTCAACATTCACTACAAAACACAATTATGCAAATATTTTCAAGAACATTCTGGTTATTGTCCAGTTGGAGTAAGATGTCATTTTGCACATGGCATAGAAGAACTGCGTGATCCAAAATCACATCCAAAATTTCGTAGTCAAACATGTCGAAATTATTCAGTTACTGGTAATTGTTTATATGGCGATAAATGTTATTTCAAACATTTCATAGACGATTTATCGTCGACAAAAAACGAAACAACATCAGAATTAGAAATATTCAATAATAAAGAAAATCTATCACCTGATTCAACTAGTCAATCAGGGAAATATTTGTTTAATTAAAAAGAAAAAGAATATTAAAAGGAAAGAATGATTATTGAACAACAGACGAATTAAAATGAAAGAATACAATGAATGAACAAAGGTATCAATATGATTCACTTAATAAGTAGGGTATAATAAAACTGCTATTTTTAATTCTTATCTAATAGTATGGAAATCCGCATTGAATATTTAACAATAAAGAATGTTTAAATGAACAAGTGTTTTTATTTTAATTCTTTCTTTATCAAATTCTTGTGTAATAAAAGAATTATAGACTATAATGACTAAACGATTCAATGACAAAGCTACTGAAGACAATAATAGTTTGCTTAAAAATTATTTGATTTTGATTGTTAATATAATGTAAATGTGCAACCATGCATACACGGTACCTACTATCACTAAGAACGTTGATTTTTTAAAAAAATGTAGAGATAATAATCTAGTTGTTTTTGATAAATACAAACTAGTCACGATTACTAGCAAAATTCTCCGATACAACATAACATGCACCAACAAAATCACTATTGATGGAGATGCCTTGGAGGACGTTAGCACTTTTGAATATCATGGCAGCATCATTGACGAGAAAGGTGGATCCGATGCAGATGTGAGGGCGCGGATTAGTAAAGCAAGGGCTGCGTTTCTATAATTGAAAAATATCTGGAACTTGGAGCGGAAACTTGGTGAACTACCAAAGCCATCATCCAGAAGATACAAGTGTTTATTAACAGTTGTCTACGCAAAATACTTCGTATTAGTTGGCCAGACACCATCAGCAACAACGTACTGTGGGAGAGAACAAACCAGATTCCAGTGGAGGAGGAAATCAGGAAGAAGCGGTGGAAGTGTATAGAACACATACTGAGAAAAGCACCCAACTGCCCCACAAGAAAAATCCTCAGTTGGAACCCTCAAGGCAAAAGGAAAAGAGGAAGGCTAAGGAACACATTACACCGAGAAATAAAGAAAGATATGAGAAGAATGAACAAAAATTGGACAGAATTGGAAAGGGAAGCCCAGGACAGAGTTGGTTGGAGAAAACTGGTGGGCGGCCTATGCTCCATTGGGGGTAACAGGCGTAAGTAAGTAAGTAAGTAAGTCATGATTACTGAAAATGCATACGGTTAATCCTAATCTTACATAGTGTGCAGATGAATATGTGATTCGTTATACAATTCCTGTAAAATGAATTCAATAATGTACAATACACATTTCACGTACGTTCATGCATTCGTTTCAAAATTTTTCATGAAATGAACCTAAATACGTCTTATTTACATTGAAAATGAAAAGATTTGTTTTTAACACAACACTATCAATAGAATCACAAATAAGAGTTTCAAAGAAATCAATGCCTAAAATGCTTGAGAAAAACTTGAATGAACAAACAGTGTTGCTTCTAAGCATGAAATTGAAAGTAATTGAATTGTCTCTAAGTTAAGAAGTTTCTGAAAATACTACAAGCTAACATAATTTGTATTCTTTAGCTAAAGGTCTTACTGCTAAATACATAACGGTGGCAGTATATTCTTCAACATGGTTTATTATGAATTCTGTATTACCCTTATAAGTGATGTCAATTGTGATACATTTTTTTCTCTAACTGGTCATTTGGTTAAGTCATAACTTCTTATGGGAACTAAAATAAGTCATCTTCCAACCAGTCATCAGAGATCCAACAACAATTATTTGTCTTAGTGGTTTTAAACAGTTGTTAAAAAAAACAATTATACTATTAGTTAAGTAAGATAGAAGATGCTTTGATGCCATAAATATTTATTTCTGTAAAAATTTAAATCTATTATTTTCTGATACTAGTTCTCATCAGTTAGACTAAATTGATTCATAATGGTGATTGTTTTGGTGTGTTTCATTCTGTATTTCTTTATGCAAGAGATTTAAACTGAGTTTTTATTCTAAACGAAACCATAACAGAAAGCCATTTTTATTGTTCAGTTTGATTCTCAAATAAATTTTAAATTTATAAAACGTATTAATTGTCAAATAAAATCAACTTTGAAAACTATTGTATTTATTTTCGAATTGTTTTTTTTTTTCAACTGAGCCATCACTAACAATAAATTTAACTAGTCATGATAAACAAATGACTTGGATGAATTGTTGGATAGACTGATGAGAAGTGAGAAGTATATGATATATTTTTTTATTATATATGAATATGAGAAAAATTAATTGATTTCACAATTTCATTTGTAAGGCTGAAACTGATTCATTATAATGAATTGAAGATTTTGCTAATAAAAAAAGGATTTTATGTCATTGATTTGTTTGCTGGAAATGCTTTTTCTTAGTGACGCATCAAATTTTGTCACTACATAATAAACAATAAAGTTCTTTATGCATTACGGGGTTGTGAAGATTGTTAAGTTACACATTTTTGAAAACATGAATCGATCAATGTTAGACCACCACTAGAAACCTGGAAGAACTGAACGGCCGTTTCGTCCTGGTATGGGATTCCTCCATGAATTGATCAAGTTAGACATTAACACCGTTAGATACTGGCTCAGTGGTTCGATGGTTAGGCGTTCGCCTACAAAACCGAAGGTCCTGAGTTCGAATCCTGCTGGTTGCAGGAGTCGTGGATGTGCACTGCTTAGGAGTCCCATACCAGGACGAAACGGCCGTTCAGTGCTTCCAGGTTTTTAATGGTGGTCTAACATTGATCGATTCATGGTTTCAAAAATGTTTAAAGTTCTTTATGTTTTCTAGTAGTATCTTGAATTTGACTGACCACATTTTACGATGATTACCGAAAGTAATCAACAATGATATTGAATGCCTACATTAAATCCTGATTAAGTCTTATCAGTTTTGTTTGCTAGCCTTTTGTTTATGAACATAGAAAATATAAAATCCCTATTCTCAGTAGTTACTTGTTACATACGAAATGGTTATTATATATTGGGTAATAAATTCAGCTGTCATTATAGTCATAAGTGATCAGTAGTTCATTCGTTTGTTTAATTCAACCGGACAGATTGTAATGACGACTGTAACATCTGGTGGAAATATGGATCTCCTCAAGTACTGATTAATAAATATCTTTCAGTCTAGTAAGAAGCTTGGAGATGTTTCAACTGCTATAAATTAAGTAGAACACGAAGTTATCCTTGTTGTAAAATGTAGTTGCTTAAGAAATATCCAACCTACAATTCACATGATAAACAGTTCTTACATGATAATCACATGATCAAAATCAAGAGAACTGGACGATAAAATGGCACAAAATTACGTTGCTAATAATAACTGATATTTCTCAGAAAAATGCCACAAACATTGATAATGAATAGTTAACTTATAGCTATCACAATATATTCCTAGTGAACATTCACTTGTAAAATTATTAATCCCTAACTACCAAATTACTGTCACTATCCACCTTAAATCAAAGTTATAATAAAATCGTTGATTATATGGGATAAATATTTTTGAAATACTGTTGACATATAACTAAACCATAAGTTAAGGACACCTCAAAATAGTCAGAAAACATTGATCATGTCTAAAACTTCACTACTAAAATAAACCAATGACCTAAAAGCGATAATCTTCCAAAAAATGAGGTTTGTAATAAATAGTTCATATTAAACTTCATATTAAGCTTTCATGTGTTAATATGTCAAAATTTTTTATCACTCTCCTTCAATTATTTACTTAGTTTGAAATATATATGTATATAAAGTTTATGATGATATTTATCTGTTATATAATCAACTTACTCATAATTTTGATTTATTTTATTTTATATATTCAAGATTACATTTTAACCATATGGTTACTTTTTTTTGAAAAAAGTCTATACTACTTAACTATCAGGCACAAGTACACAACGATTGTGATTGTTTTCACATTTTGGTAGCCTAAGTAATTGTCAACTCATCAACTTCAAACACAACTGTTCAGGTTATTTTTAAAATTCTTGCTGGCAAATGAGTTTTTTTTTCTTTAAATCTTTACATCTGTTATAAAATAAAATATTTCATTATAGTACAATGGGAATATACAATAATAATAATAATAATAATAATAATAGAGGTGTACAATTCGATTCAATTGTGAAATCTATTTTACATATAAATGATTAATTAACTGAAATATAGAAAGATAATTTATGCACTCTGTGATTATGATGAAGAGATCTTGCTTAAAACTTAAATATTATAAATAATTCATCGAAAAAACGTATATTAGTATGGTGTTTTATTTTTAATTTGTTTTTCATTACAAACGAACAAGTTACTTTTGAAGTTCTTAAATAAATAAATACATAAAAACCAACATTGAATGTGAAGTAAATTTTCAATGAAAAATTAAACATATTTAAAGTATCATTAATAATAATAATAATAGAACTTTGTTTAAAGCTTTAGGAATGAAGCTGTTGAAAATTTATAAAATAGCTTCACATTATTAACTACAACTTGATAGACTGTAAATTTCTATGTACCAAAAAGTAAGAGGTTAATTTTAATTGGTGCTTCATTGAATTAGATCTCCAGAACTCGCTTGATAAATATCTTTAAGTTGGATTTGATTCATGGGCTGATCAGTTGACCTTGAGATCACATTTCCCACTAGGAAAATCCTTGGCTGTAATTGGTTGCTGTGTACTTAAGTGTGCTATTTTTGCGACTGTCCCAAGGACATTTCTATGATGTATAAATAAACGTGATTTGTGTGTTTGAGATTATTATGTTTGCTGGGTGTTTTTAAAGAATACACTTTCTACTCTATATCAAGACTTCTTTGTTAGTTCCTTTGGGGCAACCTATCAGAGTAGCATAACGTGTCACTGATTCATTGTCTCGTTCTCCTTTATCGACTAAGGTGAACCCGTAATTGCTTCAAGCATATCAAGTGACTAGCATAACATGAGTATACTATCTTTTGAATTGACCTATATATATTACAATAAATTGAAGAAATTATTGTTCTGCAGAAAACCAGTGTATTAAAGGTTATTTCAGCGTTTTTCACTTTGATGAAAATTTGTCATATTCTTTAAAACAAATTAGTGAAAATCCACTAGATCTACTTAAATATGTTTGAAACAAAAATAACCTTATTTAGGAAGAAAAAACAAACGATGACAAATGTTCGACTTTAGGCAATCAGCATTTCAAATAATAAGTAAGAAAATTAATTTTCACTTTTGGTGGTTTAGTGTAAGACACTTTTTAATTTAATTAAACTTATCATGTCAAATTATGATGGTGATGATATTTGTAGTGACTTATCGAACTTATTATCTTTAAATATTGTAGTTTTTATATGAAACATTGAAACTGTATTGAATATTGATAAATGATAATGTTATAGTTTACTTGTTTTACAAGATTTCAAAACATTCTATGTTTTAGTAAAATTCCAGATTATATGTATATGACTATTTATTTTAATAAATCAAATGAAAAGTCATAATTTTTTTCAGTTGATCAATTCACCACGTTTTTAAAAAAACTGGTGAGTGAAACATTTAAAATATTCAACTGATCGATCATTCATCATTTTTTGTTCTGTTTGTCTTGCATTCAACTACAAAAACTATCTTCAATTTTTTTAATTCGTTTTAACTAAAATTCATCCTTATAACTTAATAAAAAGCAGTAAATGGGATTTTAGACTAATAATAAATAATTAGAGCCCCACATTGTGTATACGTCTGAATAATTTCACGTTTTGAATTCCATAAAAATTTCTATAGTATATTATTCAAAAGAAGAGTGAATTCTCTTGAAACATTTTAACATGAAGAAAATTCTTGACACATACAACAAGCATGCTGTATATCGTATACCAAAAGATATAAATTATGTAACATTTATAAATACTATTGTCGTTATACTTCAGAAATAAATAATAATCCATTTTTTATTACTACTCACACAATATCAGTAGTTGGTTATCACTATATATATATATATATATATATATATATATATATATATATATATATATATATATATATATATATATATATATAATCCTGGACAATATCATAAATTAACGGGTTTTCATTGTGTAACAAAAAGGGCATTGAATACAAATTAATCAAATAAATATGGTAAGAGACAGAAATAAATAAAAAATTGGGAGATTTATTTCATTTTTATATTCGACAATAAAATCTTGTTAATTATACATAAAATTTTTTAGAAAATCTAATATATATATATATATATATATATATATATCATTGATTCTACCACTGTTCCTATTAATACTACTTGTTTATTCTGCTTGTAGTTAGAGTAATCAAAACAAAATGAGAGGAAAATTTATTAAATCTGTTTCTTTTTTTGTGGTTTTTTTTAAGAAGAAGCTGTTGTTATCATTGTGTTACGTTGTCTCGTTTCTTTTTTATTTTCCTAAATGCCATAAAATTAAAGAATCAAACTAAAAAAAACATAGTTTTTTTTTAATATACTTTTTGCTTTAGATTTGAAGACATTTATTATTGTAGGCTATTGAGAAAATTTACAATGCACAACTTGTATTCGATTTGAACTTATCTCGTAGATCACTGTCGACTCAGTGGATTTCGCAACAAATACCCTAACTACCTACTCATTTGGAAAGGTCCTAATTTTGTAATTTTATGTTTTCGAGCATAGGTTGATCATTTGACCTTGAGTTTACATTCCTCACCCGGAACATCATTGACTGTTATTGGTTGATGTATTATTTTAGTACTCTATTTTTGTGGCTCTCCCAAGGAAGATTCTATGACGTATGCTTGTTAACCTCATATTTTCTGAGTGCTTGTAGAATACACTTTCAACATCTTGTCAAGACTTCTTCCTCTACTCAATGGGGCCACGGGACGCTCGGATTAGAGTAGCCTATCGTGTCAATGGATCATTTGTCTTCGCTCTCGTTTACCTGTTAAGGTGAACTCGTAATAGTTCCAAGCATATCACTACCAATGTTTATTATGGAATTAGGCATTGAATAAGAATCAACATATTCAGGTAGTGGATAGCCATCTTTAATGCGAGAAGTCGAATAAGATAACATAATATGTGTTCGATTCATAATGATTACATTATTTTTTTTTCAATCATTCAAAAAAAGTGAATTGTCAGTTTGTTCAATCAGCATTCATTAAGAAAAGTGTAGTAAGTAGAAATAGAATACAAACCTTTTTGTTTGCTAAAAAGAAGTGCACAAAATAGATGATCCTTCCATATTTTGAATAAATTATATCTAACAGGAAAATTATCTTATATAACCTATACTAAAAGTAGAAAGTATTTTTCAACATCCCATACTAAGAACTAGATGATATCAAACATCTGCATCAACTCTTAAAAACTGATTTAATGGTTTCATGTTCATTAAAGCGTCCATATTAAAAGGTCATATAATTACAGATAAACTGTAGTTTAAGATGTAGACCAGTACATACTGAATCAATTACTAAAGAGCATTATACTCTCTGAGAGTCATGGAGATCTTAGATCGTATATCCTTCTAAAAGAGTCCAATACTAGGAAGAAACAGATGTCTAACATTTTCTGGTTTTCAATAGTTTTCCAAATGAAGTAATTCTGAAATTTCAGCATATGATAAACAAACAAGAGCAAAAAAAAAAGAGAAATAGTAAACCACTAAATACAAACTGAAGTAGGCTGTAGCTGAACATCAATAAAGCAAAGCCTAGATAACTTGCCTTGGAATATTTATAATCTATTCTTCTATTTATTTTTATGATTATTATTGAAATATTTTGTTAGATCTTGGACAAATGAACCCGTTTTCTGCATGAAAAATCTATTCATAAATAAAAATATTCATTATTAGCTTAAGAGAAATGTTTCCTGTTTTCTCTTTAATCCATACATGTTGAATGTTGTTGTATTTTGTCAAATCCTCAGGGAATTATTTCTCAAAGTAAATAGGCTATAAAAAAAACACTGTTCTATACCGGATTATGTGCACGAAAATTTTGTTGTTTTTGTAAATTTAGAAATGTGATTTAGTAAAACAAAAAATGACTCGACAAAAAATATCTGTATGAATAGGTGTTATATTTGGCAACTGGAGAATTCAATAACATTATTTACCGATTAATAAAATAAATATTTGCTGGAGTCATGGGAGGGTTGTGTCATTCAATTTCAATGACCGCTCTCTGTTCAGTTATCATTTTGACTTCATCTATCTATCTATCCATAGTTCGGGATGGAAGTGCGTATATCTCTGTAATGATGATTTTGTAATCGGAAATAAATTTTTTGATCTAAATATTACATATTACATATTTTAATAAACTTCACTTATACATCTGAGGTTCTAAAAGATACTCGCTTCTTAGGTAATTTCAGTTTGCGTCAACGTTATTTGAATTAACCACTATAAATTGTTGAATAATAACTAGTTAGTATCAAACAAATTTTAACATACTTGACTATAGGGTTGTTTTATTTTTACAAGTTAATTCTAAAGAATTAGTTGAAAAAAAAGAGAATGGAACAACACCAGTCACTTGATAGCTTTAAAATATATTATATAACTATGGTTTTATTTAGCAACAGGAACTGCAATGTCAAAACAAAATATTATTATTATTTTGTGCGCATGATCACTTTAGGAATAAATCTTTGATGCATTCATTCGAGAACTCATCTTATAACCCAACCTTCATTCTATCTTCCTGTCCCATCCGTTTTCAGTTTTCTTGGGATAACAATCTGTTTCTAGAAGGCTAACATTCATGCGCAAAATAGAAATCTGTTATATTTACATTGTTTATCTTTCAAATCGTCTAAAAATAACTAACAATTTCATAAAGTTTGCTTGCAGTGTCGAAAATGATAAACAATTTTAAAATGTGTGATGCTATCACGATGACCGGCTCATATATGGTCTCATTTCCACTATATTGTCTACTTGGAACTCAGTGTTCCGAGTGTGAAAAGGAATGTCGAATATTTTAGATAGTTGAAATGTTTTAATCAACTGACAACCAACCAGGGATGTCTTATATTTTATCCACTTTCTGGGTAATTAGTAATTTTCAAATCATTCCACAAGGGTGAATAGAGTTGTAATCAAATTGATCAGGATATACGTGATCATTGCTCGGAAACATGCTTTCTATTAGACATTAATGTTTCCTTGAAAACCTGCCCAAAGATAAGTCTTATCTTGACCTCCTTTTCTGAAAATCTTCATTGAGCATAAAAGATTTGTGAGTAGATTAGTAATATATCGCTTATGTGAATAAGCCTACATAACAAGTCTGCTTTGATACAGACCAAAACACAATACATTAGTTTATTTATTATCATGTTAACTCCAGCAGAATCAATTTTTCAACAAGTTAAAGACTAGAACAAAATTTATTCATGAACCTTTCATACGTTGTACTGATTTTATTCTCAGGGTTTATTTTCTGATTAGGATAACTTATAATGTCAAGCTAAAACATGAAATATCAACACATAAGTCACTGATAAATATGATATTACCTCATAGTAAAGACATGCAATTATTTATGAAAATAATTAACTTTACTCATCAAAAAACTTTATCAGTTCTACAGAACGACTATCTTATGTTTAGTTTAGAAGACTCAGACCAACTTAATAGACTATACTAAATGTATCAGTGAATAAAGTAGAGCAGCTTTTTAACTTAATGATAAATTATTATCAGGCTTCATTAAAAATGCAAGAATATATATAATATATAATACAAGTAACTAGTTTGAATAATGTGACCTTGTTGAAATTCCATAGTTGAAAAGTAAAATCAAGCACGTGTATTATTAGTTAAAGCCTCATTAACTGCTTTATATTTTACAGTACTATTTTACAAAACAATAGTTTTAATCGGTAAACATCAAAATGAATTGTTAAGTTGCTTAATTGTAGCAGAGAAAAACACCAATATGATGGTAGTTTTAAGTTTCTATAGTATTTATTTATTTGTAAAAACTATTCCCCTAAATCCTTTGTCTGCACGACATTGAATGTATTTTTGTAATGACAAAAAAGGCATTTTACTTTTTGGCACACACAGTAAAGTTTGCAATTTAGACAATAGATGAAATGATATTTTGATTTAAAGATAATTTCATTTAAGGCCTTATGAAAAGTTTGAGTGGATTTCCTTATGGATAAAATTCATACTATTTGATAAATTACTAAATAGGATAGTTGAGCTCATGGTTTTTTAAACAACAATAATTTTAAATTGAATAGTACTGTGAAGCTTTTCTTGACATAAAAACGTGTGTTCTAATACAGAAAAATATTACTGTTGATTTCACTAATACCAATCTCTGATACGAAACTTGACGGATTATTTATTAAACAAAATGTGAAGAGATGTAATTTTTTTAAGATCACTGCAGCCCAAAATTAGATACACATCGATGATTATTATCTTAAATTAGGCGCGATTAGAAAAACTGGTGAATAATTTATTTGGTATTATTGTAAACAGTGGTTTTCTTCACTGAATTGAAGAGTTTCAACGTCTGTTTTTACTGATAGATCCACTTTGCAGATAGTTTTAGAAATCTTTTTTAAAATTCATAAGTGTAACTCTAATAGATAAATACTTTTTACTCAATAATGATAAACATTCATGTATGTCGAAATGATTTTCATAGCATTGGATTTAAATCGAACTATCACGTACGGTATGAAATTTATTGCAATGAAATGGATTTATCAAAGAATATCTAATTATTAGACAGATTCATGTATATAAGTCACATAGTCTAGGTTTAATAAGCATTTTCTCCTATTTGAATACTTATTTATTTACGATGGAAGTATTACAACGATGTATTGTTTGTCAAGAGCAAATGCAGCATTCTGTTGTTACATTGACTGATGCTAGTGTACAGAATCAAGTAGGAATGATCAATTAACTCTTTGGTGAAATTTCTGTCTGATGTGTACACACCATTTGAATATTTCAAAGGGAATCAACTACGCACACAGTTGGCAATTTTCTCAAGATGTTTTTTTGTTAAAAGATTTTTACAAATATACAAATAAATTTTAAAATATTTTTCATTCAACCAATAACAATATCTAGTATTAGTTGATTGAAATTTAAAATTGTCAACTATAATGTAATAAGCGATTATATTGCCTTAGGATTTTATTATGAAATACCTATGTTTATTATTCAGCAAATGACACATAAAACGCTTCTTATTTTAGTAAGTTCAGAATAAGATGAATAAATTCTCTTTAGAGTAAGTTCATGCTTTGGGCATAGTTGTTTAAAGAAATCTTGGAAAGGTACTTTCACGGTAATTAGTCCCTTCAGTAATACAAAAAACAAACTGAATGTATCTGTATATATATTTTTATTCATTAGACCACTTTTACAATGCAGTGCTCAAATTCTTTTATGATATAATTAATAATCTCCTTAAAGTTAAACAGTGTTAAGATGGAACTTAAAATCAATCAGCGCATAGCATAAAGAATGTTTTAACTATCAAGATTTCTCCAGACCAGCAGTTTCTGCCTAAAAAATTGTAAAATGAAGAATTTTTCAAGACATTTAAAACAGTACTCACGAACTTTGCTTCAAGTAGACTAGAAGAAGAAATGTCTATGCGAAAATGCACACCGCAAAAAATCATTGCTAAATGTCTTAAGACAAACGAACATATCAAGTACAACGCAGTTGGAAAGAAAACCAGCTTCTCTCAAAACTGATGGATTTGTTGGATAATTTAACCGTAGAATCGATTTTGCACTGGAGACCGCTTATTCACCAGTAACGTTGTTCACATTTATTAGTAGTCTAGATTGACTACTGAGAGGACCCGATCAATGGTAAATAATATCTCTAAAAATTCTTGATTATCCCTCTTTGATGACAAAAACTTTGAAGTTAATCATTTTTCAACCAGCAAATGAAGTAAACATGTAATATATTGGTTCTTTAATATTTATTGTGGTTAAAACCCTCAGTAACCAATAGTCAGTCTAGGTTTAACAGATAGCTATCTCTGATGAGAAAAATTCTAAGTGATAATTGTAGATATACATTTCATTGTGACTAAGATTGTCTTTAATTGTATGTTCCAGAGTTGAGGAACAGATTTTTATGAACAGATTTGAGATCATAAAATAGATTATTCATAAAAAATGTTTTCATACCAACAAAAGTCTTATGCATTTGTGAAGTAATTAGTTTTGTATTCTATTGACTGAACTATGCATAACTATTCCATAGGCTTTTCAGTTGAGATTTTATTCATAGGATTAGTATTAAAGCAATTAACGATGATCAATTAAAGCTGTTAAAGTCAATAAAAATCATAATTTCATTGTCTACTCACTTCATAAAATCTAGATTTTATTTCCAAAATAATCTACAGAATCATTATTGTAAACTCACAAAAGGTTAATTTGTTTATTTAACACAGATCGGCAACCTAATGAAGTTGGAAGTTAACTGAATTCTACATTCTATCTCTCTATTAAATTCAATTTACTGATTAGTAAAACTGTTAAATACTTTAGCTTCATTTCGGATCAATGAGCGAAATTCCTGATATGTTAAGAAGAGTATGAGGTTAGTAATACATAGCTTTCAATAAAGTCACCATGCTACCAAGTCTGATCAAATGTTTATAACACTGATATCTTCATTCAGTTATATTTTAAAACATTAGTCTTTATGATCATCATAAATTTTCGCCAACGAAGTTATTCAAATTTTGTTTTCAAGTTTCAGACTAAATCTTAACCAAATACTGTGAGTTTCTGTTGCCTATATATCTCGAAGTAAAGAACATCCAGTTGGATTACTTCATATTATCGTATATATATATATATATATATATATATATATATATATATATATATATATATATGTATATACTGAATTTTCCCTACAGTGAAACTGCTAAATTATTCATGATTTTTATTCAACGTGGGAAGTCTTGAAATAAAATATAAAAAAAAAACAGAAATATGAATAAAAAAGAATATTCTTTTCAATCAGTTCTCACTGGGTTCTACGGGTGCTCATCCAAAATTAATGCTTTAGAGAGGCAGAGAAAGATAGTCAAGTTTTTAGCCAAATGCATCTTTCAAATAAATAAATTTACTATAGTCAGTAACATAGTTAAAATGACTGATGTTTTGATGTTCGCTTGAACAAGTTTGTCAGTCAATTTGAAATGATAAGATGATTAATCAAAATAAAGATGGATAACATTGGTTGATGGCAATAATATTGGAATTTTATAATCAGATCTAATGTATCGTTGAAGAATACCTAATGTTAACACAATGGTGTGAATGAAGGATGAGATAATTTCAATAGGAAGTTTCGTTGAGTGAAATGTTTTTGCAGTTAATTAATAATTATTTATAGCGGAATTGATCGTTTTATATTTTAAAAGTTATACTTGTATTTTACTGTCAAGTTAGTTATCGGCTAATGAGTTTTCAGTGATGAAGAACTAACTCGAAGAAAACTTATGCAATGAGATATTTATGAGAAGGCCTAATATGGTCATATATACGTTATTATGTTCGAGTAAATACTCATGATTATTCAAAAATAAACACTGACTTCCTAACATCATAGGAGTAAAAATGTATGGATTATACAGCTCTTAAATCATTAAAATATAATCTGATCGTCTTAACTGATTATCTACTCTTTTTAAATTCACTACTCCGATAAAATAGTTCATTGACTTTTTTGTTCATAATCCTTGTGATTTTTTATTTCTATCTAAAACTGTAGAAAGCATTTTTTTTATATCGGTGCATTCAACAGCAAACTATCATCTTTACCATGTGTACACTTAATACATGAATTAAATTTAGTTACTTGCTAAATGAAGCACTCAAAATAGATATCAATTACTCCTTAATAATGCACGTAACTGTTGGGGATGTCAGATCCCCAGAACTCGCTTGATAAATAGCTTCAAGAGTACCAAGTGACGAGCGTAACAATAACCAAGACTGTGTTGTTCTTGGAGGTAAATGTAAACAAGGCATCAAAATCTCAGAGAAACTTTACTAGTTTTGAAAATAAAGTTTTATTATGATTATTATTATCATTATTAATATTATTGAGAACTATATAACTTGAAAGCAGAATTAATCACAAATTATCATCAATCAAATGTCAACAAATAATCAATTCACAGAGATTAATTACCTTGAAATCTACATAATCTTTCAACTAACAAAATTCCGCTAACTTAATGTTTTTTTCAAAAGATAACAACTTCACTGTTAACTTATCAATCAGTAAAGATTATTGACCATTAAAGATACAATCATTCACAAATTTTTGATGTATTATTTTGAAAATATCCAATCAATTTGGTAAACTGTTAATGTTGCGCATATGCATTGTTTCAGTTTTTAAAATTTCAAAATGACATGAAATTGTTTTACACATGAGTTTGTTTATAGTTTTAAAATAATTTTGTAAGTAAAATTTTAACTTCTAAATTTAAATTAAATAAAATAAAATAATATGAATAGAAACAATGAATAATCATCTCAATTTGTAGATACATATTTAATTAACTGATAGACTTTTCTTGAAAAAGAACAATATTTATACAATAAAATTAATTGAATATTATACTGTCTGACAAAGTGAATTATGTATAGAAACAAGTAGCATAGATGTGAAACAACACATCAATAGACAAAGAGAGATAAAATATATATCACGAATATAATAAGAATTCTGACATGAAATTTGTATGGTTCCATGTGAAATTTAGTTTTGATAAATACTACTGAAAAAGATTTTCAATACTATTGTATTTTTCATGTCCATTA
Source organism: Schistosoma turkestanicum (assembly GCA_944470395.2). Classification (NCBI taxonomy): domain Eukaryota; kingdom Metazoa; phylum Platyhelminthes; class Trematoda; order Strigeidida; family Schistosomatidae; genus Schistosoma; species Schistosoma turkestanicum. Next base: position 21,150,918 of record OX103971.1, read on the forward strand.
TTTGTTCGTTTTGTCAATGATAAGCAAAATGTTCACTGTCATACATATATATATATTCTTATGGTTACAAGAGACTAGTATGAACCATATAATTTTATACCGTGACATATCACCATTATTGGATTGATTTTTAATGCATATTCTTCACAATGAACTTGACTGAGGAATACTACATCCTGAAAGACTGCTAGCACTTACACCATAAGAATAAAAGTCAACAGGTTGTAAATATGTTTCTTTTGTTGTTGACTTATTGTTGTTAGACAATATTTGCTTGTTCAAATTAAAACAATTTGAACCAAATGGATTAGTTGTAAAACGTAAAATATTATGATTCTTATTATCTGGATCACATAAAATGCTTGTATTATTTTCTATGCTGTGCGTTTGGATACTATCATTATTATCTGCAGTGAACGATTGATTATCTACTGAAAAAGGTTGATGTTGATGTTGTGGACTAGACAGGTATGTATGACTAGAACTGTGTAATTTCATATCATTTACTTGTTCTGATTTTGTTGAAGTTAAATTGTGAAGTGATTGATTCTCACAGAAGTTAGATTTTAAAAATGCTTGAAAACGTGTAGAATTATTATTATTATTATTATCGTGAGCTAGAAATTCCTCTCTATTTATTGGAAATTTGTCTGTGATTGATATATCTGTCAGATGTTTTGAATGTGAAGAGTCGCATGCAACAGAAAAATTTAAAGACTGATTTAAATCTTCAGATTCTTCTGAACAGTTACTATCTGAATCACCTGAAAGAATAATGTTACAATTTTTTTTTATTATGAAACATGGAGGCACATATAAATCAGAAACTGTGAAAGAAAGCTTTAAAAAACACTTTATATATATGAATTACAAGTTCTTTTCCTCATCAGCGTAAGTCTAAACATCGATTATATTTGTCACTTTAAAGGAAACAGAAAGCATCTATAAGGTAATTTTGAAATTCCAGTGATATAATAGAAAGTATTTTTAATAATAACACCACTATATATAAAAATTAAAAAAATAATCTAGTCAAGTGATCCATTCTGCCCAAAATAACACTCATCGGAAGAAGGAAATCCATACGTAAATACTACCAGAGCTTTTACCGTGAAATGTTATCATAAACCACTCATTGAATATTAGCTGTTTCAAAGATTTCCAACATCTGATTAATCAGTAAAGGGGTGAAAAGACTGAATTAGAACATGGTGATTCTGATATTACTTGATTAAAAAATTTCATAAACCAACTGAAACAATTGTAATCTAATGTTGAGTCACAAAATCTATTCATTGAAACTTAAGACAATCTTCAAGGAGTTGTAGTTCGTCTAAGAGCTTATTTCCAACTGCTAAGTCCTATATTTAAATCGACTGTCATTGATTTAGTGTAGTAATATTAATAAGAGAATTATTTCATATCTTAGCACAGTTTATCAACCTACAGTTACAAGGCTAGTTTCATAATTTCGCAAAGGTATAAAGAACAGTCAGCTCCTCTGACAAAAAACCACATCTTTATTTAAATTAACAAGTGAAAAAAAATCCAGTCTCATTTGTAAAATATCAGTCACAATGTTCAAGAAACAACATCAACTCTGACTACTTGCACCAATGAATGCCAATGTTTTGTTCCCTTGTCATTAAATTGTCAATTTCTTTTAAAACACGGACAAAATTTAATATAACCGTTGAAATAAAAGAATATCATATATAAATTGTATTCAACGAAGAGTAATAGTGTAACATAAATTTCTATTTGACTTCAAAAGTTTAGTGCGAGACAATTTCACATTAATGTGAGTGATTTTACAATACTGTGTTTTTTAAACTATTTGAAAACAATATTCCAGATTTTCTGTATGGATTTACCGTCGATGAATTACTTCATGTTTTCAAAAGATGTTTCCTTGTTAGCAGAAAGCCTCCAGTGGGAAACAAACACTCCTTAATTGTTATTTTAATTAGGTTTCATTGATGAATTTGAAAAATGTCGGTCTAAGTTTCTAGATAATCAATCACTGGGTAATATCATTGCTAATATCATCTTTCTCTTCAGTTTGAAAATTTGAATTAAAGTAAGTCGACTTACTTGAACCAGAACGTTGAAATTCATCCTTAGATAAATATTCATCTCCACTTGTAGAATCATCCAATATAATTGAATTATCACCACCACAGTATGTTGCAGAATTTTTGTCTAAATCTTTTGAACATGTTGAAAATAAATAGGATTCATCCATACAAAGAGGTGTATTACTATTGGTACTTGTATTTGTACTACTGATTAATAATGAATCAGATACGGACCAAATATTTCTTCCAGCATCTTTTTTTAATCGCTTCTCTTTTGCCCTAATCGATAAGATACAACGAAAAAATGTTTTTTTTTCAAGAAAATTGATTTCACTAATGAACTTTAATGTTAACAAATTATTTAAAATAAAGAATGATTCTCAACACTTGATCTCTTTAAATTTTATCTTACGCTTAAAAAGGAATGATGTATAGATTAAAAAGTTTAAAATTAACAAAATGGAATGAAAATAAATATTCATTTTAGTTTTATTTAGATTTAATTTATTATGAGAGATTGAAACAAAACATGAAATATATTGACATTTGAATAAGTCAACTCAAAATAATCAGTTGAAATTAATCTCATTGAATAAAGAAATTTAGTGGTTTATGAAAAAAAACTAAACAGAGTAGAAAATATACTGATAGATCGATTACTTAAAATTGCTTAGTAAAATTATCACAAGATTTTGATCACTTGTCTGCTTTATCTATACACCACTTATATTGTACGTTAAGATTTTCTTCATCATAGAATGATGGAGATAGTTGTTTTACGTTGAAATTGTGATTTAATCATCATTATACCACAATTAGAAACGTAAAACGGCTTGAAAGCTGTTTCATCCTGGTATAGGACTCATTAGCACTGCATGTCTACGACTACTGCTACTCGTAGCATTCAAACCCAAGACCTTTGATCGTAAGTGCGATCGCTTAACCTATGCACCACTAAACTAGCATACATATATATGTATCTTTTATATTAGTCACTACTAAAATCAATCCAGTATATGAAATATAAAAAAATCATACTACCCTAGATAAATATTCACTAATTTCTAAACAAATTCATCGAATATGACAAAATTAATATTCATCTTTCAGATTAAACTTCTCTTCTGTTTTTGTTCACACTAGATACCAAACTTACCAAATGCATAGTAATATGTTGTATTCAATGAGATTGTCCTTTCATTTTTGGCTTAATTAATTAAATTTACTCGGTTTATAAGTTTGAATATTATTTATTGTTCAATATTTTTTTTCTAAATTAAGTCCTGTTATAAAAACATGAATTTTTTTTGTTTGTGAAACTTAAGATAATAGACAAAATAAAATGAATATTCTTTTATAGCAAGAGATGAAATACTTTTTTAGATTTATTTAAAACCAACCAAATATTTATTTATTTTCTTTTAAAATATCCCATTCGAGAACAGTACAGAAAACTTAATTTATATAAATATAAATATATATATATATATATATATTTGAGAGTAGAGAGTGATAAAACATTTCATTCATATACAACTGCCTATGTTAGGCGAAAAATGGACAGAGATAAGAAAAAAACCCCATGCATCATAACTCTATTTATACTTTGCAAGAAGTAAATTCTTCTCTTATTTCTGTTTTGTTTTCAAAGGGTGGTTAAAATGATAAATTATGCATTCCATTTGGAAATCTACAATGTATGCATGAATGAATGAATGAATGAATTGTTGAAGTGCATTCACTCATCATCATCAATCTAAAAGCCAATAACAACAACAATAATAATAAAGAAAAGGAAAGAAAAGAAATAACAACAACACCAACAACAACAACCACAATAGAAATGCAATTGCTCTTTTCTTTTTTTTTTCTCGGTACCTTGGGGAATAAATACTATTTGGTATTTTCCCCGTTATTACGCACACAAACATAGAGATGAAGCAAGACAGTAAAATAGAAGAAGTAGGGAAATAAATGAAGAGGAAAAAAAAGACGAAATGAAATTAGAAATAAAGAAATAAGATAGACAGCGAAGAAAATACAGTAGACAGATAGATTAGACGGATGTGTATATATTTTTTTTTTTTTGGTTTAACCAGTGTAAATTGGTGTAAATTGAAGGTGGTTTTTGAATGAAAAGTTAGACTGATAGGTAAAATAGCGTAAAAAAAGTGTATGAGTTTTTGAATGTACGTCATATTTATCTGTAAATATATATATATATATTTATAAATATATCTACTACATTTTTATGCCATTGTTATAACTACAGTTAAGATGAAGTTGTTCAGATTAAGAAAGAATGATGTTGTGTTTAGTGAACATGACATTTTATAGTCACTTCAGTCATCATGAAGTATGTCTTGGTAAAGATAACAGTTGGCACCATATGAGGTTTTCGTCTGCACCTCCGTAAAAGACTAAAACATTACAGTTATCCATGCATATACTAATTCGTCACCATTTGACAATTAGATATGGCAGTTAAAGTTTATTGAGTTATAGTTCTCGATTAAAAGTGTGAACATTATTAGACTGTGATGGTGGAATTTCGTGATATTAATTGACTGAAATCAGTTAATCAATAGATCAACGTTTTCTTTCTAGTATTCATCAGTGAAATGTATTCATAGTCGTAAGGGCTCTGATAATTTTTCTATAGAACTGAATTATCATCACTGATTACTATGATTACAGATTTTATTGCTGGTTTGTTTTAACAGTTACTGAAACCCTCAATGACTTAGATATTTTAAGTAATATGTAATCGATATCTCATTGTGAGAGTCTGTTGGGGATGTTAAGTCCCCAGAACTCGCTTAATAAATGCCTTATTTTGGATTTCACGTTGGCGAGCATGGGCTGATCAGTTGACCTTGATATTCCATTTCCCACCGAGAAAATCCATCGCTGTAATTGGCTGATGTGTATTTTAGTGTGCTATTTTTGTGACTATCCCAAGGACGTTTCTATGATGTATAAATAAAGGAGATTTGTTTGCTTGATTGTATTGTGATTGCTGGGTGTTTTAGAATATACTTTCTAAGCTTCTGTTTTACAGTTTGGGATTCAAGGTAGCCTACCTAGACGCTGGTAATTGTCTCATTCGCGTTTATCGACTAAGGTGAACTCGTAATAGTTACCTAGTGACGAACGTAACTGAGTCTTAGCTTCAGATTTATGTTACTCAAAGATAATTATCACTATGAATGATTATCTATTGAGATATCAACTGTATTTTACTTTTTTTTTAAAAAAATAGTTTTATCCAGTATTTAAACTTACCTACGATTTTGAAACCATACTTGTACTACACGCATATCTAAACCAGTCTCTTCACTAAGTTGTTCTCTGATATGACGTACAGGTTTTGGACTTTCACCATAAACTCTTTTAAGAGCTTCTAATTGTTTAGCTGAAATAGTTGTTCTTGGACGTTTATTAGCATTATCTAATTCTGCTTCTAAGAAATTAAAGTAAAAAAAAATAATTCATTTCAGTAAATAATTTAAAAAGATTAATTAATTCTAACCAATACTTATAGGATGCATGTTTGTAAATATCACAACATAGTTATTTCATTTGTAATAAATAAAATCTACAAGTTAGTTTTGATAAAAGTTAGTTTCAACTATCATACTGCTATCATCAATGTATGACCACATTCATGGATAATCTTTAACAAAATGGTGAAAAATATATTAAGAAATTAATATGAATGAGTTTATCATTTGGAAGCAAAACAAACTACTTTTGTAATGAATGGATAAACAGTTATAGCGCGTATTCATTGTTTTCATTTATTCCTTCCCCTAAGGATGAAGATTATAACCATTTTGATTGCAAAATGTACTGCATCTGTAAGATGACACGAAGAATGCATGAGCATATCAGCTACTCTAATGATATAAGAGACATATGTATAATCTCACTGTTTTAAATGTAGACTTAGTTATTTGAATTTCCTTAAGTACCATAATAACAAACTATGCAATAACAGACTAAATTTTTATGATGAACACCTATCAAAATACTAACAACTATAACTCTAAAAATTTTTATTATTATTAGATTTTTATATTTAAAAAAAAAATAATTTTACCTCTCGCTTTAGCCGCTTCAAAATCTGATTTGCACATTAATTTTCGATCACGTAACAAATAGAATTCATCGCCTGTATTTAATAAACGTGCACAACTGACACATGAAAAACAATCTAAATGATATACATTTTCTTGAGCTGTACGAACAACTTCCATCGGTGGAATACCTTTATCACAGCCGGCACATTTTGTTCCAAAGCGACTAAACAATTAATCAGAGAGAAAAAAATAATTTAATTACAGTGAGATGTCTACTTTAATTTATATGAGTAGTGAAAAAAAAGTTGTTTTTCTGGATTATGGTTGAATAAGGTCATTTTTATTGCTGACTTCTATTCAATTTAGAATTTTTTGCTAATGGTCATAAATTAAAAGGATCGTTTTCGAGGCCAATCAAAGAAGAATAGTGCAATCATTGTACTATAGCACAGATAAGCACTTGAAGCAACTTCGCTGTTAATATAACCTGATAAATTATTTTCCATGCTGAATTTTCTACCAAAATAATATTTATTAGCATTATATTCTAGGGATATACACGAACGACAGATCCCAAGCTCGGAGTGAATGTGACTACACTGAATGTATTCACCAAAACCGTGAATTAAGATTAAAAATAGAAATTCAGTAGATTATCTTGAAAATTAGAATCTCTTTGGTTGATTTAAATGTTTCAGCCTAAATAGTAATAATTAATGACCTGAGAGTTAATTTACCTATGAATAAAAATTAATAATTGTCTCGATATCATTGAATAATAAATATTTCCATTACCGAGTTGTGAAGATTGTTAATTTACACATTTTTGAAACCATGAATCGATCAATATCAGACCACCATTAGAAAGCTGGAAGCACTGGACAGCCTTTTCGTCCTGGTATGGGACTCTTCAGCAGTGTGCATCCACGGCTCATGCACCTCGCAGCATTCGAGTCCCATACCAGGATGAAATGGCCGTCCAGTGCTTCCAGGTTTCCAACGGTTGCCTAACAATCATTGATTGATGATTTCACTGTACAGCAAAGTATAATTTGAAATATCAGTAAGTTCATTATCTCCATAACTCTAATTGAAAAATATTATAATTTATCGAACCGTGGTTTCAAAAATGTGTAACTTTACAATCTTCACAACCCCGTCATGCAAATTACCTGTGGTCACTAGTGACTAGCTTCATGAGGAATTTTCTCTAAATTCTAGTGGGAAGACGTCACCAGATTGTGTATAAGGTTGCGCAACTCCGTGAATTGATCAAGTTAGACATTAACACCGTTAGATACTGTCTCAGTGGTCCGATGGTAAGGCGTTCGCGTACAAGACCGAAGGTCCCGGGCTCTAATCCTGCAGGAGGCAGGAGTCTTGGATACGCACTGCTGAGAAGTCCCATACCAGGACGAAACGGCTGTCCAGTGCTCCTAGGTTTCTAATGGTGGTCTAACATTGACCGATTCATGGTTTCAAAAATGTGTAATAAATATTTGGCTGCAATACTGTTGACTAAATAAATCTAACAATAGTGTGTGTATAATCAAGATCATGATTAACTAACTAAATATGTCCCATTTTGAATATATATATATATATATATATAGGGATTAATTTATTTATTGAAACTATTTAAATAGTAATGATAAAGAAAAGAAACATGACAATATGTGTTGTTGTAATACAATAAGCTGAAATGTTTTTATAATCAATTGGACACGTGAACAAAGGTTAATCATGTAGATGGGTCAATCGATCTTACAGTTAACAGTTTATAATGAATGCATTAACTTATTAACTTATTCTCATCATCACCTTTTTCATTTCCCTACAAAAAATAAACAAACAAACAAGCGAAAAACCCACCTAATTCGAATTAGCTTAATAATGTAAAAGATTATCTTTATATATTATAAGCTTTTTTATTCATGCCAAAATATGGACAGACAACTTGTAACTAATAAAAATTTCATGACACCTTAGTCTGGAATTGTTCTCATTCTTTCTTTTTTTTCACCACAATAATAACAAATAATAATAATAATAATATTGATAATAAACACAATGAGAATGAGAATACAACGTCTCATTAATCTGTCGAGAAAACTGAAACTACTGAAAATTCTTTCTATCCTTATTTTTCTAGAGAGAAAAGATATATTGTACATGTGTGTCTATATGTTTATCGATAAGCGATGGGGGTAAGAGAGCAATGACAAATGGATAGACAGTTAAGTAAAGACTGAAATCTTCATCGAAGGGGGTTGTTGAAAGAAAAATTCTACAGTAAAACAATTCACCATGCACATGAACACACAGACACAAACGAAACATTGTCTTTTTCAAATCTAATGGTGGATAAACACCATTTAGTTAATTAGAAAAAAAGCAAACTGAACAACAGTAACACAAAAAACAACTAATAATAACAATAACGACAACAACAACAACAACACTAAAACCACCTCAAATAAATATCATTTCAACTATGTGAATGTTCGAATAGATTTCGATTAGTGAATACACTTGCGACTGTATAAACTGATAAAAATTGCTTATTTTGTATTTTTTTTCCCAAGTACATAGATTATCTCTTCATTATTATTGTTATTTTCCTTATTTCCATTATCATTTATGTAAAATAAAAATACCTGAAGAAATGATGCTGATATTCATACTACTACTACTACTACTAATAATAATAATAATAATAATAATAATAATAATAATAATAATAATAATAATAATAATGTTAAAGAGTGGAGTACAATGTTCAAGTCTATTTGTTTTAAAATGATTTATTTCAGTGTTATAATTTTATGATATACACCAGTAGGAATGAATAAATAAATGTAATTGAAATTAATGAACAATCAAAAATAATTGATGAATAATTGTGACTGGTTAAAAATTTACATTTCTCCCTTGTATTTTTTTAACAAATTCCTATTGTACTAACAAGTGACAAAGTTGATAATAATCACAATAGAAACATTAATATTAATTCTTGTTGGATTAAAAAAAAATTATTGAATTTTATTGAATTTTTCTATTTATTTTTGCACATTGAAATCATCAATCAATCATTGTTAGACCATCATTAGAAACCTGAGAGCAATGAAGGACGGACGTTTCGTCTTTGTATGGAACTCATCAGCAGTACGCATCCACGACTCCTGCACTTCTCAGGATTCGAACTAAGGAGCTTCGGTCTTGCATGCGAACGCCTAACCTCTGGACCACTGAGCCGGCATCCTATGGTGTTAATGTCTAGCTCTGATCAGTCTATTTATGCTTGATGATCTAGATGAGTTGCAAGTTTTATTCCGATAAGATAAACGATTTTTAATTTACAAAAGAAAACAATTTACAAAGTTAGAACAATATTACTCATCAATTCTTTGCTGTCTGACTATCATTCTCATGTTGATTATTTAAAAGTATAATCATTAATCTAGAATAATTCAACATTATGGTAGGTTACTACATAAGATAGTGGATTCTTAAAGATAACTAATAGGACCTGTTCATTAGATGAATTTATGTACAATCTTGAAATGAACAATCAAATGTACTCATCTAAAGTTCACATAGATTTTTTTATATTTCAGATTATGTAACAGTTATGCAGATATATGTATATGTTTATAGATAATCGCAGACTTACCGAAAAAAATCTTCTTTACAGTACAATTCATCGGTTCGTACAAAACATTTTTCTGATAAAGACATACCACAATCCATACATTTCAAACAGTTTACATGCCAACTTTGATTAAGAACTTGTAGAATTGTTCGATCCATTACCAATTGTTTACATCCAGCACATTGAGGAGCTAGTTAGTAAGAAATTTAGAACAAGCAAAATCAAATTTAACGTAAAAGGATTATTACTAGGAATCCTAATCTTTCACTACAATAGATAAAAAGACTAAAAATATACTTAATAATAGTATTAAATTTCATTAAGTAATTGCGGGATATAAAGGTAAGTAGTATCACTTCTTAAAATAAAGTTTTTCTCTCATGTGAACACTGTATATATTTCCTAGTCATGTTGTTTGTCCGTTTAAGGCTTAGAAATGCGGATAATGAGTTTCGCTTCTTTCTAATGAAAAAAATCCCGATGAATTGTAATGTGATATTAGTTGGGAAAATGTTGCCCACAAAGATCCTACAAATTACTATTACACTATTCAGTACCTAGAATAGCCTTACAACGAAACACTATTGAAGTAATTCTGTTTTCAAACTTCCAGTGTTTAACTAGCGATAATTATTATTAGTATATACTCTATAAACATTCATCGGGATTTGAATAAGTGTTTCCAAAGAAATTGATTAGCTAGCATTTACACTTTTTTCAAAAGTGTGGAAGTTTGAATGATGAATGAATAGTCGAGTAGTATCAACCCTAGTGAATTTGGACAACTTCGTTATCTAAATGTTATGAAACAATAAAGGTATGGGACAAGTCATTATCTACGTATATGGCTAGTTTTTGCTAGTCATCAAAGTGATAATTCTTTGAATAATCAGTTATGGTTATCAGTGTTATAAATGGATGAACTACACGAAAAACCGAGTTGAAGAAAGTGAATTCACTACTATTCGCAGCTAAAATTTTTTACAATATCAATAATCCTAATTTTTTTACAGAAATAAACTTAAGCTATATCGGAACTTTTACCTATATTAATTTAAGTCCAAAGACTCATAGTTTTCGATCAAAGTAATGCTATTAAACTGAAGAAAGTTTTATTTTTTTTCTCAATATAATTGTGAAGGCTATTTTTCGGATCAATATTTTGCTGAATATAATTTACTCTGTCTCAACCGGTAGTAGAATAAAATGGCTTCATAAGAATGTGCCTTGGGTTTTCGGTTAAAAACTAAATCATTCATTGCAGAAATCATTTTGTAGTATAATACATTTAGCAATCTAGAAAATCATTATGTAACGTTTATTTAGAGTGTGAATTCTCAAATTAAGTTTTACAATAGTTCACTATTTACAAATGCGAAAATAAATGCATATATAAAATAAAATATTTACTTGTCCTCTACTCATAAAAAAACCTATTTCGTTAGTATGTATGCTTTGAGAAATGTCTAGTTTATTTAAGTTATTTTCCTAACCGGAATAAATCTGTTCAAAAAATTATAGATGTTAAACTGATCATCATTTTTATAAGTCGAACTAATGGGGATGTAGAATGCACACGATCATTGTGTTTCATGGTTATGTCCTTCATTAAAAAGGTGAACTGTAAGAACTATCAACAAAATATATGTATGAATAAAAATTTATCCCCTATTCGGAGTTTAGTGATAAAAAATGATACTGTGTAAAACGTGTTACTTAAGTTTTATTAGTAGTACTAGTAGTAGCTGTTGTTGTGCCTGATAAATTTTCTATTTTTACTAATAAATCAAACATTACTGTATGTATCAACTATGTATAGTACCTTGTCAATGGTTAAATAGAATATAAATGATAATTCTACCATAGTGATGTTTAATTCTAAGATACTGTAACTAATACCAAAAATTAATTCAGTAGTTTGAAAGAATATTGCAAAACTGTTAGGGATTAAAATGTATTTTTTTACAGTAGTGTAAAAGTCCCTAGCTGTTAATTTATTGACTGTTATATCTCCTAACAGCTAGTCAATCCAACCTTAATGCTTTACATTTAAAACAAAGGGTTTTAAATAAACAAAACTAATTTTATAACAGCACTGAAATTTAAAGTAATACTCGAATTTGTGAGTACATAAATAATAATAATAATAATGAAAACAGTAGTTCTGAATGATTGTCAATTAAATTTTTCAGAAAAAACTCCACATTCAACATAACAAACAAATGTAATTTCCATGTGACATGATTCGATCGAATCAATATGGATGACAAGATCTATTGTACACATGAGATATTTGTCTCATGTGATTAAAAGACTTACACCCTTATTTCTATGAATAAATATTGTTAAACAATATGAACTGATATTTTCCTTATTGTGTGCTTTTTTTTCTTGTCATCGTATTTCATATATAGAGATTTATTTGTCTGACGCGCGTGTGTATGTGTATGTGTGCAGTTAACCTGTAGCTTTCAATACATTACGAAAATTCATAAATCATTTGGTCAACCCTAACAACTACAGATAGAAACAACTCTTTTTTTTCATCTAAGTAAAATGTGGGTTCATTCAGTGACAAATATCTGTTGTCCTTATTTCGAATGAAATCTGACTAATCACATATATATATAAGTTTGAACGATTAAATAACACATTTCCAAAGTATTTGATCAGAAAATAATGGAAATTAAAGTGCTTTGTTTTGTTTTTTGCTGAACATTTTGTGAGAAATGTTATCGAATAAATCAACTTGTTGAAAGTCTTATCGTTGAGTCATTACTCATATGGAAATTAATCAATGAATTCTAAATTCCACAGGGTATTTTTGTGGAAAAGAATATGGAGTTGCAGTGAGATCCCTTGTATATCCAAATTTTGCTAACTTATTCAATTCCTATATGGTGACATAGGATCACGAATTCCAATCAGATATGTAGATAGTATATTGATTATCATTTAAAAAAATTCATAGCAATATTTTTCTAAACAGATAAATAAGTTTCCTAGTTTACATCAAGTTCTGTCTTAAATGTTAAAATAAGCTGGCATTTTAAAAATTTCTCTATAGAAAGAAATATAAATGGACCTCTGATTCTGAATATCTACTTTGAACCCACACATTTATATCAGTATATAGACTTCAGCCACTCTGTCAATTTGTTCAGAAAAATTCCTAAAATCATTACATTAAGAGAATTATCAAAGGAAATAAAATAATATCATAAGTACATTGCAGCTTGATAATTTTCTTATCAATATTATTCAAAGGGTACCTAGACAAAATCCTTTACTATTAAATACTTATTTACATGAAATTCCGTAGGTTGTTCATGAGTTTTAACGTATCCCCACCGTATAACAGAAGAAAGGTCATGAATTTCAAAACTGCACGAAATCAAAGTAGTCTATGAAATAGACGAATGTTCTAAAGGTTTTCGCCTGAGTAAAGAGGAGGAATCGTGCCTACAGAATCAGTTGTTTTGATGATAACGTCTTCTACGTTGTGCAATCTTCGCATAAAATCTTATCTTCTAACAAAACTGAAAAATCCTGTGGAAATCTAGAATCTGCATATTCAGTCAGCAATGAGAGTGTTCTCTTTTCGACTCTGATCAAGTAAATACTAAAAATATCAGAATAATTCGAAATTTTATTCCCAACTATAAAAATGATAAATGATTGAAACATTTTATACAGTGCTAGATCCAACTGCACCCAATAGAAATGTGGGTTTAACTTTCCAAACAATCACACTGTCTGCTTCCTGGCATTACAAATCTTATACTTGCCATGTCTATATACATACATCTTTCTCCTTTGACCTGAATAACATGATATCAATATGACCAGAGTTGTTTGTTAGTACCAAATATTTTGATATGTTTCCCCGTATAATTTAAATTTGTATTAATTAAACTCGGTTATTTATTCTCTGAATAAAAGATTTAAGCTGAGTAGTAAAACATTAGAAATTTAATTTTCCACTAACTTGAATATAACAATATATACTACTTTATTATTATCAACAACCACTATCCAAATGATAAAGGTATATAAATTATTTATGTTCGATCTCACTAATCTTAGTTATATTCATTATTAATGTGTTATTATGATGCTTTTTTGGAGTTCTTGGAGTTACCAAGTAAACGGGAAAATTCTTAAACTCAGTACAATCTGGATCTCACAAGGGAAGTTTTAGATAAGCATTTTAGAAGTCACTGACGTAAATTCATCATTTGCATAAACATTAGTAAAAGATTAAAGCTACCATGAAGAACTTAGTTACGAACAAAAAAACACGGTTGTTTGTAGCTGGGTTTGACATAGAATTCTGTAACTTCAAATAGGAGTAAACAGTTTACAAACTTAAGTAATCTGAAAGTGAGAACAAATAGTTTAAGGCGACTCTGGATACTAGGCTTTCTGAGGGATTCGTAGCAGGCTTCTACCAGTAAAATTATGAGACGGTGTTTGCTTTATCATACCGGTTGAATTGTGGTAGGCGTTGTTACTCTGGAATGAAATGTAGGACATTGGGCACATGCTCTGTTAAGATCTATGCATTATCTTCCTACTCATTTTATATCTTTAAATAATGTTTGGCTACCAATGAAATACCTAAAATTTTGTAAATACTCACTCAAATATTCATGAAAATAATTATTTCTACACATTAACAATAAGATTTACACAGGATTAACTCGAAATTTACGCTTCTATGCCTTATTCAAGCAAGAATTGCATTGATTGTCACCTATCTTTTGTCTTTTATTTTTTCACTGAGTGTTGCACTAATATAAACAGAAATGTGGAAAAGAAATGTCTTAGTATATTTTAATTTATTACACTGAATTCTCCCAAAAAAGAAACATATTTATAAAGTGAAGAAAATATATATTCAGAGATACACATTTGATTGTCGTCTATACATATGGATGCATATTTCAAAAAAATAAAAAATAGGCTAAGTCTACTACTGAATGTCAAATGACTGTAACTTGTCAAACCATTGTATATCATGGTTAAGTGAACTGGAAATTTCCTTTTTATTTTTAGACCATTTAGTTTGATAACAACAACGACAAGAATAAAGACGGAAAAATATGAATAAGATTCAAGAAGAAAATAACAGTGATAAGAAATCTTGAGCTAATAAATAGACTAAATAATCTAATAATTCAAAGTATTGAAATGTTATAGGCATTTAATATAAGTTTTATGATAATTCAGCAGATGTAATTGTTTAAGCGAAAATAATTTATTGATCTTTTGTGAAATGAAATTTGACTAACGCAAAAAAATTTAAATTCTGTTCAAAGCATGAATATAACAAAAGTGTCGTTGATAAATGTTACCATATTGATCATTTATCATTGCAAGTCTGTTTTACTCAATCAACTGAATGAGCATTTCATGCCATTGAATTTAACTTGAATATAACTGATGATTTAATAAACACAGTTTTATAGCAACAACAATTACTCTTAGTTTTTGTCTATTAATTTAATAGAAAATATCATTAAACAACTAGTAAATTAGAAATTCTTTACAATGACCAAACGCCAATTAGAGAAAAATAGACGTGGAATTTGGTGGCACATTCCGCTCAAGTGTGAACAATTTCTATATTTAAAAATGAATAACTGTCAATAAACAGAACGGAAGGTCAACTAGTCTTTTTTTTGTCATTCAATAAAATGGAAATAGCAACTTTCAAATGAGAACCGATCGATAAACTATTACTAATTATTTAATTAGTAGCTAACCATCACTAAAAGTATGATTAAATCTGTCGTTGGATTTTTGCTTGAATATTCGATTTTTTTGTAGAACATTGCTAATTCAGTGAAGTTTTGTGTTGTTATTTCTTGGTTGTATGTATTAAGCAGAGTTTATGAATTCATGGTTTCCGATGTATAAAGATACAGAAAGTAAATTGAAGCAGTTTCCTTATACTCCCTAGCATTTAGTAATTCTCCAGTTAATGTAATTCAGTTTTGTGTTGAACAGAATTAGTTTATTAGTAAATCGATTCATCAGAAATGAATACAAAAGGATAATAAGTTAAACAGATTTAGTCAGCAAAACTAAACATAGGAGTATCTGACGGATTTGATTTTTTCAACTAGTGTTCAATTCTAGCGTGTTTAAGTTCTGTAGATTTTATAAACCCCCTAAAATAATACTAAATAAGATTTGAATGTCTTATCATTAAGAATCACTAAGACTATTGTGAATATCGGTGGATGTTGGATCGTAAGTGCTTCAAGTATTTCATAGAATGTAGTGCCACTAGCTTCAATATTGTGTACCTGAATTAATCGCTTGACATGTATATCACATTGCGATGTCGTATCAGATAAAGAAATCCTGACATCACTTGTTTTTCATTGTTCGACTGCGAAACTGTAAAAGTATGATATTAATTTATTCACATTGCGTCATATCTCATTGCCAAAAAAAATTATTGTAATTCACAAAGTGTATGAATTATTTCAAAAGTGAATACAGAATTTATTGGCTATAACCTACATATAGAAAAAAAAAACCATATTTTAGTAAAATATGAAGATCTTGCTATAATTGTCCAGTACCATAAATCCATATCTACTAATGTTAGTCCTTACTTATCTATCAGTTTCTATAGGGTTTTTTAAATTTTTCTCAGTTTAGTAATATGCTTTCTTCACTGTCCATACAGAAGGATGAATTGGGTTAGAAATTTCGACTTTAATGTCTAATATCACCATACGAAGAAACATTAATAGATCACATTCTAATTTGATTAAGCAGCATCACATGAATAATAGGAATAAAATCACTCACTTTTCTGACTACTGTGAAAAGTAATTTCCATTAAACACGCCTATCAGTTCAGGATTTCGTGGTTTTCTTTCTCTATCACATACACATATATTTACTCTGTAAAATATCAACATTTAAAGATGATATGCTTGCAGCTATTACGAGTTCACCTTACTAGGTAAACGAAACAAAGATCAAAGATTCACTGACACGATAGGCTATTCTAATCCGATTGTCCTAGGCCACGCTAAAATGTCTTGATAAGACATAGAGAGAACGTATTCACAGGCATCCAGAAAATACGAGGTCCATAAACAGACAACTCAAGTTTATTTTTACTATAATAATATAACGCTCTTGATGAGAGTTACAAAACAGGGTACTAAAATAATCCATCAACCAATGACAGTCAAGTATTTTCCTAGTGGGAAATGTAAGCTGAAGGTCAGCTAGGCGTCTTTGGCGCGAAAACACACTAATTCAAAAGTTCAGAATAAAATTACAAAATTAGGACCTTTTCCAACTGAGTTCTGGGGATCTGATGTCCCCAACGAAGAGAAAAAAAATAGTTGTAGACTACAATCGACTCTTATCTACTTTATTATTATGAGAAAAAAATCTATTAAAAATAATTTAATTAATTTCGCTCTTGCCTTTCCTAATTATGAGGTTCCTTTTTATGAATCTCTAATACAACTGATTTGTCTGTCTTCATTAATTATAAAGTTCGACAAATAAATAAATGCTAACCTAATGTATATTCTCTTACACAAATATAAATATTGCTAATTTAATTTATCAATGAAACAGTTTGTATGTATTTTGGTCATCGACCGTCAATTCTGTTGCGTTGTTTTCTCTTTGTATTGAGTATTATTCATTGATATATGTATACAAACAATTATGTAACCCTTATAAATTATACTCCATCTTGCTTATAATTTTCATGCTTCTAGTCTTGGTTCACATATTGTTCATATATTGTTTAAAATGTCAATGATTATCAAAAATGACAAGAATAACTGACAGAAAAGACAATATGAATATGAACTTGTTTGAATATGAGAAACTTTTTTTCTTAATATTTAGAGAATAATAATAAGACATGAAATCTTTCCTATAAAACTAATATAGTTATAATGAAAGTTAGAATTGAGAATTTACTATGGGTCTTGATAATCAATCGAAGAATGCATGAAATAAATAAACTACTTAAATCCTATTTTATTGTTGTGTAATAATATGATTAAGCAACTTGTGCAAATGTGATGCTCATTCATATTCAGTACGATATTAATGAAAAATTGACTTGCTTATTTTGAGGAATTTGAAGAGCAGTGTTGAAATAGGATAATTGTTCTGAAAATCTGAGGTAATACTGTTTTTCAATAATACATAAGTTTGAAACCAAAAACCACCGGCTAAAATCATTCTTCATTCAATTTGTATTATATGCTTGTTTAAGTCTCTTAGCTTTGTAGCCTCATTATACTGAATTTGATCAAATGAAGATTACATCCTTTTGTATAATATTTAACGATATTCCTGAATACATATTACTTGGCTAGATTATTTAAAGCCAACTAGTAGAAACTATTAGATTGGAAGTTATCTAGTGACTGATTAGAGTATTTGAACCAGTCCATCACTTGTTCAGTCTCTATACTGTCTCGCTGTCTCTCTCTCTCGCTGATGATTTGAACCGAAGTCTTTGATAAAACACAAGATCTATTCAGTTTCTATTTTATTAATTCGATAACTTAATAACTAACCAACGAACATAACCTGTTTCTTGTATGCTACAATTAGGAGTGTAAGTAGCCTGAGAAAAATATTATTCAATTACGATTACAAGTCGTTTAAGTTTAACATAAGTCTAACTAATCCCAAATAGGATTATTTTTCAAATATTTAGTTAAAGTTTATAAGAATAAACTCACGATTTTCCATTATAGAGTTATGAAAACTATGGAGTCACACTGAAATGTATGAATTGATCATTGCTAGACTACCATTAGAAACTTGGAGACATTGAACGGTTGTTTTGTCCTGGTAAGGGAATCATCAGCAGTAAGCATCTGCATCGATTATATCTGTGACTTTAAAATCGAATTCTTCACATTGTTGAATAAGTTTTCCTTTGTATGAGATTAATATGAAACTGCTTATTTTGATACAATTTTCTATTGATTAGCATAACTAAAAAGCTAAGCTTCAAAACTTAGATGAATTAATATTTTGGTCTTAACTCAACTATAAAACAATAATCACGGAAAATAGTCAAATATTCATTGTGTTCACTGTAAACTCTATGAACTTTGCCGATTATTGATTAAATATTACTTATGATCATTTTGATCTTATTTTATAATTAGGCTAACTTTTACTGACTGTTTAATTTGATAACTATTGCCTAGGCTGAAGTTTGTTAGTCATTCTAATCTTAATAATAAGAAATTAATAGGTTTATTTTAACAGACAATTTTCACTTAACCAAGTCAATTGATAAACAATCATACATAATTTACTTGAAGAAATACTTACTACAATAATGATAATCATAACAACATTGAAAGGAAGTGAGTGTGATAATTTACATAAAATTATTAGTTATTTTTAGCAGTTCGATTAAGGATAATTATTTCAGTTTTACAAATCTATCAGACGATTGCGTACAGATTTCAAAGTTGATTGATGTGTATATTACATAGGTTTGCCGTTTCCAACGAATTCTTTTTAAACACTAGTTATCGTTTCAGCATGAATATTCCTTTACGTAAAAGGTTAGGCGTTTGCGCACAATACCGAGGCGTCCGGGTTCGAACCCTGTGAGGTGCAGGAGTCGTGGATGCGCACTGCCACTGATGAGTCCCATACCAGGATGAAACGGCTGTCCAGTGCTTCCAAGTTTCTACTGGTGGTCTAACAATGATTGACTGATGATTTCAAATGTGTAAAAACACTCATCTCCATAACTCTAATTGAAAATAAAAGTAATTATATTTACATTGAATACTCATATCATTTTTAAAGCATTTTAAAATTATCATTAATAAGAAGAAGTGTGTATTTCACGCGTACGATAGTGATTACTTCCAAACAGTTGTGATCTCCTCTTATTAATTTTAAAATTTGTAAAAGCAAATCATCGACTAACTCCATGAAAACACTGACACTTTACTAGGAGATAAGAATTTTTTAACTGACAAGATATTAATAGGTAGGAGAGAGCATTCTTATTTTTACTTTTATTCACTGATAAATCCATTAACAATCAATGGCTGCTTGTTGTAAATTCTTCATTTATAAATGTTGTAACTGGATCTACAACCTACCACTTGACACTGGAACTCGTGAATTAAACAACACATGTAAGAACATGAAAACGACAGATTAGAATTTATGTGACACGAATCTGTCTAAATATATTAAGCAATAAGAATAGACATTATAGGAGTAAAATTGATCTTAAACACTTAAGGATTAGAAAACTAAGACAACTTATCACTATTTAGTAACATTCCATACATATAAATTAACTGCTTATAAAATAGGGATTGTGTTTTAATATTGCATAGTGTACGTGAAGAATTCCTTACTGTAAGCAAGACAGTAATATTACTATTCTTGTTCTTTACATAAATCGACTATCTCTTATAGTCATTTTAACTAAGTTCATAGTTGTCACTGATTTTACAAAATGATGCCATTTCATAATAGTAGAAGTAATTATTTTTTGAACTAACTGATTCTCGCCATTAGTTAGATAATAACAATCAATCATAGAAATGATGTGTAATCACAGTATACTCTAATTCTCAGACATCTCGAAAATTACCGACTTATTTTTATTACACTTCTTAAATTAACCATAAATATTATTCCAACACTTTTAGCTTGTTTTGTCATGAATTTCATTGGAAACTTTAAGAGAATATGTATCTATTTTCATCAGCAAAGTTATATTGACAAGTTTTTTTGATGATTACTTAGTTCACTTACTGGTTTTTTTTTAAATAGCTGAAAAATTTGATCGAAGCATGCCTAAGTATGAAGTCTTAACTTCCTCAAAATGATGATAGATATTTAACTGGCAAATCTTTTCATATTAAATATTGTATTTATTGCATTTTGCATAAACTAGCTGTCCTTAACTAAATTACTTAATCGGTAAATCTAAATTTAGTTAACTTTCTATTTAAACATCAGTCTTTAAGTATACATTTAATTTATCTCAAAATTCTTTACAAACTATACAATTACAATTCCGGGAGGTTTATTCAAAGTACTAAAATTTATGTGCAGAAAATATCGAGGTATAATATTGCTAGATTTTTACTGATGTTTTTATTAGTGTAGGATAATGATTGGCAATTCTATTTGGAGTCCGTCATTTGGATATACCTGGGCTATAGCATTAAAGTTCACTTTAGGACTCGAACTCAACAACTGTCACTTCAAACATCAATGTGTAATTCCCTACTCTACTTAGTTAAGGTAGCCGAATACTTGTACAACAGACTTCACATAAGTACAAACCGTTATAACTTATTGATGACTCAAAGGAGGCCATACAGTCAAAATATTCATGATGGATTTTTTCATTTGGTCCCGTCATTTTGCATGAAATATTTCTAGTCCTTGTGTGGGATGATTTCAACGCCATATAATTGTATACAGGTGAAACGTCAACTCCGCTTGGAGTCTTTCCTGGGTTGCTGCCGATCCAAGCCCGAATAAAGGAGAAATTTTCAGCAAGAAATTAATAACTCCATCTCGCTGAAAACAAAATTGCTAAATAAACACTAACCCAAAAGATAATTAAAACCATTTAAACTGTGCCATGGGATTTGAAATGTCTTCATCAAGAAAAGCCATGACGTATCATAATGAAAGCCGAGTTCCTTCGAAAGTCACGAGGCCGATACCCATTCTGACAACAAGAGAAACAGTCAATACAGGTACATGGAATGACTGGTCGGCGGTCTTTGCTTCACGAAGGGGTAACACCGTGTAAGTAAGTAAGTAATCTGTAGTGTTCCACTTAACACAACCAAATCTTTTATATAACATGACTACACAGTACTATAAATTTCAGTCGTGTGAGTGATTTTCGAATTTATTTTGTTGAGTCACTGCATTCATCTCATTCATATCAGCTAACTCCAGTTAATATACATTGTATCTGTACTTATTTATTAAATTATATAAACATACTAATAGTAGACACTGTTATCTAGTGATAATATGTAACAAAATTATCTTTTATCATCTCAAAATAACTTCACGACTCATATCTTCCTGTGAGAATTTATTCCTTCTATAATTAGACAATCTAAGTTTAAAATTTAAGCTCAACTTTCTGAAAGAGCAAAGATTTATCTCTAAATCTTTTTTATCAGTAAACTATCATACAATACATTTCTCGTATCATTATTTCATGATACATAAATACTATGAAAAAGTTTTATACCAAAGTAATGTTAAACCATAATTCTTTAAAATCTACGTTAAGTTGATATGAAAAATGATGTATGCTAAAATAGTACCATATACAATAATCTTCAGTTATATATTATTTCATATTAATAAGAATTCTAGTTAGTGTAGGTCATTTGAGTTACAAATTCCAATGAAATTTAAGAACTGACAGACAATATGACCAAATTTACATTGAAAATTCAAATTTCATCTGAAGAAAACGCAAAAAAAAACGAGAAGACAATATGTTGTGCCAACACTTACCACTAATAAATGAGTTTGGAGATGAATTTGCTAACGGGTAATTATTTGTAAACTGGCTAAAATGAATATCTTTGCCATCATGATCAAAATCTTTCATATTAGATTTTACTGTACACGATTTTAATAATAGAGCATTCTGTGTATTGTTTAAATTGTTTGTAGTGGTCATTGCAGGATCCGTTGAAAATAATCCATTTTTATTTTCCGTATAAATAACTCTACTTATAATTGATTCATGATTACATTCAGCATTTTGATCTGGTAAACTAATTGTTCGACTCATCTTAGTATACTTTCAATCGTGTGTGGTTTTGTTTTTTTTTTGAAGGAGAATCTTTTGGTAATATTCAATTTATAAAATGTTTTCTTTCAAAAGTCATTTGCATATTTTGCTTTTTTAAAACAAAACAATCTGTTCAACTTGAAAAATACACCTTTATGCAAGAAACCAGAATGAAGATTATATCATCAAACTATGTTGATAAATTTTTCTAACACAAGATAAATAAACCAATCAACATTTAGAAATAAACATTTAAAACTCATTGGTCATTTTTTATTGTTCATGTAGAAAATAATTCTGTTGTTGATTTCATCCCTATAGTGTATGTTTCGATAGCTATTAGAAATATCAAATAGAAATGTACACAGAAAATTTTTCATTTCTGTCAGTCTATGATTGAAAGGGAGAAAAAGAAAATTAATATTCGAATGGAAATAACAAAGAAACTCGAATCACAACAGCCATAATGCCATTAGAAAAAAAGTCTATTTATAGGGTATTGAAAAGAGACAATGTATTAGGAATAATGAAAAGAAGGTTTGAGCATGACACTTAAGTAAGTAGTATATGTGAAACTTCTGAAGCTTAAAATAAATAAAATTTAATTCATTCTATCTTATTTTATTCATTGCCTTATCACAAAACAATTTCTTTCATAACCAAGAAACATAACCACCAATTTAAATGCAGAAATGAAATTCACACTAGAACTAACCTTAATAAACAATATTCTGATGTGTTGATTTTCACTAATTCAGATAATCTGTTATTTCTACTAAGGTCCTTATGTACAGTGAATAGTCATAAATAAATTGCTGATACTGTATTCTGACATCATAGGCGAGCCAGCCAGTTCTCAGTTTTAGGAATGCATTCAAAACTTACTCATTTCTGATGACTTACTTGCTGATAAGTATTTTATCTCAACAAAGTACACTGAATTATAGCTTCCTGCTATCTGAAGATGCTTCATGATTACATCTATGCCGGTCACTTTCAGTTGTGTTTTTAAGTAAATTATTCTTTAACAATCTGATTCAACAGTCATTTCTAAAAAAAAGGTTTCTGTTTGAAATGTGAACAAGCTTTCTTGAGTAACATTTCATTAGCTGTGCAATCGCATACGACTAGCATTCATATGAAAAGACTTATTTTATCATTGTTGGTGTGAAGTGGAAATCTTGAAAATTCACGTTTACCATTTTAGTATTGACGTCAACTACATGATTAGAAGACCTACAATCATTTTACACAAATATATTGATATTAAAAGTAGGCTTTTGAAATAATAACCTCTAATTACAAACTAGACAATGCAACCCTTTGAATAGTACGGTGCCATGATGTTAGGAAATTACTGACAAAAAGTTAATTATTCTAATCTAAAATACAGTCACATGAATTTACTACTTTGAATTCAGTCGCATAAAGCTGAGTCTTCATAATCTAGGGAACACCGGAACAACACTTTTTGTCAATAAGATTTCATGATATAACATGAAAAACAACTTACGAGATAATGTTGAAAATAATGCGAATGACTAAAACATGGAGAATATACCTGTGTTTCATTAAATTATCCAATTATGAAAATTGACTATTTTTCTTATAGTGCATTATCAAAACAAATAAACTTTTAATTAAGAAGCATTTTAAATTAGTTTCTGAGGTTATCTAGTGCATTACTAGGATGTATTCCATAGTAATCACTTAACTGATAAAATATCAATGAGCCTGGGAAGTGATGAATATGCTTTCATATAACAGAGATGGTAAAAAAAAATTCCATTTTTGACATAGTAATAATAATAGCCGCATAACTCTACTAAGCAAATGAAGATTGAATACAAAATATGTCTCATTCAGAATTATTTGCTACTACTGAAAGAAAAAATGCATAGTAAAACAAGCCTTGTTACCTATATTCAGATGATACATTCGGATCCGAAAGAGAAATCATACCATATCTATTCTCTGATAGCCTCTGATAGTATGAATATGGCTGCAGAGACTTCCGCTCTTTTTTTTAATCCCCTGGTCCTCACGGTTGATATGATTTATTTTGTACATGATGTCATATATGTATTTCTTTATGGTTGTATTTTCGTTTATATAGAACAAAATGACTACTGGCTTGATTCCTAATGATCCTTGAATCCTTATAGCTTTTTTCATCCATAGTGGAAAGATTCGGTCATTGGTTTCTATAGGCTGTTTTGTGACAGTATGTCAATCTACTGGATACTTTTTAATTAAGCTTTGCAGAAGGCGGCTTTTTTTAAAAAAAACAAGAAAGAATTGGGTTTCATCAACTTTACAACCATTGAACGGATGCAATAAATGTTAGCTCCTCTGATTAGTGTTGATGTAAAAATCAGTTTGTACGCTACTGGACTGATTGTGTTAATTTAAGATTTGATTTGTACGGGTTTGGTCCCTAAAGTTTTGATGTTTATTCTGCTGATAAAAAATTGAAGGCGAATATTTTAATTGAAAACTCTTTTTCTATGAATCTGATTTCAAAGATGTTGATCAATTAACGGCCATTTTTCTATTTACCTTTATTGAGAACAGAAAATGTTTCATTTATATAACATATTCAAATCTTTGCTTTGATTTTCTATAGAACTCTAATTCTGAGGTATTGTATTGCTGTTTTTGAAATTAATTATTACCTAAGCGAGTTCACTGGAGTTCCTTGATTCTGCTTACACATAATTTAAATTTTGCTGTGAGTACTATCATACCCAACTTAACAGTTATATGACTAGTGTTGTGTCAAGAATTATACGATAAATCGGATCTACTTAAATAAGTTTCGATAAACAAATAATGTGTTAGATAAACTGAAACTGAGTTGTCAATTATTTCAGGCGTCATTTCTTGAATAGTATTTATAAGGCGAAATAATTATCAAGGGTATTACTTAATGGACGGCAAAGTATAAATCAATTGGAAGAGCGACATTGAATTACCTTTTCATATTGACTGTATTATATCCAAATGATAGCTGGTCTCATAAGTCAATCAGAGTAGTTAAACTCTTCTAACAAATATCACGTCGATCTCTATCCTAGTAGACATGTTGACAGACACACACTACATTTTATTTGTGTGTATTTATTATAAATAGATGAATGGAGATAGTTTGGCCGAAAACAAGAATATTGCTATTCAGTCCAGGGTTCCAGTAAAAAGACCTGTCTTGCTAATAATGAGATACTGGAGTGAAACAGTCCTAGAGCAGAGCTGCTCAAAGAGCATTGATGATGAAATTTTAGACTTGAAATGATACCTAATGCATTAGTAAATGATAATAGGACTCATTTTACTGAAAACAATTTTAACCTCTGGCTTACTGATGTTGGGTACCGTCATCTAGTTGCATCTCCATAACATCCTCAGTCTAATGGTTTAGCTTGAATTTTCGTTCGAACTTTAAACAGTGCTATCCTATCAATAAGTGTAAGTAATTTTGAGAGGCTGAAGAAATGAATCAATAATCCCTCACTTCAATAATTACGTTACTAAACATTCAAGAACTCACAAGAGTCTAGCTAAACCCACTAAATCCCTCATACTTCAAACTCATTCGATAAATAAAACATCATCGTAGGTACAGTTTTAACAAAGAAAAGACTACTGACCAGCTACAGGAATTCTAATTCAGTGAATGGGCAGATAGAGGATACAGATTCTTGGTTGGAATAACCATTCACTTCAAAGCAGACATGTAGATAAAGTGAAGGATAATGAAGTAGGTGATTCTAATTGTAATTCTGACCATTCTCTAACTAATCATAATTCAGTAGATAATTCAGAACTTTGGATAGATAGTTCCATTTATAATACTCATGATTCCATTGTTAAAAATGACTCTTCAAATAATTCTGAATTTCAGAATCCGAATACTAAACAATTAAGAGGATCTAGTAGAATTTCAGAAAAACCAAGACTATATTATAGACGCCAAAACAGAAATTCTGCATGTGGCAAGTACGGTGAATATGATAAATACATTTATCGTTAAAATAAATATTGTTTGTTATGTTTAAATCTGTGATAGTGATACAATACTATTTCATACTGCATACTTCATGCTTGTATCCTGTCAAAGTTTTGGATACATTGTGATTATTTGTATTTTGTTAGATTATTTCAAATCTACACGGGCACATTGTTGAAAGGTGTAATCAACATCCAAACACACCCAATATATAAACAATCCTAAAGTGCAGTTCTGTCCAATGAATCAAACGCGACCCTACGATCAAATGGTTCAACGATTTTCGGCCCTTCAATAAGTGTGGTTGTGTTTTAAATTTTGGTGTTGGACAAGGTATGATGAATACTTGTTCCTTGCAAACATCGTTGATGTCAATAGTTTGGAGGCAATTGAAAGATCTGTCCCCTGATATTTGTTGTTTAGTTATTTAGATCCCGTTTTCTAAATCTAGCCGAAATAGTACTTGGGGCTATGTGACTTGTGATATTAGGAATGTTGTAATCCACCGTAGAATTAGGAAACGTCGGGTGAACCAGTTGATACTTTCCAGGGAGAGGATAAGACGATCTGGTTGGCGTTGGTGAGCGAACAAAACAGCCTATCTGTTATTCGAGGGACTCTATTCATCATCTGAGATGCTTCAGGACATTACTAACTGCCCCAATATTAACTTCCGATACCATTGATGTATTACCTATTAAACATACCATTTCGCAGGATAACAAATGTTAATCCCGTTACTCTAAGAATCGGATAAAAAGGCGATTCCAGAGAAAAAAGTATATTTATTGCCAGGCTCGTGATATCAAAATAATCACGAGACTAGGGTACTCGAGCGGCTAACAACGAGAAAGGAACCAAGGCCGCTTGGCGCGCGAGAGATAGTCTTTAGTACAGATAAACAAGAGGTGTACAATATAACAATCATTGTCAGAACTTAGTACAATAATGTGTTTATATTTCAGCAATTGTGTTTTCTTCGTAAAAGTATACCACTACAACATTTTATTTGATACCAAACTTCTTACTTCTAGTAACTCAAATGGATTGAAACTATTTTCGTATCTATGAGATGTGATTTTTGTCCACAGTGTAATTGTAAAACGTTTTCCTGTTTAATAATTTATTGACATCATTGGCCTTAGCTAATCTTAATTATGTCTCATTCATTGGCACTGGCATCTCCATATCATGAATGTAACTAATGCAGTGCACAAGGTTTTACAGCTCGTACAGTCAGAGTCATTAACTATAGCCAACTAATCATAAACGGGAATTAAAATAACCATAATTTTTCAGGAAATCACTACTGCAGCCATTCAGCCATTACTGTTTATGTGTGTAGTGACTCCACTCTTATGAGAAGGATGCGACTGGCACAGGACAAATTAGTTTTTGTTAAGCGTGAGTTTGACCACGTACTTGTTTTGCGTATTATTTCGTCTTTCTCAAAGTACTTGGGCCTCCCCTCTACACTTGGTTTGCACAAAAGTTGGCATTAGTTGAAGACTATGAGGTGACTACAGAGCAGTAACGGCAGATACTCAATGTTCAGCCTCTGAACCTGTATACAGCACGGCATTGAGTCTGCCCGGCCAATTTTTCACATGACGGGGCAGCGATTTTCTTTATATCAGATAAGTCTAACGACTATCTGTGTATATGCAAACACTGCCTCCATTGTCAACTCATATACAGCATCGGTAGGTCGCTACACCTCGAGAGTTTTCTTCCTATTCACATGTTCTCATTCGAGTAGATTCGGTGCGCAAACCTTTGCAACAGCCTTAAGAAGGACCTTCTCATATGATTTTCTGTCACGAAAAGACCCTTAATGTTTATCAGCATGGCCGCATCAAGACCGTCAGAAGTGTTTGCCTCAAGCCAGCACACGTCGATAACAGTGCCCTGCATTGATAGGCCGAGATTCAATGCTAGACTCGTCCAACTCACTAGCAGGATCCCTATTTCTCCTTCCAGTCCCACGCTAGGTCCCTCAGAGACCTCATTCTCACGTCCCAGTCAGCGACACGTGCCATACGCATCTTAATAAACAAGGACGGTGTACTTTCGACAAGTGAAAAAAATTGCCCCACCTGCTAAGGCAGAGATATGTTGTGTCATTTATCCGTTTGCTAATATCACCTGATACAAACATTACAATAATCAGAATATGACAACGTGCTATTGGTCTATTGACAACTGCCATGTTACTGTTGGTTCCGTATTCTCTTTCTGCTTCTGTTGAGTTCAGACATTTACTAATCGATTCAAATCAAATATTGCAAACATACATAGTTTACACACAAAATTGCTTGATGAAATCACACCAGTTAAGGGAAAATAAATATGATGCACAAATAGGCTTATAGTGCCTATGAATAGGAACACTGATAATCATAAGCTAGAAACTGAGTACTAATAAGACAGCATTAGGTATATATAAATCATCTAATCACTTAATAATCATAAAGTAA
Source organism: Schistosoma turkestanicum (assembly GCA_944470395.2). Taxonomy (NCBI): domain Eukaryota; kingdom Metazoa; phylum Platyhelminthes; class Trematoda; order Strigeidida; family Schistosomatidae; genus Schistosoma; species Schistosoma turkestanicum. The sequence goes on from OX103971.1 coordinate 21,180,048, forward strand.
GGATATATATCTGATAGAAATTCATAAGTAAATTCTGAGGGTTACCATCTTTTTAATCTCCGTCTCAGTAAATTAGGGTACAGGAGCCTGATCTGCTAACCAAAAGTCCTAAAGGTTCATACAAGTTTGGAGCAACACAACTTCTATTACACAATGAGTCTAATACGCATCAGAGTAAAGTGAGCTGTGTTAATCCAGTGTTGAATGTAAAAAGTGTTCATTTTGGCTTCATTCCAACAGATGCTCATTAAGCTATATAACAGAGTTTCGAGGGAGAGCATGAGTTCTGTGGTATCAGAATATTCGTAGGATAGATAGTGAGTGTTTCTCGAAAATCAATTCATGACCTGTGCCATATGAAAACCTCATCGGGAAATATAGGAGCCTACGGAAAAGATCTAGTATACGGTATTTACCTCAGCATCTGATTCCAAATATGGGGAAACCAAGAAAGAATTGTACTATAATCCATCTCTCTACAAGATATGTTAGCCTATTACTAAGTGAAATAACTTCTAGCGGGTAGAATAGTAGTACCTCTTTAAAAACTCCTGAAAACTACAATATTTATCTAAGTACAAGGCTGCTATGACAAAACGGAGTCCGCATTGTATATGCTTACTCTTAACTGAATCCAAATGTACTCAGGTTTAACAAACGACAACAACCTACATAGGTTGTTTAGAAACTCCTCTAATCATGATACTTTAAAAATCTTTGTCTACAATCAACACTGAATTTTAGTAATCCTACAGTTAGTAGTTCTTATATTATTGGTTTGATGGTTGTAAGAGGAGGCATCGGATCCACGAATTCCGAAGAAACTCGGCTTTCATCATGAGGCGTCATGACTCTTCTAAATGATTAGAGTACTTTGAAGAACTCTTGAATACACTAACCCCAGTAAACACACCCAAAATCGAAGCAGCACTCAAAATCTTCCCAATTAATGTTGACCCACCGACAATTGAAGAGATTAGCCTGGCCATCAGACAAGTCAAACACTGGAAACAGACCTAAAAGTAACTGCAAAGATGTTCCGCACTCTCTTCAGCAAGATTTGGGAAAGACAACAAGCGCCGAAAAATTGGAACGAATAACACCTCATAAAGATATCAAGGAAAGGAAATCTTATCAAATGTGAGATCTGCAAGGCGTAATACACCGACCACGTGTCATTGTGGAACAATCAATTAAATGGAATTCACCAGGCTTTTCTACACCATGTTGTGCCTGAGGAGATGGTCAACAACATTGTCTGAACTGAAAAATTATGCATGGAGGACAGCTCACAGTCTTATTCCAACTGGAGAACTGTCAGGAAAGGTTGCTAACTCCCCCTTTTTCACTTTCTCCAGGTGGTCGCTTGGGTTATGGATACGCCAACATCACAGGAGAAGCAAGGGATACATTGAACAACGCGGATGCACATGGATCATCTGGACTTAACCGGTTATCCGACTCTTCCATCCTTCAAGCGACAACAAATGCAACAAAAGTCGACCAGTGTAGCAACAGCCTTAGAAGCAGTTGGTCACAACATACACAAGGGACAAAGCAAGATCCACCGATACAACACACCATGCACCATCCAGATCAAACCTGATGGTGAAGCTTTAGAAGATGTAAAAACGTAGAATATCTGGGCAGCATCATTGATGAGCATGGTGGATCTGATGCAGATGTGAAGACACGGATCGATAGAACAAGGAAAGCATTTCTACAACAGAAGAACAACAACTTTATACAACCATCGGCCAAAATCAAAGTCACAATTTTCAGTGCATATGTTAGGATGGTCCAATTGTGTGAGGCGGAAACTTGGAGAACCATGAAATTCATCTTACGGAAGAAACAAGTATTTATCAACAGTTATCTACTCAAAATACTGAAGATCCGTTGGCCAGACAACAACCTACTGTCGCAGATAGTAATAAGACTAAACCCGATTCCAACAGAGGACAAATTCAGAAGCACTATTTATGGATAGGACATAGGTTTAGGAAAGGACCTAACTAAGTCTCAAGACAAGCTTTCACCTGGAATCCTTAAAGCCAAAGGTAAAGAGAAAAACCGAAAAACACACTGCATAGGGAATCGGAAGCAGATATAAATGACTGAACAGCGACTGGGTAAAAATGAAAAAGGAGGTCCGGAACTGCATTGGTTGGGGGCAGTGACCTGTGCTCCATTATGGGTGACAAGCGCAAGTACGCAAGTAAGTACAGACAGTCTCCAGATAAAATTCGAACGTTCAACTTTTTAGAGATAAACGATCTGAAAATTTTTAAAGTCCATAGTGTAAATGAATTTTCTACTCCAACAGTTCACTTCGTTTCGAATAGGTGCAGTTTGGTACGCGCTCCCCCCGAACCCGAAACCAAAACACAATAATTCTGGGAGAAAACGGTCCAAACAATATTACACCTTCTATTTCCAATTTACCGCGGTGGCTATCCGTTTCTGGAAGAATAAGTGCCTTCAGTCCGTACTGTTGAAATTTCAAATCCAGATATGGCTGTAGCCATATTAAATATCAAATTTAAACAACATATGTACAGTTCAGAAGCAAACATAAAAACTTCAATATAAGTACAAGATATAGAAATAATAACAATATACAATGATAAAATCTCAAAATGGAATCAAATAGAGTACCAAAATGTCAACAGACAGAGTCAGTCATATCATAACACAAATATATATACATGGAGGGATTTTCCGAAAAACAAAACATTCAAAATAGATTCTACACATACATATGTTTAGTTTTTTCACGTCAGTAAAAGCATGATTATTGATGCTGACATAAATTATAAAGATGAAGTTTTTATGCGAGAAATAAGTTTTGAAGCCAGACAATGACTTCAAAGTATATCGCGAATTATAAATTTGCCACAACGACGGAAATTATTTTTGCTTGAAGTAATCGGAAAAATCTGTAGTGTATTGGGTTTATCTTTATTCAAACAAGGAGAATCGGAATATTTTGTATCATTATCAAAAAGATCGTCATTATTATCTCTAAAAGCGTCATAGAAGTCTTCAGGTGTCTAAAAGTACTGGAAGGAATCGATTTCAGTTAATATATAATTTGTGATTAGTCAGGCTTTCGAGGAATCGAAAACCTAATTATTCATTGAAAGTAGACTTAAAGGCCTGTGTAATAATTCCCCGAGTGAAATTCCTGATTTTTTAATTCTTAAACCTGGAAACGTACCGAAAGAGCAATAATTGAGCGCAAAGAAATCAAGTGGTTTATGCCAGCAAGTGAAAAAGATATTGGACATCGGATCTGGTGCAATGTGCTCCATCATAAGATTCCACTGGTATGACATGGATTGATCAGTTAGAAACAGTTTCAATTTATCAAGTAGGTGGGAAATTCCCTAGTCAAATCATATAAGACTCTTGCAGATTATAAGATTTTATTGCAATGGAACTAATGAAATAGGTAGCCATTACTTCTCTTCGTGGTTATGCAAAACTTCTCGAGCAATTTACTACTTCTGTCAGTGATGTACTGGTAGTTAACTTTGTAACGTTATTAGAGCACGTGGCTACTGTAATGTCAAACGTGATGACTTAAAAGAACACAGAATTAGTAGCCTCTCAATATAACAACAGCAACTGGACAAAGGAAAGTGAAATAGTATGAAGAATTCTGTTTTAGAGCGAAGAGCCGAGAATTAAACTAGAGAAATATTCTCAGACTGATGAAGCGATGATTAAAAATCTGAATTTAAAAAGAATAGAAGTAGCTGCTGATCAAAATTTTACATCACAGTGCTTTTTGTAGGAACCGGAAATTTGTTTTATCCATGAACATCGTAGTTACAACTGACCTTCATTAATCTGACCTTTTAAAAACGTAAAGTTTAGATGAAGTTGAAACGTTTTCTCCTACGCTATTATCCACCAGGTAAGTTTTGGATTTGGAGTATAATATTCATTTCATGCAAGGAATTATACTTGATTATGAACAGGGTGGAGCTATGAAAACAAAATCCATAGATCTTCTGGAGTTGACACCTGAGTAAATTTACAACTCACTTTAATCTTTTCTTCACAGAAGCGATACTGAAGAAGTCCTGAAAGAATTATGTAGCAAGGAACCCTTGATAACTGAGAAGCGGAAAACACAGGTTCAAGAGCTAATTGAACGTCTGAAATCCAAGCTCTGTCGTGGTAGTAAAACCAAATTCGGCCAGTATAAGGTAATATAAGCCACACCCTTTACTGATTTCTTAGATATTGCGTGCACATATTTTACCTTTGACCAATGTTGCTTTCAACAAAAGTGGGAGCCAGTAAGTCATTTAACCTATAATGTTTTATGGGGACCTACGTGATAAAACCATATTTTCATCTTATTTATTACTTACTCGATGCAGGTACCTTGTGACATCTCCGCAGCCTACCAGCTGTGTACTTATTCACGGAGAATGTTAAGTAAAAGTCTCATCTTCTCAAACGTCCCTGCATAGTTCTCAATGGGACAACTGTTCCATAAGTGGAAGCGAATAGAATTGTAATAAATTAACAATAACTATGAAAAAGTAAAACATAAAGCACAGTTTACTCCTCGAACAATAGCTCATAAGTAGGTAAATAAGAAAATTCAGTAGTTTTGGCTTTTAATAATTATATAAAGAGCACAGCCTATGTAGTACTGTTTTGTACGTTTATCCTTGTTTAATATTCATCTGCTTTTTTTCGTTAGGATTTCGATCTTTGAAATTTTTCGTAATCTTATTCCATGTAAAATGAGTTAGTAGCTTAAGTACGAGATCAGTGGCTTCATTTAGTGGCAATAATCAAGTAAGACGTTTGTTTTAGAAGATGAGCAAATTAGAAGGAAGTGTGACTGGTAGAGAGAGGTGGATCATTTCGAAGTTCCGTGTAAGAATCATGAATCGGTTGATGAAACTATGACCTCCCTGTAACATGGGTTATCAGGGCATGTTTCTCATGTTTAGCAGCAGAATCTTGATATTTTTAATATCCAAAGATACATGTATAATGCTTCCAGTATCACTCTATGCTCCATTTTCCACCGCCAAAATCGTTCATTTCTAATTAGGTCATGTTATACCATTATTTACAACTAAACAATTTTGCAAGCGAAAGTAACAAATATGGGAAAGTCTTAAGTTTAAAGTGATAAAACTGTAAAGTAATATTACTGAGTAAATCCAAGGATGATTTGTGATTGCACTGCCTTTTCATGATTCATTTACAGCTAGATTAACGGCTACATTTGTTTAAGACGAACTAAGCTGTATTTAAAAATATTAATTTCAATAGTTTACCTTGTAAACACACTTACCTCATTTTACAATTAAGAATCTTTACATAACATAGCTAAAAGTTGTCTAAGCAATAAGGTTACTCGTTTTTAAAATGTAAATACGTGTCACAAAAGATCAAAACAATTAATTTTGTATATCACTAACACTCCAATAGATTAAGTAATCGCTCTACATGTTGCATTCAAAATCTCTTTAGTATCCAAGATTTGCATCAGATATACTATTCAAATATCAGTGCCTTTAATGAAGATCCCCTGTTGCATCCAAAACAGTGGACTTTAAGGCGGTTAACTTTACTTGTTACCCTTACACTTAATAAGAATATTTATGAGAAACCCTTGTTTTTACTTGTTTTGAGGAAAAACACTTCTGTATGACATTTTATTTACGAACCACTAGTTCGTATTGGTTTAGAAAGAAATGAAGGAGAAACATAAATAGCAAGTTGGAGTAAAAATAAATAACAATATACATAAAATTAACAGGACTGGGGCAGACTTTACTACCATGAAGGATAGAAAGTTTATGGAGAAATATCATCCTGTCTCCTTAGTAAAAGTATACTTCTAAAATTCTGTACATTCAGTTCCTCATCTGAATAAACTTACTTAATGGATATTCGTTTTTTGTTCTCCCATAGCTGGGTGACACGCCACTAACCCTGAAATTGGAGATAAAAAGTATTTGTTCAGTTCTTTCCGAACCACTTTATGTATATATTTTGTCTGATTCATAACGGTTTTTGTTTACCTGAGTGATTTGTAAGGAGTTTCTTAAGTTAAAAATTAGTCTCATTATAGACTCATATCAATTATAAACTTCTAATCAATGGACTAAAGACTCGCGATTAAACGGTCATACACTTAACGCGATATCCGAATCCTGGATAGTACTATACTAAAACAGGATATCTTTTTGGTACTTTCTGGTTTTCATAGGTTTTTATAGCTGACATAAGATCACGGTAAAGGTAGTGTTTAAGCGATTATTGCTTACTTTTCATGACAGTTTCTCTTTTATTTGTAGCTTCATTACTGGCTCTTATGATCGTACATGTAAAGTTTGGCAGACCGAAACTGGATCTGAAGTATACACATTAGAAGGACACCGAAATGTGGTTTATGCGATTGTATTTAATTTACCTTTCTCAGGTGAGTTGGGCTTTGTTCTATACATCTTCGGACTTAAATGAAACTAAAATTCTTAAGTTTTATTTAGTGAACATATGGCAATTACCGCAAGTTGGTATATGACGCAATAACTATCTTCTGGATGGGAACTTATTAACTAACATCTTCATTAAGGGTCTACAGTAGTAACTGAGAATAATCAGTCGGTAAGCAAGCTTTCTGTAACTTAGTCATTCAGCGAAATGCAATGTGGAACCTGGCCCATACAAACTGCTGGCCCCGAGAATTATATGAACCTAAATCAAGTAGTCTGTACCTACCCACAGGGCTCAGACCAATAGTCGATGTCTTTATGGACTGATACCAAATCTTGACTTTGTTTCCTTCCGTCTTCTTTCACCTCACTCTTACATTAGCTGTCATTGCACTCGGAAGTAATCAGTGGATAGGTATACTTAATAGGCATCCTAACCGTCTAATCCCATAAAGACCTACGACTCTGTCAACACTTACAAAGTTTAGTGGCTCGCTATCCCACTTCAGTTTAGAGGGATATGCTACGAAATAACTCTTCCCCCCAATTTTCGTATATCAAGCTTAAGCGAAACTCATCTGCGCGGTGGCGGTAATAAGAAGCTAAATACAGATTCAGTTGAATGAGTTTATTTCGTACAACTTTTCGCGCAAAATGACATGAGAATAAACAGTGTAAAAGCGAAGGAAAGTGCACCAAAGTGTGGAATGCGTGTGAGCCAAATCAATGCGATTAGACATGACTAGCTATTTATAGTCAGACAAAAAAAAGATCAGATGTGTGATAAGCGAAGTGAGTAATGCACAACTACTCAAGTAAAAACAACCAAGATATGAGTGAACGATTAACAAGGTTAAAAGACATGCGAATAGTGGCTCGAGCAGAAAAGGTTGATTAGTTTGTCCAAAAGCTGGAACAAACCGTGTGGGTTCAACATATTACTGTGAAACCCCCCCCCTTACTGAAAATTGTACATTAATTTGAAAAAATTTCAGTTTTCGAAAATAAAGCTGAAGAGGTATGGGATTAAGCAGCGAAAAAAATGTAGAGAACAGTGATATATTGAGGAATGAGTGTATAATACAAGTGCCATACTTATGTAACAAAGTTTATTAATATCGTATTGGCGCGAACTTAAATAGAAATGATAGCATGCAACTTTGAACGAATTGATAAACACATTAAAAAAAATTAACACGCATTGATGGTATGATTTTCCGGGCGAGAAAATAACAGTTTTGCATAAGTACTTTAGAAGGGTATGAAAATAACGTGTGATTAATCGTTTATTGTTTATAGGTGTGACAACGGAATACATCGCGAGAGTAAGTAGGCTGAAACAACGAAAATTGATCGCTGGCATTGACAAAATTTGCAAATAAATAATAGTTTAGTATGTACATGTTTTAATAAGTCACATTAGAGTTGAGCGTCAATTAGCGATTAATGATTCTGCATTTACATAGCATAGTTTTTGTACGTAGAGTGAGCTCAATTGGGCAGTTAAATGCTGACTGCATAGGGAATAATATTGATTGTTGTACTGCGCATGATAATAATTGTAAAATATGAAATCGGTATACGTTGTCCTTGGTATTACAGCCAGATGCGTCGAGTTGCTGTTGAATGTAAATTAGAAGAATAACTAGTGAAATAATGACTGCGGAGACAAGATATGCTGAGTGGCTGTAGATACGGTAAAAAAGTTCAGTCGAGATTATCAGTAAGAAAATAGAGAGTAATGATTACTGCGGACAAATGCAGTGCATGAACATTAGTTGCATTTTTAGAACATAAGTTGCTAACATCGAGAGTGACTCCAAACTTATGCTTATGATAGCGCTGCTAATCGTTGTCGGAGTTGGGGTTGTTTAAAACATAGTTTTGTCATCGTGTAGGGTGTTCGGTCAACTGCTTACACTAATCGTTCGTGTGCATGCATGTTTTGCCACACTATCAATTTACTTAGCAGACTGAAAGCTGTTCCGGGTATGAGCAGCTGATAAGTACGTCGGAAATACCTATCATGCGATAATCATATAGCCATTTAAATGAATGGTACTAAATTACTAGACTCATAGAGCCATTGCTATGATATCTGATTCAAAATATACTAGTGACGATTCGTTTTAAAAAAGCTTATTAAGATTAGAAGCATCCATAGACATATGAGACAATATCAGAAAGAAAAATAGGTGTGTATGATACGGTCATGATTCCATGAGTGATTAGTATACTTCCATAATTTTCATGATTTAATGTCAATATGAATAAGGATAATAGTTCCCCCACGATAATACGACAATGGTAAAGATAATGGGGTAGTTCGCGAAAAAAATTAGTGAACCTGGTTGATATATGAACAAAATAACAATGGGATAATAATATGATGCTTTTAAGTACATACCCTAGTTATAATGGCTTCTCTGCATACGTCTGATTCAAAAATGAGTTGTCTGCGTTGATCGCTGAGTCTGATACATTGATTCCATTCATCTAACGCATGGAGTTTGAAATCTCTACTGAGGTAGTTCTGCAGGTTACGTTAAGTTTGAAGTAGGGCTAACTGTTTTTGTGGCCCAGGATCTGACTCCAATTTAGACGAACAACTTAAAGGGTTAAAAGAAATGAGAATAGTAATCCGGGCAGAAGAGGTTAATTAGTTTTTTCCAAAGGTTAGGACACCCAAAGTGAACCCAGCATAATAGTACACACACTACAAAGTATTCTGCTTCTAACCTCAGGATTGTAAACCACATATCTCAAAATTCCATGAGCAATGCTTTAAAGACACCTATGGTCGAATACTAGTAATCTACAAAAATCCTCTACTCTTTCTGACTATAATTCACACTTGTGAGGAATTGTGTAGCGAACTCCTCCTGTACTTGGTAAGTTTTTTGTGTTAGTGTTGACAAGGTTCGAGAACAGGTTCGTTTATGAGTTTGAGACTGATCTTGAATGCAAACACACAGAAAAATTGGGACTGATTAAATAAAGTACACTGGCCTACAAGTTGTGTGTTTGGCTAAATAACTGTATATTTGTATTTCAATCCTGTTACTAATAAGTGCTTCATATCATTAATTATTCAGGTTGTAATTTAAATTGAGCTGTTGTACCTTAAACAATTTTACGACCCCCATAAAGTTCATTTCTGTTTACACGACTATCCGAACCCGACAACTTTTCGAAATTTATGTAGAAATAAACTGGTATTAATTCTCATCGAAACTTCAGAGCTCATGATTAATCTGTTTATCAAAACCTAATGTTATTTACAAAACCATATTAGTATTGCAAAAATATAGCGATATCTACAGTATTTGTTGTGGTTATACAACTGACGAAGTAGGTTTCTTAGAAACAGGTGTTTAAGTTTATTTACGATAACACGATAAGCTACATGACAGCTAACAGCTGTGTCACAAGCACTTAATGATAAACAATATTAAAAGGACAACAAACATCAAAAGTTTAAATATCTGATTACTATACTAGGATAGAAATAAGCTGTATGCAACCATGACAACAGATAAAGTAAATGTTATCAATTTATGAAACTGTTTAAAAACAATAAACAACAGCAAACAGACTATTCGCTCAAAATTTGCTAGAATACAACTAGCTACTGAATATTAGTAAGTAGCATAATGAGATAGAGGATGCAGGATTGGTAACCAGTTTGAATTTTTTGATCTGTTTTCAAAAGCTCAGTGGCATCCACGCCTTCAAAATGTACAGATGAAGAAATCAGCAGAAGAAACGATCAGCTTTTTGGGGTTTTCAGAGCCTTGAGATAACAAAACCGATTTAAATGATGTGGAAGTCTACGTCTACTCTGTCCCTCTATGTTTAGTACTAAAATTTTCTAAATGTATGTTTTTCTTCATGGCTCATAGAAAGGGGTATGAGTATGTTGGTCTGTGGTTGGTTACATTAATTCAAGGATCTTAGTCATACAATATCTGAGAAAATAACTGTATTGTGAGATAATAAACTAATGATGAGGTTCTATCTCGTCAATTAGGATCAAATCTGACCAGTTACCTATGTAAAGTTCCCATACAAGTAATGTTTCGTCAAATGTATCTATATTTTTTGCATCTTTCGTATTAGTGTCCAGCTATTTATACATACACGTGAGTTTTGAATAATAAACTGCATGTGTCAGAAAAAACATAAATGCGTATCAGTTGTTGCAATCAATTAAATTTCCTTTTCATAATTTGTTATTAAGTAACAGCTCTCAATCTGAAGACGTGAAATAATGAAGAATTTGATCGTGATTTGTGCTTTAAGACGAGGATGAACTGAATGAGCAAGAATGAAAACATTCTGTCTAAATGATGCAGAATCTACTTGACTAATTCACCTACTAACAGGGTAATTAGAAGGGGAAAAACTGTAGTGCAAAAGTGCATTATTCACCTTTATACATCTGAGAGATACATAAATCAGTTCTTTTTTCCCACTGGTTAACATTAAGCTAATAATATGAACTGACCACTCTCTAGCTAATCACAGTCTAATTAATCTGGCTATGTCCATAACTATTTTCCAAACTTTACCTGCCCACACCATAAACTAATGTTATAAATGCGTCGTCACACGGAATCCTGTTCATTTTTCAAGCCCCTGAATAAACAGTTTTATGTATTTTCAAAAGCTAGTAAGATAACTGAAAGTCGAAACTTGAAACTGTTGAAGCTAATTGACAGATTTCACTCAAGACTATAATAAACAGTTTACCAGTTAATTGAACTAATAAACAGTGAGCATTGCTTTTAATTTTAGACAGGAAATTTATTGACATGAACAAATAAGAGTACATTCATTATTTTATTGTGATCAATTTTTATATTATTTTATCTTATGACTACATTAAAGATAATATATCACTTGGAGTACTCTGTTACGGTTCAAAAAAAAAAAAGATATCTGATCTTTTGTTTCAGATAAGATTGCAACTGGTTCATTTGATAAAACTGCTCGATTATGGAGTGCTGAAACTGGAAAATGTCATTATGTTCTACAAGGTCATACAGCAGAAGTTGTTTGTATACAATTCAATCCAACTAGTAATCTTATTGCTACAGGTAAATTAGAAAATGAAATGATTTCATTTAAAGTTACATAAATGAATGCTAAATTTTATCTTAATTAGTGAAAATATTTTGCTGCACTTGAGATGGCAGCTGCAATCAGATTAATAGCCCATTTTAGAAATAAATGGTTGGTTGCTACTACACATGATTTTAAATTGGGTTGATTATAGTTTCGTCATTAATGGTTTCGTCTAAACTATTTAAGAATAAAATAAGAAATGAAGGTATTTCTTTCTAACTTTCTGTAAGGTTTTTCCATTAATAAGATGTCTAGAAAAAAGAATGATCTTGCAATTTTCTTTTTCCTTTCGAAAAATGACTATTTTCTAAATTTATCTAAACGTTTCTACTATAATCTGTATTTTGTGTGTGTTTTTTAAAAGTTATGCAAACATCATTCATTTAGTAGTAATAAACTTCTAAATTACTTATCATACTTCTCAATGAACGATTTTCTAATCTCATAAAATAACCCAGCTAGGATTGAACGTAACAACGACCCCGTAGTGACTTGTCTAGACTGTCTGTAGAGCTCCCCGTTGAAAAAAGTTTATATTCATTATACATTTGCGAAAAAGTTCTTTTGAAGAAGAGATTTGGACATCAATTTCCATTTCTTGATTTTAAAGCTCACTACTTTACTGTTTCTTTGATAGTCGATAGATCAAGTAATATCATGAATTAATTCTTCGCTTTCAAATTTTCGATTCTGTAGATAAATTAAAAACTGTGTTTTATATGGTGCTCTGTGACGTAATTGTGTAGTGAGTGACTTTAAACTTTCTACTGATCTTGCGTTTATGCGGTGATATAAGACTACCATTATTTATGATTGAATAAAGTGGTAAACCGATTTATCAACCTTTGATAGACTATCAAGCTTGTATGCCACAGCACCGGAGCGTATGAGAGCTGAGTATGATACCTCAGTAAATGGATGTTAAGGACGTTAGATCCCCAGAACTCACTTGGAAAAGGTCCTGATTTCGGATTTTGATGTTTCCGCACATGAGCTGCTCAGCTGTCCTTCAGATTACATTTTCCACTCCGAAAATCCTTGACTATCATTGGTTGATGGATTATTTTAGTACGTTATTTTCGTAGCTCTACCAAGGACGTTTCTATCATGTATAAATAAGTTTGATTTGTGTACTTGTAAACCTCGTATTTTCTGGGTGGTTTCAGAATACATTGCTCATCAACTATTCTTTCGCTGTATCTCGATCAACATATTAAATTTCAAATTGGTGTGCTCGATTAAAGTTGATCATACGCTTTTATTCGATTTATCTAACAACATAACTAATACATTTGGTTACTTTGAACAGTATGAAACTGAATGTTCAGTTGCATTGATAAATGGATAATCATTTCTTTCAGGATTATAATATAATTATCCCTATACAGAATTTCGATCATCTGAACAAGTTAAAAAATCAATTACTTATAACCCTCGTTTTTATGTTTATATGGTGAATACTATGAAAAGTTAGAAAATATGAAACAATGAATGTAACAGGTAGTTGCATTTACCGCTCATGGTGTTTGATGGTGATGAAAGGAATTACTAACTCATAACAATTACAATTTTACTAATAAGACTGTTAGAAATCATTATTTCACGTCAACTTTATTCTTTTCTTGATTGTCTTCTCCTCATGTTGCACTATATTACACATCATTCACGAGAATGATGACATTCTCTTCATCCGTTTGTATAAAAAACTGATATTCCTTCGATAAAACAAAAGGCTTATTCCATACCGCCCTACTTCCATTTCGATGTTTCTGTTCACTATACAAATTGCGAAGGTATTTCCTCCTCTGTCTTCCTTTTAGTTTCTGTTAAATCTACCAAAACGCATGAAAAAACGGGAGAGATATGCGTGAAATTTAAGTTCAAAACAACGATTCATCTAATGAATGTTTCTAATATTAGAAAATATATGTAATCTAGTCTAAAAAAACCTCAGCTCGTGAAGTATCCATGGCGGTTAACGCCTCTGTGTATATGAATCGGAAAATATTTCCTGAAATTATCAGCCAAAGATTAATTACAACATTTGGTCGCTCAAATGATAGAGCGTAGTTGTCTCAAGTTAAAGGTAACTTTCGATAATAAAACGTAAACTACAAGCACATAATATGGAAGCTGTTCTGTCTAGAAAAAATACTCACTGAATTTGCAAAAGCCGAAAGTAAATACTACAATTGTTGAGGGAATACATTTACAATAACAAATAAAGTGAATGTTGATACTTTAGATTACATGACAAATATACGGCACATTTTAATATCTCCAACTACTCTTTTTGTGTATTTTTTTTATACTACTTATAACTAATGAGTAACCAGTTTATTTCTAAAAACTTTTGAACATTAAGGCTCAATGTAAATAAAGTTTCTTTGTGTATCCGACTCTCTGAGTTTTTATTTATCTTGAATAATTTTCATCCTCTCTAAATGCTGAAATTTTTAACTGGCACAATCATGCACTGTTTTCTGATTTGTCGTTCATTCTAAAGTCCAATACTTATTCGGTCACTTGTGCGGTACATTTTGCTCAGGTTATGTTTCTGATTGCATTATTGATGATTGGACATCTCCCTATTCGAAGTTGCAGATTCATAACAGCGTACATATATAATTCCTTCTAAAGATATTATAGTCGTCTGAAGAAGTAGTTCAATCTAAGTTGCATGAAAAATAATTTTTTATGCTTAATTCGTTGGTGAGTAGTAGTGAGCAAATGTTTTATCAAAATTTATGTTTCGAAATCATATATATTAATGATTAATTTTAGGTAGTATGGATACTCTTGCAAAATTATGGGATGTGGAAACTGGAAGTGAATTAGCTAGTCTAAATGGTCACACAGCTGAAGTTATTGCATTGCAGTTCTCTCAGTGCAGTTCAGTTACAACTTATGGAACATCAAATGGAAATAATGGTCCTTATGCAGATTCTGTGTGCGGAGCAGGTAATGGACGCCTAATGTTAACAGGAAGCTTTGATCATACTGTTTGCTTATGGGATGTAAGAACTGGTGAACGCACACATCATTTAATTGGCCATGCTGCAGAAGTATCCGCTGCCTCATTCACGTATGACACTTGTTTAGTTGCAACAGCTTCAATGGACAAGACTGTTAGGGTAAGTTTGATAACAAACAATTTAATCGAATACTTTAAGATGTATGGTTTACAATTAGAAATGTATCTGCGGTGTATTACTTAATTAAGTTGGAAACATCAGCGGAACCATCATCAAAGACAATAGAGACAACCCTTATCTGTTTAGTTTGTTTATGTAAGTGGATCGAGTAAACATTGTTTTAACCATTCTAGAAAGATTTCAGACAGGTCAAATGTTGTAAAACAATGCTGGTGAATAAGATTTCAAATTCAAATTCATGGTGTGCACTTAGCTCTACTTTCATACTAATTAAAATTATCTCTTAATTATCTTTAACTTTTTATTCAATTTAATAAATACGCCTAGGTGTGGGATACTAGAACTGGTCGTCAACTACACTTACTTACTGGTCATCAGGATGAAGTATTGGATGTAACATTTGATCCTAGTGGTCGACGTTTGGCTAGTGCTAGTGTTGATGGTACTGCAAGAGTCTGGAATGTTGGTTTAAGTGGTGATACGAAAACTACCAAATTCCTCTCTACACTAATAGGACATGAAGGTGAAGTTAGCAAAGTAAGTTTATTTTTCAATCAATGATTATCTCAATTTCCGTTGCACAGTATTTAACCTCTATTTCTTTTTATTCTTATTTATTTCAATGATTTTTGAAAATTTCTGATGATTTTGAATCTTGGCCTCCAGGATAACACGTATAAGTTGCACGTTTATGGTCAAATATATCATGTTGTACAACTAGTAACACTTCGCTATCCGAAAGATTTTGAAAGTATAGCGCTGTCTCAAACTTTTAGCTCGCTGATTTCATCCACTCCTTTTAGACAATATTTTTGATTAGCTTTCCCACAACAATTTAGATTATCTTCAATAGCGAGTGCGTATTATTCTATGAAACTAAATCTACGAGAACTGCGTAGGATAGACGATTAACGCTAAACGCATTGTCAATGATCGTCATGGGAACAAGAAAAAAAGAGTATCCACGACCTTATTGGCTCTATATTCAGCGAAGTCGAAATTGTGATCTGATAACTCTATGTATGCACAGACAAATATGACTTTCAGGTTCATAGTCAAAGTAGCAGACTAAAATATGGATGACCAATCAGAGCCTCCCGGCAAGTGTCAGTGGGGAAGCATGAATTTGAAGGTTAACACAGTTGTCTTTACATATAATGACTGTTATTCAATGTAATACGTTAAAGCTAACTTATAGAGGCAGAGTTGGTGGATTATTTATAACTCTAGGACTAGGATTTAGATTTTAGTATTAGAGGGGAATAGTTTAGGTTCAAGGGTTACAGTCCGGATCAGGATTTCAGATTCAGGTTTATTCTTTAAAATTTAAAATTCATGTTCAAATTTAGGACTATGAACTATTCATTCTAAACCTGAATCCTTATTCTAATTCTAAGCCCATAGCTCTCTAACTTGTGGTCTGGGATCCTAACAGAGACTCCTGAACCTTAATCTTAACGCTAACCTTAAATTCAAAACTGTAAATCCTGATTCTAATGGTATGATTTTAATCCTGAGCATAACCTAAAGTATCTAGTATTATATATCTATAGTAATTTTTATATCAGCCATTATTTTTATTGATTTTATTAATCATTTTAACTAGGTATGCTTTAATTCACCTGGTAATCTAGTGTTAACAGCTAGTTCAGATAAAACAGCACGTCTATGGGACGCAGAAACTGGTGAATTAAAAGATATTCTATCTGGACATACAGATGAAGTATTCAGTTGTGCTTTTAATTATGAAAGTGACACAATTATAACTGGATCTAAAGATAATACATGTCGTATATGGAAATAACATTTTTAACAATAATGAATATCATGAACTTTCCTCCATTTTTTTTTGTTACTTGAATTGCTTAATTTTCTTGAAATTACTTTTTAAAAAAAATTGCATTTTTTTTTTGTACATTCAATAACCTCGATGTTGTATTATTTTACTTCGATCGACATACATCTAATATACATCATTCATATATAGTTAGTCGTGCACTTATTAAAATTTAAAAAAATGAAATTTAAAAAATGAAATATTCAGTCCATTTAAACTTGACAGGACATAGATTGTAAGAAAATATTTTATCTAAATTTTTAATGATAGCTAGTAGTGAATGTTATGTACCTTTAATCCAGTATCCGACTTAGTGCTCAAAACTAAATATCTATAACTATTTTATTCAGTAAGGTACTTTCTGTGTGACATACTGTCATGAATAAATGGACAGACCGATTAAATTCAGTAAATCCATTGATATGGACCAACTGCAAATATGATCATTGATGTCATTCCCTTACACCAATCGAATAGACTTCACCTAGAAAAGATTACTAGTCATTTGAATGTGTATATGTTTTTATTGGTATTAGGGATGTTAGATCCCCAGAACTCGCTTGATAAATGCCTTATCTTGGATTTCACGTTTGCGAGTATGGGTTGGTCAGTTGTTACTGGAGCAAAAGTCCCCAGCAGAAATCCTGATGGGAAGAAGACTGAAAACGATCCACAGCCTGATGCATCTGACTAATGCACCAAAATCAGTAAAGACAAGGCCGCAAAGGCAACCCTATTACGAAGTGGGATGCCCTGTGTTGTTCTCCCGTGACTACAGAACGAACCATAGTCCCTTGCTTGATAAATGCCTCATCTTGGGTTTCACGTTTGCGAGCATGGGTTGATCAGTTGACCTTGAGATTTCATTTCCCACCAGAAAAACCCTTGGCTGTGATCGGCTGCTGCGTATCTTAGTGTGCTTTTTTTGTGACTATCCCAAGGACGTTTCTATGATGTGTAAATAAACGAGAGTTATGTGCTTGATTGTATTGTGATTGCTAGGTGTTTGTAGAATATACTTTCTACGCTTACAAAGCCTTCTGTCTTCAGCTTGGGATTCAAGGTAGCCTATCTGGACGCTGGTAATTGTCTCGTTCGCGTTTATCGACTAAGGTGAACTCGTAATAGCTTCAAGCGTACATCGTGACGAACTTAACAACTGGTAACCTCAGAGTAGTGTGCATGCAAGAGAGTGAACACAAAAAGTGGAAGTGGAAAGGAGATAGCGTTAATAAAGGCGACCATCTAGACAGCAATTTACCAATGTACTGCAGACGTGAATGTTTCATTCTTAAATTTATGTACCAGTTTAACATGTCTAAGTGTATACATTCACACTAGATTCTTTGTCTTGTAACTTCAACAGTCTAGTACAAATGTATCTCCATATTCCTCTACAACCAGTGTGATGTTTGCCTCTACCTTCCTATACCTTAATACATATGTTTTGCAAAATCCATAGAACGAATTATTAAATTCTCAATGCATTTAAACTCCGTTCTTTCTTCAGAGCATCATCAATGACTGTTGATATTATTTATGAGAGTGTGTGGTTTAACAAGCTGGATAAAATCTCTCTGTCATCTATCTACCATAGCGTTTGTTTTATAAAGATTTTTCTTGTTGAAGATTAAGGTATTCACAAGCGTTCTTTAGAGAATTATATGACCAAGGCCTACTCGCCTCGTAAGTATTTCAATCTATATGTCCTTAAAATAATTCTCTAGCACCGGTTAACAACTTGAATAAATAAAGAACAAATATCGTAGCAGGGGGAAGTTAAACACAGTTCGGCCAACATTCTCTTTACTACTCTGGCTAATCTTCTTCGAATTATCACCAAACGGCTGTCCAGTGCTTCCAGGTTTCTAATCCAGGTCTAACAATGATTGATGATTTCATTGTGCAGCAAATTATAATATGAAATATCATTAGGTTCATTATCTAGTTGAGTGCAAACATCAACAAAGACCTCATCAAATAAAATGTTTCGCTACCATTTAGGAATACTGAAAAAAATATTTATACACAATGTTGGGGACGTTAAATCCCCAGAACTCACCTGGAAAAGGTCCTAATTTGGGATTTTAATATTTCTCGCATAAGCTGCTCAGTTGTACTTCAGATTACATTTTCCACTCCGAAAATCCTTGACTATCATTGGTTGATGGATTATTTTAGTACGCTGTTTTGTGGCTCTCCTAAGGACGTTTCTATCATGTATAAATGAGCGCGATTTGTGTGCTTATCGACCTCATATTGTCTGGGTGATTGTAGAATACATTCTCTACGCCTTACCAAGACTTTTGACTACAGTTAGCAGGGCCTGGGACAATCAAATCAGAATAGCCTATCGTGTCACTGCATGGATCGTCTTCGCTCCATTTACCAACTAAGGTGAACTCGTAGTAGTTTCAAGCATATCAATTGGCGACGCGGATGGGATTCAATTCAAGCTTAATAAAGGCATTCTTAGAAAAATTTAAAAAAATAGCACAATAAAACAGAAAACCAACCAATGACGTTTAAGTTCCTTCCAAATGGGAAATAAACTGAAAGTGTGATAAGGGACCTTTTCGGCATGAAAATAAAAAATTCAAATTTTCAAAATTAAATTGTAAAATTAAAGGTTTACCAAGTGATTTATGCGGATCTATCATCCCTTAAAATAAATGTCAAATCAGATAAGAATGCCAAATCATTGAAATACAACTTGAACTCTCTGGAACCTAGAATTTATTTTCAAACAGTTGAGTTGCTTTATAAAAGTAGGATTAACCTTATACCAATTCAATAGGTAGCTCAATTGTAATATAACCTTCAAGAGTGAGAACAATTATATCATTATTACCAGATATTCCTATTCAGGCATATCATTATACATTCAAATAGCTTGTCAGTGTGCTGATCAACTATAGAATTAATTGAATATTTTAGTATATTAACGAATAGAATCGGATAGATTTAATAAGTCACAGTATTCAAGTGTTGTTAATGGGCATTAATTAAATGAAAACAGTTGACATACTTTGAGTAATGCAAGAACAATTAACGTAGCAGAATAACATGAATTCATTATATTCCGCAATTTCTCATCAGATGCTTACATTAAAAAAAAACCAGTGTACATACTTTATTACATAGTATCGGAAAACTCCTCATCAATGAAGAGAAAATGAATAAAAGTAATAAAGACTATAAGAGATAATATTCATTTACGAACTAATATTTGTATGTGTAGGTTGAATATGAGAATATCCTAGAATCACACAAATCGTCATTAGGCCTTACCTTAATATACATGAAAATGTATTTGAAAAAATATTAAACCAATCATGGCAATCTATGAGTTACTACTTATGACAATGAACTCGATTAGGTAACTACACATAATAGGTAAAAGTACAAGTTGATAGTATGAAGTATAAAAGTGTACTTTTAGTATGTTAAGAATAATAAAAAATATAATAACAAAAGTTTTTGTCAATAGTTCAAACATTGGGAGTAGTTGGTCAAACTTGTATAAATAGACTTAAAATACACAATAAGAACAGAGTAAAATAATTAGATGGTGAAGACTATGAATGGAAAGAGGTGAAAAAATGACAAAAACTACTGAGTATGGAAATAATACTAATAATAGTAAATAAAATCGTTTATTAAGTTTTATCTGGCCAAAGAAGGGACACGGGTGTCATGAATTCCTTCTCAGAACACAATAGGGGTTATATATTCAGATTCCTATGGCTTCTACTACATGTTTGTGACTCGATCGAACTCCATTAGGAAGTGACTGAGGCATAAAATAGATTACTCAAAATGATTCGGTTTTATCTATATTATGACCACTATCAATTAGGTGTGTCGAAATAGAGCTGCGTATTGTATTTATCTAGCCTTTTCGAAACCACGCTGGATATATTAAGTCACTCATTGAATAAGTCGCCTGGTAATTACTTATTAACTTACTTACACCTGTTACCCCCTATATAGCATAAGCTGCCAATCAGCATTCTCCAACCTACTCGCTCTGTGCTTCTCTAGGTCGATCCAATTACTTGCCATTATTCTTGTGTTTGGCTACATTTCTCGGCGTAATGTGTTCCGTGGATTGTCTCTTTTCCTTTAGCTTTGAATATTTCAATGAAGGCTTCTCTTGCGACGCAAGTCGGTGCTTTCCTCAATGTGTGTCTTATCCACTTCGTGTGCATTTTCTTAACCTTCTCCTAAACAAAAATCTGGTTTGTTCTCTCCCGTAGAAGGTTGTTGCTGTGGTTCACCAAGTTTCTGCCCCATACAGTGCAACTATCTCGACATTTGTACTGACTCTCGTGTTGGTTGACAGTGTGGTGTGTCGAATTACTGCGTGTTCTTAAGCTCGGTAATTAACTCGTCCAGACGATCGTCACTAAGTAGCATCTGACGGTTTATAAATCAGAAGATGAATTCGTAGTAATGAATACGTTTATTCACAAAACACCACAAAGCGAAGCGGAGAAGCAGTGAATAAAACGAATGGGCGAAGCGAATTAGAGAAGGCTAAGAGCTAACCCAAAGAAATAGAACATGACTAAGAAAATATAGTCAGACAAAATAAGACAGACATACGACAAGCGAAATAGGTATGCACAGACATGAATAAAAGCGACGAATGATTGACAAGGTCAAATGACAAGTGGGACATGTCATATGAGCTCATACAAACCAGACAATAAAAAATACCAATGGTACATAAGAGTTGTTGCTATACAAATGGCTCGGTTAAATAAATTAATCGAAAGGGCCTAACCAAGTTAGATGTAAGCGAACTGGAATATATGTGGAGGCACTACAACTGATGATTTGAGTTCCAGGATGTTCCACAATTGTAGAAATACTGCCATTGCTTTGTCAATCTGTGTCTTGACATTTGCACCGAATCCACCTTCTTCGTCAATGATGTTGCTCAGACATGTAACGGTTTCTACATATACCAAAGCTTCTTCATCAAGTGTAATTTCGTTGGTGTATGTTGTGTTGTATCCAAGGGTCTTCTTTTACCCTTGAGTATGTTTAGACCTACTGCTGCAGCACTTTTTTGTGTGTGCCAGATAGAAGAGCTGGGTCCTCAGTGAAATCCGAATCGTCTAGCTGCATCCCAGCACCCTACTGTATTCCGTGCTTCTCTTAAGATTTCAACGTCTTCATAATCTAGTCAAATGTCAGAGCAAAGAGAAACGGTGAGAGTAGGTAAACTCGTCTGACACCGATCTCCACTCATAATCTGTCTGTGAGCTGTACTTCGAGCACGATCTTGCAGTTTGACCCATCATAGTAGTTCCGTACGGTTCTAACTATCTTCTCACTTACACCATAGTGTACAAGAAGTATGCATAATGTCATCCTCTCCTTGTTGTCGAATATTTTCTCGTAGTCAAGGAAGCTGATGTTTAGTGGTGAATTACATCCAATTGACTGTTACACAATGATCCGCAATGTCGTGATTTCGTCAGTATACGACTGGTCCTTACGAAATGCAGCTTGTTGATCTGTTTAAGAACGAGTTACTGAAGACTTTGCCTGGTATTGAGAGTAGAGTGATGCCTCTGTGGTTCTCACACCTGCTGAAATAGTCTTTCTTTGGTATCTTGATGAGGTGTCCTTCTTTCCAGTCTGTTGGTACTTGTTCTTTCTATGAGATCTTGATGAGGAGAGCGTGGACCATTTATGCAGTTGCTGCTGCGTCTGTTTTCAGTGCCTCTGCTGAAATATATATATATTTACAATTAGCAAGTGAAATAGATCACGTAGGTGGACGCGTGCATAGAATCATACGCATTCGCTTTAGTGAGTTTATTCATGGTAGTTATTAGTTTGGTGATAGATGTGAATTGAGGACTTCAATATCTCAAGTTCATTTTCTATGTACAAGCCTGTTTATAATCGCTCATGACTGGACTATAGTGTGCGATGAAATAAATCTTCCTGTCCATTTCCACATGTCATACTTAGGCAAACCCCGTTTGTCCGACGGTAGTCATTAGAAGCCAAATACGTTTTAGCGAATGAATTTATTTCATGCATTCATTTTAGCAGACAGACATGAGAACAAAGAGTGTACAAGCAAAAACGAAGTGAATTTGAGAAGGTGAGTGAGACAACTGCCATACGCTAAAGCAATGACTAAGTATTTACAGTCAGGCAATTAATTATAGGCTAAACGTGTATAATAAACGAGTAAGCATCCACACACACAATCAAACACACAATAATCGATACTGTTATTGAATTATTATAAATATTTTAAAAAAATGATCGATACTATTATCGAATAATTTAAACGACTAATCAATGAACTACAATGAATGAATGGTAAGATGCTATAAACTCATCCAACCGAATTCGTATCGGGATTTTTATTTCTTCTGTCGCTTAAGCAGAGTTTCCCTAAGTATGATATACGTAAAGTGAAAGCCAGATTTATTTCATAGCATACTCGAATGTCATAAATAAAAGGCACCAAAAATTGGTGAGCCTCGATGGACATCTCACTAAATATTTTCAAGCTAGTAAAATAAGCAGAAACATTTTATAGTTTTTATTCATTAAATCTCTACAGACAGCTTGAATGAATTTTATTTGCGCCGACAATTTTGATACGAAAAAGTATTAATCCTACATTACACTACACTGACTTTATGAGTTGGTCTTAGCGGTTAACGTTTTTGTTTTTTTCAAAAAAAAAATGAGTCATGTAAATTGTTGTTGTTTTTATGAATTTTTTTTTGCTTCAAACATGAATCAGCTAAACTTTTAGTGAATGAATGATTCAACATTGTCATCTCTTTGTATATTGTGTTATATATATATACTACTATATATATATCTTATCCTTTGTATTGGTCAATTAAAGAAAGCATGTCTAACTAGGAAGGGTCACGACGAGGTAATGCAAATTTATAGGACATCACACAAGTTATATACACACATATATAAATATATGTATACCTTGTCTATTTTCAAAATTAAATATGATGATTATGCCGTAAAGTCTAGGGCAAAATTAGTTGAAACATGTGAACATGATTAGTTGTAACACATTAATCGTATGAATCATAGTTTCACGAAAACAGGTACTCATTATGACTCAGCAAATTAAAATGACTAATGATAACAAAAAAAAAAAATTTAGTAAAACAAAATAAAGACAATCATAGTAAAATTTCGAATTTGCTTTATTCCATGTGACTTTTCATAAAATAATATGAAGAGTAAAATATCACAAATTAAAGCGATAAGTTTGAGAAGTAAAAAAGGGAGTTGTATGGTTGAAAAGACTCCGGTTGTAAATTGTTGTTTGAACGAGTTCGAGCAAGATGCCTTGAGCGCGCAAGGTTGGAATATGACTTTCGATTTCGAATCCTCTTCAATAAAATATTAAATATTTAGGAATTATTATAGCTTTCCCAAGTTAATGAGAATTGATAAAAGATTTAAAAATTCAAAATATGAAGTACAGTAATTAGTTGAAACTTCAGGGCTCAAATGGATACAAAAAATTTCACATTCCTGTACAAATTTCCCATAACATTAAAGTCTACAATACTATTGCCCTACCATTCTGTTAAAAAGCAGGTTAAAATTTAAAGCTGTTAGAATACAGTAGACAAACAAGGCAATCTTAGTTGTGAAATTGAATTCCAGAGTATATCACAAGTGTAAACAACTTATAGACTATTGATACATTCAAAAGTGTTGATTGAAATACATTTGAACATTCGTATTTAAACTAACCGTGAAATATAATTAATGCCAATTGGATGTACGCACAATGTTACTTACGCTTATTACCAACCCTCATGTGGCATAGGCTATCGACTAGGGAGAATGCACATATAATTGACTAACAATGTTCAATAAATAACCATAGTATAATAAGAGCAGGTCATATACGAACTGTTCACATCGACTACTGCTCATATGTTAGAAATGGTCAAAGAAATATATATCAAATAATTCCAATGAAGTTTATCGTCTGATTAGCCCTGCCGAAGCTGCTACTTGACGTGGTGGGCGGGCTTGCCTATCGTGATAACCCGACCGAGCTATATTGGCTGCAACATATGTTCCTGAAGGTTCTACCATGCCAGAATGGTCGATTGGAGAACGATGAGACTAAAAGCAGCTACTCAACGTCTGAGGGCGAAGTCGTACTGCTGACTGCAGAGAGGTGTGACAGCAGTAAGGTCTTTCCCTCGGACAACCAGCATCTGCAGCGATGCTGCCTTCTCACAAGGAAGGAATGGTTAGAAAAGGTCGACCCTAAAAATGTCACACCTCACCCTACCTCACGCATTTCCGTCTCCGAAGGTAAGGGTGCGCACTAAGGGCTTTCAAGAGCGGAGCTAATGCTCAAGATACCCTTCATCAAAAGGCCGTGCGTGACCAGCCTCAAGCAGTTGTCCCTTGGGCTCTGCGTTCACGCTGCCAGGTCGTTTAGACCAACACTAATCTACCTTCCTTTTCAGGTCCCTCAAGAAACAACCCTCCACGGTGTGGGAAGCCGAGAAGTGACCTCCGCCCTCATACCCGTAACAGCACGAGAGACTAAATTTGTCAAAATCAAATCCTTCTTGCACCCCCTAATGCATTTCTTATCTCCATGACTAACTTTTCTCACATTCATTTATCACACTGCACCACTAATGCAAACGATGCGAGCTCACGAAACGTCATTTCTGGTCTCATGAAACCCCGTTTTAGACGACATGTTGGAGCATTTAATGCACGGACATTGTGTCAAATAGGGCAACAGGCCTCATTAGCTAGGACTTTAGATTCTCGCGCCATCGATCTATGCTGCGTCTCGGAAACGCGCATACAGGATATGAGTAGCATCATTCACCTGACCTCACCGTGTCAAGATAGAGAAGCAACTCGATTTGCCCTTCGTGTATGCGGTAGCCCTAATGCTGCTTTCAAGGGTCTCGCTGGTGTAGGTATAGTACTGATTCGTAGGACAGGACAATCTCTCCTTGACTGGATCCCTGTAGATAGTCGCTTGTGCGCCGTCCGACTAAACGGGACAGTAAGGATTCGGAAGGTTAGGGACACCCATCGTTGCCTCTTCGTCATATCAGCCTACACCCCCCCACTAACTGCAGTCCAGAAAATGTGAATGATGAGTTTTACAGAAAGCTTCCGAACCTCCTCCAAAACGTTAAGCGCTCTGATATAGTAATAATGCCTGGTGACTTCAATGCTAGAGTAGGTATACTAAGTGAAAATGAAAGACACCTTGGTGGATCTTATGGTCTCGCGGCTCAAAAAACAGACAATGGCGACCTCTGTTGCAACTGTGCTCAGATAATTGCCTATTTCTAGCACAAACTAATTTTAAGCATAAGGAAAAACATCTTTTGACCTGGCGACCCCCGAAGTCGTCTCAACGTTGGACACAACTAGATCATATCGCCATCAGCCACCGATGGAGGTGTTCGATAGAGGACTGTCGCTCGTTCTGGGGCACATGTATAGATTCAGATCATGCCCTAGTGCGAGCGCGTATTTGTTTGAGGCTTACAGGGCGTAGGAAAAACACTGTAAGAAAGCCTCATAGGGCTTTACTCAATGATAATCAAACCAAGAAAATATTTCAGAAGGAACTAGAAAAACAGTTAGGCCACCATTTAAGTGATTCCCATCCGGAAGCAGGTTGGAATGATATCAAAAAGGCTGTGGAAAGAACAGTGATATCTGCTAGCAAGGTAAACCATAAGGCTAGGATGAAGCCGTGGATTTCAGTCGCATCCACCGAACTGATGGATGCTCGAAAACGCATCCCACCTGACTCTGAACATGATGAAGAGTGTAGTCAGCTTAGACGAAAACTGATAAAAAGCCTACGTAACGACCGTGAACATTGGTGGGTGGCGAAAGCAAAAGCGATGGAAAAGACAGCGGCGATCGGCAACACTAGACAACTTTTCCTCCTTATCAAAGAAACCGGTATTAGGAACCGGAATGTGAGTGAGACTATCTCGGAAAAGGATGGTTTTATTATCCATTCTCAATCCAGGAGACTGGATCGATGGGCAGAACACTTTAGGGTCCAGTTCAACTGGTCTTCAGCCACACTTCGGTCGCCCACGATCCCCAGTCATCCTGAATTGCAAATCGATTTGAGTCCTCCAAGTCTACATGAGGTTGAGATAGCTATAGGAAATCTAAAGGGAGGGAGAGCAGCAGGTCCTGATAGAATGACCCCTGAGATATTTAAGGATGGTGGTCCAGTTTTAACAGTTAGACTGACCGAGATCCTAGATAGAATCTGGGAACTGGACGTAATCTCATCTGACTGGTCTAAGTCGCTAATTGTCCCATCCTACAAGAAAGGACAGAAGTCCTCTTGTGACAATCACAGCGGAATAAGTTTAACTAATATAGTTTCTAAATTGTTAGCCTCCATTATACTTAGACGTCTAACAAGAGCAAGTGAAGAGCAGACTGGAGAAAACCAGTCTGGTTTTCAACCTGGACGTGGTTGCATAGATCACATCTTCACACTACGATAGGTCCTGGAAAACAGACACACATTTAGAAGTCCGACTATGGTTGTGTTCCTGGACCTAAAAGCGGCATTTGACTCAGTGGATCTTGAGGGTCTGTGGCATTATTGTCATTGGAAAGTGTACCAAATGAGAACATTAACCTTGTACAAGCTCTCTACTCGAACACTACTGGTCGAGTGAGAGCATATGGAGAACTGTCACCGGAATTCTCTACATCAAGTGGTGTCCGTCAGGGCTGTCCACTCTCTCCATTCTTGTTTAACTTTATCGTAAACATCCTCTTAGAGTTAACATTAAGCTCGTCAGATTTTTCAGTAGACCTTCTACCAGGAAAGTCGCTTACTGATCTAGAATATGCCGATGACATAGTCCTACTTGGTGAAGACGCTGACAAAATGCAGAGTCTTCTGACCTCCCTAAGCAACAATGCAAGCATGATCGGGATGCGGTTCTCAACCTCGAAATGCAAAATGTTGCTTCAAGATTGGGTTGCATCGGTACCTGAACTATTGATGGGGAGTGAAGTAGTCGAGCGTGTTGATCATTTCACTTATCTCGGGAGTCTCATCAGTGCTGATGGCCTGGTGATTTACGAAATCTCAGCTCGGATACAGAAGGCTCGATTGGCTTTTGCCAATTTACGCCGTTTATGGCGTAGGCGAGATATCTGTTCGCTAACTAAGGACGGGTGTACTGCGCAGTAGTTCGCTCCGTTCTCCTATACGGATGCGAAACATGGCCGTTAAGAGTAGCGTACTTTCGTAGGTTACTAGTATTCGATCGTAGATGTCTGAGAAGCATTACTCGTATATCGTGGGACAACCGTAAAAGCAATGCTATCGTTAGGAAACGAGTACTTGGTAAGGATGGCAGATCAATAGATGAAGTGGTGAAACTTCATCAGCTGAGGTGGTTGGGACATGTGTTACGAATGCCTAACCACAGACTGCCTCGAAGAGCTATGTTTTGTGGTGTAAGAGTAGGTTGGAGGAAACGTAGCGGTGGCCAAACCAAGACATGGCAGAAATTCATGGAGTCACTGACAAGTGGACTGAATCATGTTGGTGGATATAGACTACCTGGTTGGAGTCCGCGGGACGAAAGTGACCAATGGTTAGAGACCTTGAACGACATGGCTCAAAATCGTTTTCAATGGCGCAAGTGTATCCATTCGTTGTTGTCTCTCAAATCCTAATCTTCTGGATTCGTCAGCACCTCTACCTTTGTCTTTCTAACCTTATCTCACTGAATTATACTTCTTGAATAATATCTTCAAACCCTAGTCTTCTTCATTACCATTAATACCTCTAATATCTCCTTCACTTGGGATTTGATTTGACATTTGCATCTCTGTGCTAATGTGGTATGGCAACATGAACTTATGTACATATGTACGAAGTTCTACGTTGCAACTGACTGACTGTCTAACCTCTGATTAGGTTTTATAATATTTCATTAAAATTATGAATCGATCAGTGCTAGACTATCTGGAGGTACTGGACGGTCGTTCATCCCAATTCAGGACTCATTAGAAGTCCACGTCCACAACGGCCGCTCGCGGAAATCGAACCCAGGACTTCCATCCTTGTGCGAACGTTTAACCTCTACGCCACCGAGCTGGCATACAACGGCGTCGATATCTAACTCTAATCAATCCATAATACTGCTCAACCTCACTTATTGTCTTCGGTAGATGCTGCCTACACCCAATAGGGTTGAACTCCATTGGTCACCGCTTCTCACTAGAACTCCCAGAATTTATCCACCACGTGAGTTCATTTTATGACTCTTTATTATAGATTTATGTGGATTATTGAGTATTGTTTAAATCATGAAACGATCATTGTTAGACCACCATACGTCCGTCCAGTGATTCCGGTTTTTAATGGTGGTCTAACAAAGATCGATTAACAATTTCAATAAAACTCAATAACCTCCATAACTCTATAGTAGGAAACTATATAATATTTAGCAAAAGAGATTAACTTATCCAGAAATAGGTATTTTCAGACAAGAGAAAATTTTTTAGATGCCACATGTTTCCTCGAGGCAAAACAACGAAACCTATAGAATAGACATAATTTCAAACTATTAATTAACCCATCCAGTTATTTTAAAACACCTAGACGAATCTAGATATTCGCTTCTTTTAGTAACGAAAGCACACAGTATGATAAAAATCAATTTATACAAGCCTTAATTAAGATATATGTGCTAAGACTCTTGAAATAAACCCTATAGCATACATGTATGAAAAGCTTTGTTGATCCTAGTTTTTAGAAACCTCATTACGTAAAAAAAAGTTGTTCATTTTAATTTATTTGATTAGACTGATACGATAATACACTGCATAGTGTACTGACTGAATAACATGAACATGAAACAAATACAACAGGAGGGTTTATTAGTATGATGTCAGAAGTTTGCACTATTACTACTAGATGACAAAAGCACATATCCCTCACATTGTAAACGCATTCACAATAAAACGAAAAAAAGTATTTGAAAATTCTTTATTTTTTATGAGTGAAATAGTTTTTTTTTTTGGTTATTTAAAAAAGCATGTACAATAAATACTCAATTCAAAACAAGAAAAAACGCTTTGAAATGAACTATTTGAAACAAAGAATAAAAACTCGATGAATTTTTTTTGTACAAAAACATGTTTTTAAAAATGTTTGAAAAGAGAGAAAAGTAGAAAATAATACTCTGCTTTTCAAGAGTTCATAAATATTTTTCTAATTTGGCCAATGCAAACACACACACATTTTGTACACAACATCCGAATACAGAGAGTATAAACAAACATAAAATGGAAAGTAAGATGCTTGCTTGAATAAGATGTATCACAGAAAAATAAACGAGGTAAGTTAATTAGATTGACAATTTGATGAGAACATCTTATTTTCTTTAATTTATTTAATACTGACTAGATAGGGCTCATTGTATGATGGTACTGATGAAGGTGATGAAGAGAATGTATAATCTAGGCGTAATCGTTTGGATGGAGTGTTATCGATTTCATTCATTTCATCTATTGGTGGAGGGAAGAAAGGTTCACCTGAAACGAAATGTGAAAAAAAGAACATTGGTGTTAACAAGTTAATAAGAAAAGTCGTTGAATATAAGCTCAACGTTCTGTTGATTGACGCTTAGTATGTGAATCATCATTAAGAAGAATTTGAGTTATCTTGCTGTTTATATTGTTGACCGGATTTTGATCAGTCTTAGTTAGTTGTCTCGATATGGTGATTTCACTACAAGTTATTCCAGCTAAATGAATTGTAGGACGTGTGTCGCGTCTCTTTTTGAACTCATTAGCTGTATTTGTATCTTAGTGTTGATGCTTACGCAAGAATTCAAGCCTAGTACTTTCGTTTCAAACACTTATCGTACTATCCAATAAGTCCATATGGCCAGTAACTTTTTCTACTGTTTCTCATACTGATACAAACACCATACCTATTAAAACAAGTTATTAGCTATCTGCACTCACTAGCTCAGCGGATAAAGCGTTGTGTTTGAGTTGAAATGTATTGGGTTCCAGTGCGAACACTAGCACACGTATATACATTAATATGGAGAGTACCAAATGGGATGAAATGCACATTAGTTTATAATGTTAGCCAGAATATATCCATATTTAATATATAACACACCATAGATTGAGTAACTGACGCATACTTATTGAAATCCAAGTTCAAGTCCAGCCCTATCGATCTAGATTCTAACACTTCGTTCAGTTTCATTAAATTTTTGATCAAGTGCAGTTTAAAACTTAGCACACAGTTTACACATTATTTCTGAGATTGATTTAACTTTACAAATGGAACTTATAAAACA
Organism: Schistosoma turkestanicum; assembly: GCA_944470395.2. NCBI lineage: Eukaryota > Metazoa > Platyhelminthes > Trematoda > Strigeidida > Schistosomatidae > Schistosoma > Schistosoma turkestanicum. The sequence goes on from OX103971.1 coordinate 21,211,036, forward strand.
CCAACTCAACTCAATTATACACTAAATGTTAGTGGGGTATTTGAAGTTGTGCTACCGGTGGACCATAATTCAATTAACAAAGATTACCATCCTTTATAATTACGCAGCAAAATCATTTGCCAAAACATTTAACCAAAGAATTAATTATTAGTCATCAAGTCATGCTTAACAATTACAGAAACCCGGTGACGTAATTGTCATTTTAATGTAGGACAGAATGAGTCATGATCTGTATACTCATTAACAATCATTGTTTTGCGAGTTTTCATTCAATTAAATAAAATTTAACTCGGTTAGTTGAACAGAACTGGCGGAACATTATCTCACACTGTATCACGTTATAAATTTTAACCAGTAAAATAAAGATGGATAAGAACTAATAACTTCCCAATGAAAACTCGAAAACGATATGAATCTTGATGATACCATTTCAAAGATTAGAAGATATTACTATGTAAGGAATAAATTGTGGTAATTCGACGATTAGTAAGTTTCCTATTGATCGAAACAAACGTTATCTATATAAGTAACAAAAAAACTTGCTAAAGCAAAGATAATAGCTCATTCAGTAGTGTATGAAGAGATAAGCTTTGATCGAATGGTGGATACCAAAAAACAGTATGCTCTAGTCACAATGAAAAGATAACATTGTAAAGAAATAAAGAAGGGAAAGAATGAATAACTAACCAAAATGAACAAGAATAATGTTTAATAAGAGGACAGCTAAAATGAAAAGAGAACCATTAAGATTGTTTTCAGCAGAGTTTTTCTCACCTTTATAAAGAATGCAGAGGAAAACTGCTGTCTGGTCGTTTCTGGTTTCTATTCCGAGCCATGTTTGATAATATCTAAAGCCAGGGACCACAACCACGAAGTCGTGATGCACAGACATAGACAGACCACTTTGTATTTTTAACACAAAGGGTCGACAGCTATTACAAGAAATGGGAATCTTTGTGGGAAAAATCGTGAAGTATGCCTAAGTCACCGAAAGCGGTGTTTCAGGATGACAATATTAATTGGATTACTGAACCTTAGTACTTACATCGTGCGTCCACTAGACGTAAGCAGTCCTTACGAGTCAACGATGACCGAAGTCTCCCAAGCGTAAAGCAAAACCAATCTTACAACGAGCTGTAAATACAGTCTTCAACAATTAGACCGATATTATAACACTAGAGATGGTTCGGACTTCCATAAGACACTATTACTTCCACTTTGTGTAGCCAATTTCATTTGCCATGCCATTAACAACACTAACAAAACTATCAATTTCCAAAGGCTTTTCAACTTATCAACTTTTAACCCTTACACAGTGTGACTTCGAGTCGAGAGAATACCTCACTAAATTGGTGAAACAGGATAGTATTAAGGACAAAACATTCAGGTGGTATTAAGGCGAATATATAGGAATAGTATTCATTTTGAAATATGGCTTTATGTCTACTATTCTTCGTAGTTCAGACTGTTGGTACTGCATATGTTAATCATGCTATGCAAAATAGCTATACATCAGTGTAATTCATTAACGAAGTACATGTCTGCACACTCCACGTTGAAACACTGTTAGTGAGTTACAGATACGACCTGAGCGATCAAACTCAAAGCGTTGTGTCCGATTATACAACCTACTGAATGAAAGGTAGGTTTAAAGGCTACTAAGTTGCCATTGAAATTAAGTAAGAATCACGTGGTATACTAACAATTTTACCAAAAGACACAATTGGAACTCATTAATGAAGTTCAAACTTCTATAGCTAAATGTGTCACGTTTGTGTGATAACTACTCGGTTTCTCAAACTTAAACTGAATGATATCAGAATGACTCACTGATCCAAGAGGAAATGCCTGACTCTTAAACCGAAAATTTAGCCTGAAACAAAAATATCGTAATCGATGAATCATCAAGCAAAAATCAAGATATTCACTCAGAAAAAGGTCAATAAGGTCATATTTAATGACCTAATTCAAGCAATACAATAACGAAATTCGCTATTTAACATTGATGATGTACAAGACTAACATCATTGGTGTTTTAATCATTAAAAAACAAAATATTAGTTTACAGTCAGAATAATGAAAAATATATTCAGGAAAGGGACCTCTACTACTTGTGAAGAAGATTGAGACATGACGCTTATTCACATAAATTGCTGAGGAAACGTTTTTACAGATTTTAATGGGAGACAAAAAAGCATTTGATATGATAGATACTCGCATTTTGATAGCAATAACTAAGAAAATTGCTTAAGTTATAACATGAAATCACTGGTTTCCCCATTACATCAAATAAGATTGAAAGATGAACCCGTCCTATAACTGCTTCGGATTGTGGTATATATGAGTCCAGTGAAATTGTATTAATAAACCAAGGGTAAAAGACATTTTAAATCGCTAGAGATTGATATAGCTAACCAACTTTTTCAAGTCAGTACAAAACATCTATTTTGAATAGCATAGTACATGAAATAAGTGTAAGGTTAATTTATGATCCCCTTGAGATTAATCTACTACTGTGATTTTGCATGCAACACAAATTAAACTTAGATAAATCGAAATAGAAAACCTCAAAGTTGCATACATAGTAGATATATAAATAAAAATGTGGACTCACTTGGGTCGTGGAGATAGGAGAGTTCACTTAGTTCTTGATTTGAAACTGGCTGATCATACACGTGACATGATAAGTGAACAGCCTCATATTCTTCGTCATGTAGATTGGGTTTTGACATGTATTCATTATCGTGAATTGATTGATTTTGACCCCATAAAAGTTGTTTTGCTTTTAGTGCGGTTACAGTGATCATAAGACTATGACGCAGTCTAATACCTCCTCGAGAACGTTTAGCTTGATCAAGTTTTTGCAACGAAGTAAATAAAATATACTGCGCTGTAACAGGATTCATTTCGTAATCCAATAAACCACTAACATTATGACCAGACATGGCACTAGACAAACAACAAGAGAAATGAAAAGAGACTATTTGTTTTTCACTTTAATCACATCCACATGAGTCTGACCTTGACTGACTTTAAATAGTTGACCTATCGATGAGCCAGAAACGCCTTCATTTATCATGCCATTTGAATTTAGCCTATTGGTTAAAATGGTCACATATAAAAACATATTGTACTAGACATGTGTGTGATATGATATGCTCTATACATATCAGCTGATCATGTATGACTCATAACATGAATGACGTCTGTTGACCTTTGTCAATATCTTAATGAGTGGAACATTGCCTGACATCCAGACTGTAGTATTATAATGATCTGGTCAGATAGCAAACAACAGAAATTAGTCATTATATTAGGGGCACTAAAAGATTGCTAAATATGCAGATTTTTTTTCCAGTAAGATAAATTGACAGGTGATGGTGTGGCATAGAAAATTACAAAAATAGTATATAAAAGAAAGTGTTTGTACAAGGTTTAACATTTGTTGTATTACTAAAATTTATGATATAGACAAATGAAAATAAGTATTAACAACATCGGTATGTGGTAGTTTAGTCTACTTTAAAGCAATGTCTATACTTTAACATTCACGTATCCGTCTGGCCTGATTGTGATAGGATGAAACTGTCAGATACCGAGAAAAAATTTAGTTCAAATTAGGCGAAATAAAGTCAACATGAAGCTGGGGATCTGCTTTGATACTTGATAGGACCCTCGGTGAGATTCAACGAAACTAGTGCTCATTCAGAGATAAGGATACCAATTAATAACTACTAAGTAATGACTAGTGTTTGCGATTATGGTCTATTAATTGAATGCAGAGCGTTTGTTTCGTCTTAGTTGAGACCTAACAGCTGCACATACCTGCATCCACGTTAATATTTGAACCCAGTATTCATATTCACAAATACTCGAATTTTCTCCAGTAGGTTATTATTGTAAATAGAAGCAGTAGCATTGGACGTAATATACGAACTGGTAATTTCCAAATCTGTCCAATAAATACTCTATTTGTTACGAATGGATCAGCACACGAAAAAAGTAAAACAACCTGTCCATGTAAAGCGTGTAATCACATTTAATAAAATCATCATAGCAACTGAGTCACGATCACCATCGATCTGTTCAACGGGTGTGATATTTACGTAGGGATCCAGGTAATGTAACATGAGTCTAAAATACGAAGAAAAGTGCACCTTCATAGGTATTGTCTAAAATATAAACGTAAACATCATCGAATAATCTGTTCAAAGAGCTCGTATACGGAAAAAAACTTATTCAAGTTAATTCTCAATGTGAACAATAGAAAGATACAAACTTTAATAATGAATTATGGTCAATATCTAGATAGAGGTTTTGGTAAACTGTTTTTCGAAATCTATTCATTAATCTTTGCATTTGTCAACTGATAATTGTAAGTTATTTAATCACTGTCATGTGGAAAACACGCTTAAACTGAATACAAGTTGATAAAGAGTGATGAAACTACAACAGTTAGCATTATCTAACAAATTTGTCCACATATGCTTGCATGTTCTAAATATAAGTCCACCTATTGTAACAGGATTCCAGATAATACAATTTAGCGTGAAAATTTTCTACATGAAAAATATGACTCGAACTGAGATCATCTCTCAGTTGAACCCCAGTCACAGAAGATAATTTTAATATGTACTTCACTAGGTCAACCACAATCCAACACCACTTTGGATTAGTACGGAGTTGGTCTTCATGGATTGTGTAGGACGGTATTTTAAGATCAATTGTCTGAATGGATAGATACATGAAATTGTGACTGACTAAAAAACTGAATTAGTGATTCCGAATTCAAGAGAATAAAATCAATGGCCAGCAAAATGACACGTTTATATAAAACAAACATGATTAAATATCACTTGAAACAAAGCATTTGACAGTTGAGGATCATTCGTGAAGTGGTTATTATGATCTGATTATCAGGCTTATATCTTACCTACCATATAACATAGTTCAGGCTCTTGATTGTGTTTAAAAACAACAACCTCTAGTTCATTACTGTGACCACCTCTATCGGGGGAGGATGGAATATAGTCACATGTATCCAGTTATAACTGGCTAGGTAATACATGCGAGAAACGAGAAGTTTTGAAATTAAGATTAAAGTTTTAAACAGTCTGTCATACAGATGAACAGATAAAGATTGACGCTAGTTTGTGTGATGCTAAAAGAAACACATAAGGCTATGTCGGAAAAGTTGAAAGTATTCACTGAATAATACAGCGGAAATTCACGCTCTCATTGACTAGTTTAAAATGTGTAGTATGGTGTAAACATTTTAAAGAAGATCCTCAGAAAAGAATTGTTGAATTAAACTGACAACAACAGAGGAGATACTTGTGTTCTTTGTCTGATTACCTGATATTCGCTTTTATTCTGACCAGCGGTCTCATTCATTTTTAATGGATCTTTTCAATGGTGTAGAAAACTTGTAGCTCAGGAGGATGATTGCGGTGGCGTTTTGTTCTCTGCCCTCAGGATCTTTTCAATTTCGATGACTTCCTATTCTTTTGCGATCTATAGCACATAATGGATCAATTAGTAATCATGCAAAATTTAATGTTTCAGTTTTTCTATTTTTATTTCAATCAACATTATCTTACACATGAATCAATTATTTAAAATATCTATAATGGTCATATTACTAACTAATTTCTTTCGATATTCATTTTAGTTTGATAATGTATTGTGACAAGATTTGACTGAATAGAGAGCTCTATAAAAATGCACTGTGCATATCTTCCACTTGACAGTTTTATATGAAATCCAATGATACATGTTTGAAAAACAAGCCTGAAGTGATACTGGAATTCATGATCATAAGAAAATTAAAGAGTGAATGCGTCCGCATCATTGTGAAGGATTCTGAGTGGATTTCAATGTTAACATATTCATAGGTAGATAGATATAAAATAGTATAATACATCTATCAAGTAAAAAATATTTATTTAAAATAATCATAGTTTTATTATGGTTATTCATTGACTGGATCGAGTGAATCAGCTGATAACTGTTAAGTTTGTCACTAGGTATGCTTGAAACTAGTACGTGTTCACCTTAGTCGATAAACGCGAACGAGACAATGATTCAGCGTCCAGGTAGGCTACTCTGATCCGTTGACCCAAAAGAACTAATGAAAAGTCTTGATATAGCGTAGAAAGTGTATTCTACAAACACCCAGAAAGCACATTACAATCAAGCACATAAATATCGTTTATTTATACATCATAGAAACGTCCTTGGGACAGTTACGAGAATAGCACACTAAAATACGCAGCAAACAATCACAGCCAAGGATTTTCCTGGCGGGAAATGAAATCTCAAGGTCAACTGATCAGCTCATGCTCAGAATCATAAAATCCGAAATTTAGGCATTTATCAAGCGAGTTCTGGGGTTCTAACGTCCCTAATAATAACCACAAGAGAGTAGTATGCATTTCAGAATAACATTCATTATGGATTTTTGTAATCATAGATAGTACTCTATGATTTTTAGTAGGTCTTCAGTAATCTACTGAATGACAATATTCTCTTATTTGCATGGTCAAGTATTAGACTCTTATCATCGTACTAAGAGAAATGATCAAACTAGACATCATTTTAGTCAGCTACAATTAATTTGAAAAAAATAACAAATCTATGATGGGAAAACTCATGGCTTGGAAAATAGGTGGCCTAGAAGTCTGGGTCGGTCACTGTGATGAGCAGTTTGATTAAGCAGCAATAATAAAACGATTGTCTTATAATCGAGGAAGTGAACACTTAAGTGGTATCATGTGAAAAAATCACCATAATAGTTTATTTTAATGTTCCTGTTCAACCTAAGAACTGTTGTTCAACAATATTGGTAATCTTCAACAGTAATTTGTTGGGTAATTACCTTTTTTTATGAAATGAAGTCGAAATAATCGAACTTAAACGACTTTAGGTTAATTTTCGAACGTGTTTACAAACACTGATCATCTGTTCTTGTGTACACTATTTCCAATGACATTTCCCTCATTAGGAGAGTTAAAAGATACACTCAGGTATGTTGGAAGAGTAGTCAGAGAGCAGCAAGAATACTTAGAAATTACCCTTAATGAAGGTAAGTCTAAGAATTTTATGGGATTGCTTCCGTAAGTTCTCAGTAAGATATGATTATCCAGCATCCATTTCTGACAGAAGAATACTGAACTGCCATTCATAGGAATATGCACTGTAACCAATAATGCAAACCCTTAAGCCTACGAAAACAACAGATAAATGAAGCAATTAACTGATGTTGAGTTTGTAATTTTTCAAACCTCAGTTGGTTTCAGGCACCAGTAAATTTATTGTAGAAGACATTGCTGATCTCTAAGTGTGTAAGCGGCTGCATTCACAATACGGTATCACTATGCATCAAGAAGTATTTTCTCAGTTGTTTGTCTGGATGATATTCACAAAACCAAGAAAAATTCATTTCTGTACAAATTTATGGGATTCGATTTGAAACTAACGGTAACACCAACTTGTTTCACCCTCATCCGTTGTGAAATCACCATAATGATATCACAATTTCTATCGTTTTTCAGACGGTCATTAGTTAGTGGTTATATGTTTAATGTATAATCAACTACAAACTTTGAATAACTTTAGTTACTATAAAGCTCTCCTAATGATTATTGTGACATCTATAGTCAGTCAGTCAGTCAGTTGCAACGTGGAACTTCGTACATATGTACATAACTTCAGGTTGCCATACCACATTAGCACAGAGACGCAAATGTAAAATCAAATCCCATAGTGACAAAGATAGTAGAGGTATTAATGGTAATGAAGAAGACTAGGGTTTGAAGATATTATTCAAGGAGTATAATTAAGTGAAATAAGGTTAGAAAGACAAAGGTAGACGCGCTGACGAATCCAGAAGATTAGGATTTGAGAGAGGTCAACGAAGGAATGCACTTGCGCCAATGAAAACGATTTAAGGCCATGTCGTTCAAGGTCTCTAACCATTGGTGACTTTCTTCTCGCGGACCCCAACCAGGTAGTCTACATGTACCAACATGACTCAGTCCACTAGTCAGTGACTTCATGGATTTCTGCCATGTTTTGGTCTGGCCGCCCCTACGTTACTTCCAGTCTACTCCTACACCACAAAACATAGCTCGTCGAGGCAGTCTGTGGTAAGGCATTCGTAACACATGTCCCAACCACCTCAACTGATGATGTTTCACCACTTCATCTATTGATCTGCCATCCTTACCTAGTACTCGTTTCCTAGCATTGCTTTTACGGTTGTCCCACGGTATGCGAGTAATGCTTCTCAGACATCTATGATCGAATACTAGTAACCTACGAACATCTTCTACTCTTAACGGCCATGTTTCGCATCCATATAGGTCCAGGTCTGAAACCAGACTGGTTTTCTATAGTCTGCTCTTCACATGCTCTTGTTAGACGTCTAAGTATAATGGAGGCTAACAATTTAAAAACTATATTAGTTAAACTTATTCCCCTGTGATTGTCACAAGAGGCCTTATGTCCTTTCTTGTAGATTGGGACAATTAGCGACTTAGACCAGTCAGATGAGATTATGTCCAGTTCCCAGATTCTACCTAGGATCTCGGTCAGTCTAACTGTTAAAACTGGACCACCATCCTTAAATATCTCAGGGGTCAATCTATCAGGACCTGCTGCTCTCCCTCCCTTTAGATTTCCTATAGCTTTCTCAACTTCATGTAGACTGGTAGGACTTAAATCGATTTGCCATTCAGGATGACTGAGGATCGTGTGCAACCGAAGTATGGCTCGAGGCTAGTTAAACTGGTCCCTAAAGTGTTCTGCCCATCGGTCCAGTCTCCTGGATTGAGAATGGACAATAAGACCATCCTTTTCCGAGATAGTCTTACACTAGGATTCCTAATACCAGTTTCCTTGATCAGTCGGAAAAGTTGTCTAGTGTTGCCTATCGCCGCTGTCTTTTCCATCGCTTTTGCTTTCGGTGGATGCGAGTGAAATCCACGGCTTCATTCTAGCCTTATGGTTTACCTTGCTATCAGATATCACTGCTGTTTCCACAGCCTTCTTGATATCATTCCAACCTGCCTCCGGATAGGAATCACTTGCATTGTCGCCTAACTTTTTTTCTAGTTCCTCCTGAAATATTTTCTTAGCTTGATTATCATCAAGTAAAGCCCTAAGAGGCTTCCTTACAGTGTCTTTCCTACGTCCAGTAAGCCTCAAACGAATACGAGCTCGCACTAGGGCATGATCTGAATCTATACATGTGCCCCAGAACGAGCGACAGTCCTCTATCGAACACCTCCATCGGTGGCTGATGGCGATATCATCTAGTTGCGTCCAACATTGAGACGACTTCGGGGGTCGCCAGGTCAAAAGATGTTTTTTCTTTATGCTTAAAATTAGTGTTTGCTAGAAATAGGCGGTTATCTGAGCATACTTGCAACAGACGGTCGCCATTGTCTGTTCTTTGAGCCGCGAGACCATAAGATCCACCAAGGTGTCTTTCATTTTCACGTAGTATACCTACTTGAGCATTAAAGTCACCAGCCATTATTACTATATCATAGGGCTTAACCTTTTGGAGGAGGTTCGAAAGCTTTCTGTAAAACTCATCATTCACTTCGTCTGGAGTGAAGTCAGTGGGGGCGTAGGCTGATATGACGAAGAGTCAACGACGGGTGTCCCTATCCTTTCGAATTCTTACTGTCCCGTTTAGTCGGACGACGCACAAGCGACTATCTACTGGGATCCAGTCAAGGAGAGATAGTTCTGCTCTACGACTCAATGCTATGCCTACACCAGCGAGAACCCGGGAAGCAGCATTAGGGCTTCCAGATAGACGAAGAGTAAATCGAGTTGCTTCTTTATCTTGACATGGTGAGGTCAGGTGGATGATGTTACTCGGATCCTGTATGCGCGTTTCCGAGACGCAGCGTACATCGATGGCACGAGATTCTAAAGTCCAAGCTAATGATACCTGTTGCCCTTTTTGAAACAATGTCCGTACATTAAAAGCTCCAACATCTAGTATAGAGCGGGGTTTCAGGAGACCAGAAATGACGTTTCGCGAACTCGCATCGTTTGCATTAGCTGTGCACTGTGATAAATGAATGTGAGAAGAGTTAGTCTTGGAGATAAGAGAGGTACTAGGGGGTGTAGGAAGGATTTGATTTTGACCAATTTGGTCTCGCATGCTGTTACGGGTATGAGGGCGGTTGTCACTTCCCGGCTGCCCACACCGTGGAAGGTTGTTTCTTGAGGAACCTGAAAAGGAAAATAGATTAGTGTTGGTCTTAGAGAACTGGGTGCGTGACCGCAGAGTCCAAGGGACAACTGCTTGAGGCCGGTCACGCACGGCCTTTTTATGAAACGTTTTTTGAGGATTAGCTCCGTTCTTAAAGGTCTTTAGTGGGCACCCTTACCGCCAGAGACGGAAATCCGTGTGTGAGGGGAGGGGTGACATTTTTACGGCCGACCTTTTCTAACCCTTCCTTCCTTGTGAGAAGGCAGCATCGCTGCAGATGCTGGTTGTCCGAGGGAAACGCCTTACTGCTGTCACACCCCTCTGCAGTCAGCAGTACGACTTCGCCCTCAGACCTTGGGTAGCTGCTCTTAGTCTTATCGCTCTCCAATCGACCTGCCTGGCATGGTAGAACCTTCAGGAACATATGTTCCAGCCAGTATAGCTCGGTTGAGTCATCACGATAGGCAAGCCCGACCACCACATCAAGGTAGCAGCTTCGGTCGGATGTGACATCTATACATTATTCATTGATCTAAAGAGCTGCTTATTCTGAACTATTAGGACAACTTGAACCGTTTTTCAAATCAAGTAATTTTGAAATGCAAAAAATCATAAACATTTAACATTCGATCAAAACTAAATGATCTCCACTGAATTCAACTATTTAGGCTGCATCGAAAAATGTTTAAAACCAGTTGAATAATGTGCATTTTGAACGTTTGTGATGCTTTTCGCCCAGCTATCCTTCATGATCCTTCTGGACTTTCTATTAAAGAAGACACGGTCTGTATGGTTCTGTGCAGTGTAATCTGGTGAAATCCGTATGGCTTCGTGGATGAGTTTATGTGGGAATATGGTGCTACTTTTGACCAGTATAATGAGGGTTAGTTTTTCACCGGAAGAGATTGCTAATCCCGTGCCCGAAATCGCTTCTTTATCCTGGCTTGAGACTAGCAGTAACCCTAAAAGGTTTCCAAACGGAGTACTTGCATAGATAGTGATTATTCAACAACGTATCACTAATGACTGCCAACTACCGAGCAGATAATTTTGAGCATTGTTTTACCAGTTTCAGTTTACTAGCATACAAACGGTATTTTTATTAACAGATATGAAAATTAGAAATTTAATCCCCCACGGACAATCAGATCAGTTGTCAACATCTTAGTTACGTGTGAATTTCCACGATTACGTTTTCGATTGACAAACTACAAAAATTAGCACAGTTTTGTACTTCAGATAGATTACTAGTTTTATTTTATTTGTATTATAGGGAATTTCCGGAGATTTTTCGAAATTCAAATCACAAACTGACATTAGCGGGAACACTATCAGAAACCTAGAAATACTGAACTGAACCCACGACCTTTGGTCTTGAGCGCGATTGCCCTAATTATAAACCAATAAGCTGGAATATCTAAGTTCAAATGATTCATGATATTGCACAACCGTGTTATATTGTCAGCGGTGGATAACTTCTTTGTTAAGTGAGACAAAACGAAATTAAAGGAACTATTCTACAATATTATCGAAAAGTGTCTATCTTCACTTCCAGATAACAGTGTTCAATATATCCCTACTGCCGAAAGATTTCTAGAGATTTATCCTTCAAGAACAAGTCCTTACCGAGTAGTGAATTCATGTGAACTTAACAATTTCTAGGATATACCTGACAAGCTACAAAACGTATACACAAAGTTTTCGAAAACTGAATCTCGAAAACATCCATCCTAAAAAATCTTTCTCTTCATTCATGACAAGCAATTATCATATCCAAAATTTTGTTTCTTATATCCACCATATAATAAGCTTTACAAACTTTCAAACAAACCGTCCTAATTAAAATAACAGAAAAAAGACATTCACATACATCCAATCAGTTGTATTAACATATAAATAAATACATGTGAGTGCTGAAGGTGAACATTTCAATGATAAGTGATAAAATAAAATAGAAAAAATACACACACACACACAATAATCCATTACAGCCAAATAAAAAGAATAAAAAGAGTAAAAAAAAAAGTAGAAAACTATCTGTAAACAATGACCACAATGAAGACAACGACAACGACAACAACAACAACAACAAAATAGAACAAACAATAATGATAACAAAAATATGCTCAATTAAATGTTGACTGATCTTGTCAAGTATAATATTATTGTTATTATTTTACTATTCGTAGGTAGGGTACTTATTTTAACATGATCATTAAAAAACAGAAAGTTCACTTTTGACCTTTCACCTTTTTAATTCCATCATCTATCCTTAGTTATGTGCACTCAATCACTTACATTGTGGGATGATAAGATAAGAAAGTAGTATCAAAAAGAAAAAAAAAAGGCAGTCTACACTGACAGATTAACACAATTTTAATATTATTATTATTATTATTGTAATGAGATAAAGAGTATTGAAAAATAAAATTTATGAACGTTGGAAAAAAAAGATACATACATGTAGTATCTATCATAAAAGAAAGTCTTGCTTGAGATTCAAAAAATTTTTTTATTTATCTGTAAAATAAAACAAAACAACCACAGCCATTAATTGGATTTATGAGATGAATTGTCAACGACTTGTTGTTTAATAATTTGATATAATTGATGAAATACAGAGGAATTTTCAATATCATTACTGATATCCTTTGTTGCATTGGTAGTAGTAGTAGTAGTAGTTGGAGTAGTAATGGGATGATTAATTTTATTATTGCTTAATGTATCACAATGATCCTTGATCAAAGCTAGAAAATGTTCACGTTCAGTTTGACGTTTATTATGTAATATCTCTGATTCCGATTTCAAAATAGGTTTTAATAAACCATCTGTAACAAAATGATAAGCAGCTAAGCATAAAAGATCATTTATGTAGAGATTGACACCGGATTTGACGATGAATGAATCGGGAGAAAGTGAGTGATCATGATGAGTATTTGCATCAGTGTTGATATCGAATGAATTATTTGACAACTTATAAGTATGACATAAAAATAGCCTGATTGAACAGTAGAGATACATGAATGAATAAGAAATGTAATATATATGTAAATACATAGTGTTAAGGAAAATACAGTCAACACGTAAATAGACTTATATCTACATATATAAATCATCTACTTAATTCACTTACATTTACTTGTTTGGCACAATTTGTATTGTGTTATTTTAAAAAAAAAAGAGAAACATAATAGAGATATCTATGGTATTACACTTTTACATCATATGATATGATCGATCTATTGAGTTTGGTAGGCATAATAAATGTTTGAATTAATGTCATAATTTAACTGAATTTCGAGATATATTATAAAATGAATAATCCTATTGTAATCTAGAGCAGATAGAATGTGACTAGAGCAATGGTATTCAAAACAAGTGTTTCATTCTTCTTGGAACTGGTCAAAAGAATGTACATGCGCCTTAGAACCAAATAACCTAATGCTTTAAAAGCATTTGAGTTATCCACTTAGCTAATCAATCTATATAACCATTCAAATGTGAAACGGATATGAGATTGAACTCAATTTGAAATGGTTTAATCAAATGATCTGGTTGTTGATATTTTTGACTAAAATTTGATCAATCTTGGTTGGTATATATATGGGCATCCTGTACGAATTACTTCGATATAGTAATTACGAAGCAAGCTTATATACAATAGATTTATCCAGATGAAAACCTCAAAGTAAGGAATGCTACTAGACTATACGATAAGTACTTATTATTTCAAGTAGTTATAAGGAAACTTTAGTACTTACTTCAGATCACCGTAAAATATAATGTAGTCAGTGGTCGAAGACGCTGAATGATCGTGATAACTTAAATATATTCTATTTTAGTAACCTTTTATAAATTCATATGTCTTCTTATCTTTCAACATTCATAACTCCCTTATTTTTAAGACTTCTATGCTGATTAGTTTGTTTGTGTCGCATCAAAGACCTCACAGTGTGTCATTAAATCGGTTATTGCTTCAAAAAATATACAACAACGTTTAACTATATATATATATATATATATATGCATATACATTAACAAAGGATACGCTGTGCGTAGTTTCTGATCTGTAGCTGCAGCTAATAAGCATACAGTACAAGCCCATATTGCTAAATTAGAAGGTTGACGACTTAACAGCGTAGGGAATGAAAGAAGTATCCATTGTCGTATTAAATTTTGACCATTTTCAGTTTGCATAAAACCTTCAAATAACTAAAGATAAAAGATAAAAAAATTTATTATGAAGCAGTAATAGAAGATAAAACCTAGTAAATATGAGCATTTTTACATTTAGACATTCAAAACCATGAATGCGAATTGAATTGTCTGTTACAAGTTAATAGAATGATAAATCAATGGTACGATAAGATCTAGCCAGTGAATAAAAGATGAGTTAACTGTACATCAACATTACATGCGACGACAGTACATACCTTTAATGATGAGTATGTGGTGCCCTACCAACCTACCAATTCTGTCACACATTTCCATAATGCTGTGTTGCACCATTTTATGCAGTGTGTGCCTTGATGTCCATAGTGGACTCGTTTTTTTGTTTAAAACAAACCGTATAAATTTTAGTATGGCACAAGTCATCAGTGTATAATGCATTTCACTGATTTCCGAGTTGTATTGACTGACTGGGTTGTATACGAACGATCAGCTGTTTTGCACATATCATAAAATTTCAAAAAAAATTGTTTAAAAAATATTTGAGATATATTTTACCTCAGTCAAAGTTGAAGCTGCTAAAATTGGAAATGTGTGATCAACACGAGCGAATTCACCTAAGGCTTTATTTAAAACAGAAGTTGGTAGAGAATCACAACCAATTACAGATGCTGAAAGAGCTGACTGTTTATTTGCTGATTCTGGAGTGATTAATAAACTAGTAACAGTTTGAGTCACATCAATACTGATCAAAGGTAATAATCTTGCAATCAAACGAGCTTCGATAACACTTGTCCAAGCACTCATAGTCCAAGGACTTTGTAATCCATGAGTAGGTTGGACGGGAGAGTTAATGAGTGATGTTCCACCACGAAGTCTTTCCCATAGACAATTGAGAGATTCTTGTGTAATAGCTGCAATATTTTCAAAATCCTGTAGAATTGATGAAGGAAGCGATTCAAGAGGGCTATTGTCAGAGACTTGACATGGGAGTCTCATTGAGGACTGACCAGATGTATCTGAAGTACCTATTCGAATTAGGAAGATAGTTAAACGAATATTGCATGATTCACAGTTATGCAGTCATACTTTGCGATATAAAATAAAATAAACTTCACACAAATCAGGGAAATTCTACGAGTAAAGGAATATTTAGTTATATGTATTAACTAGTATCATAGTGAAAAAGTGGTAACACTTAATATTCAAATATTCAGTCATTCTTATTATCTAAATGTGATAACATTCTTAATAACATTAATCATCTGTTAATAATCTCTAAAAGGAATGATATATTTAATATCGATTATTATTTGTTTCTTCGACAAGCCTGTCAATATAGACAAACTTATGTAACGCTTATGGGATTATGTGCATCAATCTTGGGAGAAACATATCGTCTACGACACATAATATTGTTAGCACGTGGCAGGAGAATGTATTTAGTGTGGAATGGTTGGAGATAGTTGATAAAAGACCCGAGACCTAAGTTTTAAGCTAATTAGTGAATATAACGTCGGACTTTCTTTATCTTCTAAATTCCGTATATCTCCATCTTGACGAAGCGCTACTATAGATCACGAGTCGTTGGCACAATTTCTTTATTATTCGAAATATTCAATGATTAATACAAATATCGGGTTTAATACAAAAATATATAGTCGATAATGCCACAATGATAAAAGTACAAAATATATGTGAGGTGCTACACTGTACAACGGTCAAACAACTGATTCGACCTAGTACATAACAACAGGCACTGCAAACAGAACTAAAAGAGGACTCTTTATATTGAAGGAACTAAAATGTTTATAGGTGGTTCATTTAGTATCATCTAGTAATTCTAACAGAAAAACTCGATTATGTGATATGCCTACATATATGTCGAGCCCACACGGCTTACCCAGACTTCAGACAGTTTAGTCAACCTGTTCTTTTCGAGTTATTCACACGTCTTCCTACCTTGCCAACTATTCGCTTTTATCTTGGATATTGCTATTCTAGTGCGTGTGTATGTGTGCATCTTACTTCGCTCATCGCATATCTAGCTTATTTTGTTTGACTATAAATACTGAGTCACGCTTCCCTGCATGAAGTTAGCTTGCCAACCTTCCTCTACTTCACTTTGCTTTGCTGAGGCTTGGTATTCTGAAGTCTGCCAGCATGAACGATTGGTTGAAGTAAACTCACATGACCGAATCCGATTAACATTGTAACATATCCAGTCCCTAATGTGTTTTCAAGGTCAATGATGTCTCAAGTTGAGCTGTTTATTCAACAATTCGATGAAAATGTCTCTCAAGCTACATAAACATTTCCGATGTTGATAATAGTACAACTTTGAGTGTAAAAGTAATGAAATCAAAACTCACCTGACATATCAGCTGGGCTAATTTTATTATTAATATCCTTTTCATAATTTATGCTGGTACTTTCTGATGGTTGAGTTTGATGAATACGTCGATAATGTTGAATACGATCATTTAGTCGTCCTAAATTTGCGTACATACAAGTTAGTAGTAAACGAATAGCAAGAAAACTAATATGCGGCGAACGACAGGTTCGTATTCGATTGATACACATTTTCTGTAGACTCTGTGATTCACAAACAAAATTGTAGAAACGGATTAGTATCTTGATACATGAAATTTAGTGGTTATCCTCTGTTTGGGAAAAAGATGGCAACTTAATCCAATCTCTAGTATTTTTACAAAGAGTATTGGTTACGTAAAGCACATTCAAATCTAACGAGAAAAAGTAAGGAACTATCTCAGATTCCATAGCGTTTAACTGGACGATTTTTAGGAATCTCAGTAACATAAAACATTAGTTAGTTAGAGTAGAATCTTTCAGTTGTTTAGTAAACAAACAACCTCTAATCTTCTAAAATTCACTGAAGCTTAATTCATACATCCAAAAGGTAAAAGTTGTTATTCCTTTTCTACTCTGGTCGCTTGATAAGTTGGAACAAAAAAGTGAGTTTATGTTTTTTTCTAATTCACTGTAAAATTGTAACATTTTATTCATAATGTCTGTGATATTGGTTATTAGATTTACTGGCGTAATACTACTTCAGGTCAATATGTTTGGTCAGTGTGATATTTATGTTCTTTGTATAATTTTGGGTCAACTATGGAAGTGCTTTATAGTCCACATATGCATCTATTCATTTGTATGAAACTTATCAACTAGAAACTATGCGTGTAAAATCAGTCCATAGATTGGTAGGCTTGGTATAATGATGATGTGATTTTGAACGAACTGTTTTATGTAAGCAGTCAGTAAATTTGAATTTTTACTAGTCTTAGTGCTTTCACCTCGAGTCATTGTAAGTGTGATGGTTGCTGTTTACAAGTATAAGCAGTAAGACTGCGGATACAACAGACCTGATACGTACATAATAGACGTGACTCCAGGGATAATGCAACTCTTTATTACGTTACGTTATTTTTTAAGACATTCCATTTTATGATGTCATCAGTCCATCATTTAGGCTGTGATTTTTTTTGAATGTCTCAGCTTACGTCATATAATTCTACATTGTAGTTAGCTGGTGTACCATTAATGCACTAAGTAATTACTTAAATTTGGCCTTGATCGACGCTTGAGAACTTTCTTTTGGATTTAACATGAATCAGTGACCTTTTATCTAGTATTTTCGTAATAAGTTGGATGGTGGCTAACAGTGGAATTCAAGATACGAGTTTCGTTCCACATGAGACTCATCCGTTGGATGGACCTGACACCTAATGTTGGTGTTCATACTGTAACTTAAATTCAATAGTTTTCATTTCAAACGACAATCACCCTATCCATTGAGCTACTAAGTTAAGATAGCCATTGGCTTCTGTAAATAAACAATAACTCTATTTAGTATTTTTAGCTCTTTTTGTTAGTCATATCATGCTGATATGTTTTCATGCGAAATTCCAATCAACTTCATTCTCATAAGATATGTTAAACTTTAGTTGAAAATTTCGTTTAGAGATATGAAACATTGTAAACAACTGATGAGAACAAAATGAATGAAAGTTGTTCGAATTAATTTCTTCTTCTTGCTCTCTCTCTTCATATTGATAAAGAGAATTTTACATGGATTAAGATGAAAAAAAATACAATGAATTTTATCTGTTGTGATTGATTTTAAATTGTGTTATATTGAGGGGTTATAGTTAATGGTTTGTGAAGTGTGAAAGACTGAAAAAAAAAACTTACACTTTTCTACATCATAAACTGGTCTGCGCTTTTGTTTAGTCAGTCAGTTATATTTCCTAACTTACTGCTTTATAGTAAACAAAATTAGGTATAGAGTAGTAAGGAAAATAAAATTATCACAAATCAATTTATATTATATAAATGAACAGAAGTTTTGATACAGTTAACTATTAAAATGTGATAGAAAATTGTAAAACGGAACACTTCTTACACCGATAGCGCCTTTACCAAGACGACCAATATAAATAAGACGTTCAATGCCTTGACACCAAGCCATATGAACTGGAAAAGAATAACTCAAATCTGTTGTAGTCCCTGTACTCAGTGTTGAACATTTCTACAAGAAATGCAAGATAATAAAAATAGGAAAAGAGCATAATATGATTTTGCAATTAAAGAAATCTCAACGAAGTATAAGTAACGAATGCAATTTCACATAACAAATAATGGAGAAGATAAATTGCGGTGAATGATTTATTTATAGTATTTGGAAAATTTAGCCTTCATAGCTCAATCGTCAGAGCACTGGTCTTGTAAGCAAGGGGTAAAGATTTTGATCCTCCCTGGGGAAAGCAGCATCCTTCTGGGTGCTCGTCATCGCTCTCCATTTAGGAAATTGTAATTAGCTATTTTTTGTAAAAGTGAAATATTAGGAGAAAGATATATCATCACTACGTTTTATTAGTTTATCATTAGAAAGGCTTTTGAAAGATACTCATGAAATTTTAAGCAGATAATTTTTCCCGTTCGACCATCGATAATTGTTTTGGTAGAAGATATAAGAAATTTATACACAAAGTTGGAAGTAATTGGTAAAAGATGTACGGTAGCGCTGTTAGGTTTTCTTTATCTTGGTAACATTATTTTATGTAGAATAGAAAGACAGCAGCTAACCGCCAAATCCAAAATGTGAATTTCGTTTTCTCTAGAACTCACTGGCCGGATGTACTCACAGCCCAGTGCTGATTTTCATTCCTATCTCGAAATGAAACCGTTTTATTCGAAACGCTTGAAGCTTGATGTCAACAAAAATTGATAAAGTTTTCAGTTCTCACAATATCCACAACGCAATAGCTCAAATCATTCCTAATAATGATATCACTCTTATTTGGTTGGAGTTTTTCTTTTGATTGTTTCCTACTTTGTCATGCCATTTTTTTTGTTTTAACTCACATGAGTTTAATTTAATTTACTTCCACTTCTTACTGACTAATGCCCATATTCACACTTCATTCTAAACAGCATAATTGGAAACTGCTGGTCAGCTTACTGCTAATTTAATCAATATTTTTCTGTATCAAGTAGTTGAGTAAACTAATGTATTTAATCATTTTAACTGTGTTCAAATCTTTGCTATACTCTGCCAATATGTTTACATTAACTATTGATCAACAACATCATTCCAATCAGTATTTAAATTTAAAATATCTAAATATTGTAAAATGAAAGAAGTCGATGAGACTTTAGCAAAATTACACAAAATTCATATTATGCTATTTAAATAATTTTTATATAAATAAATACTTACAGTATTATTTGTTCGTTTTGATTGATTCACTATAGGCACATCACTAAGCATAGATGATGCTAATCGAAATAATATAGCTGTTAAACCGGATAGCATTTCTCTAATACCCATACCTGAATCTGTTACAATAGGATAGATTGGTGGATCAGAAAAGTGTTCAGTTAGGAAAAATGCTGTTGATAATACAGTTAATTGATGTTGTTCTATGTGATCCGTTAAGTCAATATTTGATAAATTGACCATAGAAGCTGAAAATGCAATGTAATCGATTATTTTTATTATTATTGCTGGTTAAGAACAGGTCATTAAATAAGGAAAATTTAGAAACTGCAAAGAAAGTTATCTTGAAAAAACAATTAAGCTGACAAAATTAGTAACTTCGAAGCACTGAACGGCCAATTCGTCTTAGTAAGGGACTCAAACATGTGCTCACTAGTGAGGAAATTCTCAGTTCTAGTGAGAGGATGTGACCAGTGGAGTTCAAACGTTTCAGGTGGATAAGGTCACGTAATATCGTGGATTAATTGAAGTTAGACAGTAACACCGTTAGATGCCGGCTCAGCGGTCTAAAGGTTCAGTGTTCGCACAAGAGACTGAAAGTCTTGGGTTCGAGTCCCGCGTGTGGAGTTCTAGATGCGCACCGATGATGAGTCACATACTAGGACGAAACGGTTATCCAGTGCTTCCTGGTTTCTAATAGTAATCTAACATTGATTAATTCATGATTTCAATGAAACTCAACAATCTTTAAAACCTTATAGTGGCAAAACAACGCTTAACAACAAAATGTGCATACTACTACTTATAAGTGTCACTTTAAAGTGGAAGCAGAAAAACAGGAATAATCTACTCATTGTGTGTGTGTGAAGCAGGTACTTTAAATCAACCAAAATACTTTTCATTCTAATATATCTACTGTATAATAATAATGTACATGGATTTTAAATTTTTTAAGTAGAATTTGGTGAACTAGGGACTGTTATTGTCAACCAAAATATTATATTTTTATAATATTCTGATGTAATTGACTATTTGGTGTAATTGACCTATCAGTAACACTATTTAGCGGAGAATGATTTCAGTTCAATAGTAAATGAACAAAAAATATGTCTTTTACTTAAATCATGGATAAATCATCGTTAGACCACCTTTAGAAACCCAGAAGCACTGGACGGCCGTTTCGTTCTGGCATAAGACTCATCAGCGGTGCCCATCCACGACTCCAGGAGGAAACAGACGTCCAGCGCTTCCAAGTTTCTACTGATAGTCTAATGATGACCGACTCATGATTTCAGTTATAAACAACAATCTACATAACTCTCTAATGAAAGATACGTTTTTCCCAGATAAAAATATATGCTTTTGTTGTTTTTTCAATACTATGATGTAATTACATAGCAGTAATTCATAAAATTCACAAAATAATACGATAAACTCACATTCTTTTTCCACACTAGGAGTACTAGTGACTTTGCTAGCAGCACCTGGATGAAGTACAGCTTGCATGAATCGTTTCATACCGGATGATCCAGTAGACGAAACGGATAAATCTTGATTACCTAATGTTTCTGTACCTAGTAAATTAGTTGTCATTGAATTGCAGAATATAGTGTTAATCTTTTTTTCCAGATAATTGCATAACTAAAGCGTAGAAAATCGATAGAAAGTGAAGTATGCAGAAATGAAAGGACTAATGTAATGAAGAAAATATGTTACTTCAATTCATAGAAATCGGTATTATCTGTCAGTTAAAACTTGGAAAATAATAATTTTTTAGTGTACACGCATATGAATTAAGTAAGTCTTTAACAGACTAAAACGCATATTTAACTTTTACAGGCAGCGAAATTTTAGTTTGCTTTATGGAAATGTATTCTTGCTGTTAAACTTAAAGGTCTAACTTTCGTACTCGTGCGGTATGTTGAAGAATCTTAAATTGGGATTATTTGGCCATTTTTTTACCATCTGGTTTTAAGTAGTTTAACTGATATTAGTCCGTAATAAAAACTCTGTTTCCACGATGTCTCGTATCATCTGTTTACTTTTAGACGAATACAAATTCTTGGAACAAAGATTCATATTTTACGCTTGACCACATGAAAATAATTCTGAACTTTATATACATGAACTTCATATACATTGAAAACCATAATTAAGCAGGCATCATTTTTAAAATTAAACTCTCAAGGAATAAGAGAATACATTCACAATATTGAATGGTATATATTATGAACTGAGAGAATTTTCAAACTTTATACTAATCGTTTTTAATTTTGAAACTTAATGATAACATATGATTGTTTGACGGTTATGAGCTCAGTACCATACAAAGTAGCAAATGTGTACATAGCTAACAGATTTAAAGTAGTTATGTGACAAGTATCCTTGATTTCTTGTATAATTTTTAGGTTATGTGAATTCAATATAAAAATCATCATTAATACTTACATATGTATAAAGTACATTTAACAATGATGAACCAGTTGGTGGACTATGTTGTTGTAATTGTTGTTGATATGGTTGTCGTCGAATTAATAATGCTGCATGTAATAAATACATTGCACTATGTAAACCAGCATTTTGTATTGTCAATAAACTAGAATTAATAGCATTCATTGTTTGTTTAACAGCTGGTTCAAGTGAATTTGATTGAAGTACACAGGAATTTTTTGGTGAACTATTTATTAATTCTAATACTGCAGTACATTTTGAAATGCCTAATGCTAACCATAAATGTATTGGTGATTGAAATTCATTCCATGTTGGTAATTGTTTTAATGCTATTTTTTAAAGAAAGAAAAGGTGAAAATATGAAAGAAAAATAATGTACATTCAGTGATTCAAATGAATAAATAAACATTATAGTGAGGATACTTTTATGACGAGGCCACAGGACTCCCACGCCTTTAGACAATCTAACTAATTCATTTTACCGGAGTTATTATTCACATGTGTCACTACTTACTTCGCTTATCGCATGTCTGGCTTATTTTTGTCTGACTATAAATGCTTAGTTATATCTCATTACATTGAGTTGGCTGGCCCGTCTTCTCCACATTGTTTCGTTTTGCTTTAACGCTTGGTATTCTCGTTTGTCTGCTTATATGAATGCTTGAACGATTGGCTGAAATAAAATCATTCAACCGAATCTGTATTTGATTTCTTATAAACGTCGTCGCACAAAAAGGGTTCACATAAGTATGGTATACGGAAACTGAATAGAAGATTTACTTCCCCTAATACTCGACAATTCGTAAATACTCGAGTCATCACGGGCCATTAAAATGGAGAGTCCTATTTAGTATTCAGAGCAGCCACTAATGTAGTAAGCCTGGCGTCGAATCTAACGCGACCATTAAAAATTGGCGAACCTTGACGTAGAATTTAAAGTTGCTGCCTCCATCACAAAAGTAGTGAGCCCGACGACGAACATAACGCAGCTCATTGAAACATTAACAAGGTAATAAAGCCTTATGGCAATCAGTTAACCTTTAGACTATTGAATAGGCTTTGAATGGCTTACATTTTTAACTGTCTGTTCGTGATATTTCGCCAACCATCATCATACAATGTTATTGATAATATTTGTCTCATTCCAGAAAGTTGAACTCTACTGAAGACTCAAGGTATTATTACATTAAAGAGTGTCCAGTTTTAGGACAACTAAGTGGAATAGGTAAATATTAGGTACTAAGTTTCACTTACGAAATGTGTAATTTCATTTTAAATTGCATAAAATAACTACTACATATTTACATTTGTCAACAGAATATCAGCTACAATAAAATTATTTTGAGAAAGCTAAATAATAATTGTTGGAAAAAAAAGGAATTACATAATAGTTTGTGAATATATATCCGCCACTTAAATCAGTGAATTTTTGTATAGACTTAGATATGGCCTAAGCCGAAGCAGGTACTTATCTTGAGGGACCACTCTTTGAAACTTTCGACAAAGGTCTAATCCACAAGATAGTGGAGTGATGTTAAGAGATGCAACACATGATAGTCAGTAGCCAACAACAGGTTCGTTCACTATTTTCTATCTCAAAATTCAGGACCCCATGTGCACCGCTGGTTTAAATTCATGGTTTTTCAACACCTTTAGGTGGACCTTCCAAACACACACCTAGTTTGCTTTTTGTCCTCTTCATTTCGTTAACACTGCCGCGATAAGGAAGTCAGTGAGACTTCCTAGTAGTGGGTAATATGAAATTACATTTCCATTAGTAATCAAAATGGCATTTCGCATATAAATCTGTCACTAGAACGCTCAGTGCACTATCAGTAATTTTGTAACAATCTTTTGAAGTGATGATCAGATATGAGCAATTATATATATATATATATATATATATATATATATATATATATATATATGGTGGGAAGAGTTGTACCATAAGAATTTCTAGAGGCTCATAAGAATGAGGTGTTTATACTGATAAATCACTGAATAATCATCTGTGTCATGTTTCAAAGTACTTAGTACTGATCGAAATTCAGCGATTCAATCACTAATAATAGGCCTAATGAATTTCGAAATCCCAATGCAGATTATTTGAAATTCAATGGTTAAAGGCAAGCAATCAAGATAACTTGATCGGGGCTGAGAACTAGACAAGGTGATACTGATTTATACTAAATGAACTATCAGTTTGAGCAAAACTTAGGCTTAAAATTTAGTAACGATAGATCAATTAAGTGTAAAGTGAAAATGAGCTGAAGAAA
Source organism: Schistosoma turkestanicum (assembly GCA_944470395.2). Classification (NCBI taxonomy): domain Eukaryota; kingdom Metazoa; phylum Platyhelminthes; class Trematoda; order Strigeidida; family Schistosomatidae; genus Schistosoma; species Schistosoma turkestanicum. Next base: position 21,235,907 of record OX103971.1, read on the forward strand.
GACTAACCCTAACCCATTTCCATTTGATGATGTAGTTAGTCAGTGATAATTAGTTGAGTCTCATATTATAGATATGGTTAAAAATAGTAATCGTGTTCCATAGAATTACATTATCATTACTATCGTTAATAGTTTACATTTATCCGATTGGTTATTTTCCAATATCATAATTCAAAATGTAACATGTATGGCAAGATTCATTTTTATGTGGTAGACCAATACATTCTACCAGATAATATTATCAGTTGAATATATAGAATATAATTATCAGGATTCATATATATGAAGAAAATGAAAGCCATAATAATAGCCAAACAAAATGATTACCTACTTACCATCTTGTAAATGATCATTTAACCAAATAAATTGTTCTTGTGTTGTAAATAAATCTGATAAAATAATAGCTGATTGTAGAATTGATTGCCAAACATCAAAAGCTGGTCCTTTTATTGTTGTTGATTTTTGTTGTTTTATTTGTTTATTAAAAGAATTTTTATTGAATAAAGTAGAAGAGGCAATTGGTGAATTCGGTGTTAATAATTCAACAAGTTTTGATGTGCCCAGCAATAATGTATTCATATCTTCATTATCTGATCGTATAGAAGGGCATGGTTCTGGTTTAAGACATGAATGATAAAATAATTGTAATGATTGAAGACATGAAAATAAAGGATCTTCATAATTTTGTAATGTGACAATATTGGCTGAACGTGAATGATTTGATTTTGTAGCTAAAAAGAAATAGGCAAATAATTATTAATCAAAATTGGTAAATATGAATAAACATATTTGCTAGTGAAACATCTTCCTAAATAGACCGTTAATCTGGAAAAACCATAAGTCAATATCAAAGACTTCGAAAGGTGAGCGTGATGAAATCGAGTTTCAATTCAAAGATTAGTAACTGTGTTTTCGTCTAAATATGTTGTACATAAACTGGTTAAACAAATGAAGTACCAATTTCGCAAAACAACTCGTTTATACAAACATAAATAACTCATTCATCATCCCGACCGTAGCTGCTACCTTGACGTGGTGGTCGGGCTTGCCTATCGTGATGACCCAACCGAGCTATACTGGATGGAACATATGTTCCTGCAGGTCCTACCATGCCAGGCAGGTCGATTGGAGAACGATGAGACTAAAAGCAGCTACCCAAGATTTGAGGGCGAAGTCGTACTGCTGACTGCAGAGAAGTGTGACAACAGTAAGGTGTTTCCCTCAAACAAGCAGCATCTGCAGCGATGCTGCCTTCTCACAAGGAAGGAAGGGTTAGAAAAGGTCGGCCCTAAAAATGTCACACCTCCCCTAACTCACGGATTTCCGTCTCCTTGGGTAAGGGTGCCCATTAAGGGCCTTTAAGAACGGAGCTAATCCTCTAAATACCTTTCATAAAAAGGCCGTGCGTGACCGGCCTCAAGCAGTTGTCCCTTGGGCTCTGCGGTCACGCACCAACACTAATCTATCTTCCTTTTCAGGTCCCTCAAGGAACAACCTTCCACGGTGTGGGCAGCCGGGAAGTGACAACCGCCCTCATACCCGTAACAGCACGCGTACCCGTAACTCATTCATCATATGTTTGAGCTTTTGTGCGCAAGCTCATCTGTGTGATCTGCCTTCGAGTCCAGGAGTAGCAACTAGCCTTCACTACTTTTATAAATCAATAGGCATAGTTTATATACCAGACTGCACCACATCATGAAATAAAAATGGTACATGAACGAGCCAAAAGTGGATAAGGGAAACTGTTAGTAATAGATTGGCTTTCAATCGGGAATAGTAAATCTCATGATAGTACTTAGTGAGTTAACCAAAAGATTACGAATTCGGTAATCTAGTTATTCAGTCATTTTACTACAAATTTATAATTAATAATGATAATAATAATAATAATAATAATAATAATTCGGAAGACAAGCTATTTCAGATTCATCCAACCAACTACTAAGAAAGTCGTTAATGTCATGATTTAATTTGACTCATAAATGATATTTTTGATGTATTAAGCAATTAATAATCGTCAGATGAATTTTATTTAACACTTCGCTCTCATTAATCATAAAGTGAGAAATGTCCCCAGTTTAATTGTTACACCTTAGAGAATAAACCATAAAAAGATATTCTGATCAAATAACCAATTAAAAAACGATTTAAATTGTGGAGTAATCGCTGTCTGAAGATAAAAAACAATACAGAAAGACAATATTCTGCTTACTTTGATTTTACAGTTAAGACTAAAAATAGTTGACTAAATGAATTCACACAAATAAATAGCTTATTTACTCAGCATACAGTTTATATGTATGTCGAAATAAACGTGATGTTACACAATCTAATCTATTGACAAGGGATTAACTGGTATGAAATGATAAAGAAAATGCCTCCTTGGAAAGTTAATCAATTCAATGAACTAGCTAGGTATTCATGACATTACAGTGCAAAAATACTACTCTTTCAATATAAATGGCTGTTTGTTTTTTGTTCCACTTTGACAAACAAATGTCGGATATGAGCGCACACACACACACACCTACATACTGACACAATTACAAGAATGAAAAAAAAAAATATTCCCACAAAATATCATTCTTTAAAAAAAGCACTAAAAAGAAAACAAATTAGTCATACAAATGTTTGTATCTATTCTTTCTGTGTGTGCAAGTAAACAAAGACAAGTTAATTTGTTTTTTTTTCAATGATAACAAATAAGAAAGCTAGATTTACAAGTGAAGTCTATGGTTTGGTGTTTTTTCTTCATTGAAAAAAGAAGCGAAATGCATCTCTCAAGGTCACTTGTAAATGATGCGTTGTAGTTCAGATAAATACGGCTATTTGTTTATTTTTAATCAAATTGTTTTGTTGTAGGAACAAAGTAACAGTGTTCCAGTAATTGGAAACTAATTGATGAAAAACAAAATAACTGTAACTGTCAGAAGAATAATTATGAACAGAAGATTGTAGGGAATGTTATAGTTGTTACTTAGTTAGTCAATTTTCCAAATCGAAATAGAGCTAGAGAAAGACACGCACACACACACACACAGAATTGGTTAGTTGATTTATGGCGTCGAACATTCTTTATCTCTTCGAAATTTTGTATATCTCCGTCTTGTTGACCGTTACTATAGAACACGAATCATTGCCACAATTTCTTTATTATTCAAAATATTTTAATGATTGATACAAACATTGGGTTGATTCAAAAATATATAATCGATATTGCCATCGAATTATTTGAACAGTTAATCGATAAAGCTAGTCAAGCGACTAGCATGCCCAAGCGTGCACAAGCGTGCACGCGCATATAAGCTCAATAATGATAATAGTACAAAATGTATGTCAGGTGCTACAGATTGCATTGCTTACGTTAGGAATAAAATTTTTTAAAAAAAAATTATACGAGGGCTTCATGTTCAAATTTGTACACTTTCAAATCTTGATACTAGATTACGATAGTACAAATAAAATACATGATGGTTTCTGATAGGTTGATTACTTCAATAATTCTTACTAGCATTCTAGTAGCTACAAGTAGACTAAAACTCTTAGGGCGCAGTTTTGGAGGTTTGCGTTTTTTACACATTTGAAATCATCAATCAATCATTGCTAGACCACCATTAGAAACCTGGAAGCACTGGATAGCCGTTTCGTCCTGGTATGGGACTCATCAGCAGTGCGCATCCACGACTCCTGCTCCTTGCAGGATTCGAACACGGGACCTTTGGCATCGAAGGCGAACGCCTTACCATCGGACCACTGGGCCGGCATCCAACGGTGTTAATGTCTAACTCTGATTGATCTAGGGATTTTGGGCGACCTCATCCATTTGTCACCAATGACAATGTTTTATCTTTTTGGTTGTTCAACTACTTATCAAGCACTTCCTTATTCTGTTTTTATATATTATTGTCAGTAGGATTTCATCTATAAGTAATTAAACAAAGAGATATAAATCATTAGAAAATGAGAATAAAACTCACTTGGTAAAGTGAGAATAGGTTGAGAAGTCGTTGGTTTTGTTGTTGATTGTAGCTGTTCACTTTCACTGGTATGTTCCACATCAACAGATGACCATGTGGTTGAGTTAGGATTTTCTCGCATCTCTAAACGTCGAATTAATCGATCTACAGCGAATTGACTAGGACCATCTGAGAACCAATCAGTTAGACGCTCTAAATTCATTAATTCTAAATCTTCAGTTTCATTTATTTGATTCATGTATGCAGAATATGTTGTATAGGCGAGAGGGTATTCACTGGAATTGTTCATATAATCCTGTTCGCGTTTAATTAAAGTTAGTAGTGAAATCAATTTCCGACCAAGTCTTCGTTTTTTAATGCAGAAGTTAATGAACAGAAATCAAGAAAAATAAATATGTGAATTAACATCAGTTGTTTAAATGAAATCAAAACTACAAATAAGTCGTCAACGGACGATGAATAACTGTTCATATGTAGTTGTCATTTACCAATTTATTTTTGCTAAAAAGCATAGATGTAATGTTACTAAAATGCATCGCTGAATAGTAAAAACTAAAAATCTAAAGGATAAAAGAATTTCACTACGTTTTTAAACATACTATGTGTTAATCATGAGCATTGGATAGTATCAATATGCTTGCAGCTATTACGAGTTCATCTTACTCGGTAAACGGAACGAAGATCAATGATTCAGCGACACGATAGGCTACGCTAATCCGATCGTCTTAGGTCCCACTAACCACAGCAAGAAATCTTGATAAGACATAGAGAAATGTATTCCACAGGCTCCCAAAAAATATGAGATCCATAAGCACACAACTAAAGCTTATTTATGCAATGATAAAACGCCCTTGGTGAGAGCCACAAAATAGTGTACTATAATAATCTATCACACAATGACAGTTAAGGTTTTACCAAGTGGGAAATGCTAACTGAAGGTCAACTAAGCGTCCTTGGAGCGAGAACATAAAATTAAAATTCCATAATAAAATTACGAATTAGGATCTTTTCCAGTTCTGGGGATCTAAAGTCTCTAAGAAGTATAAAAATTGGGTCCATGAAACGTTACTAATCGTTTTGAAACATTTCAAATTAATGAATTCAAAAAGTAATTACAAAACTGGGCAGAATTTGTTTATTAGTGATTTTAGATGGTTTTTAAAAGAGACTATTTATTTAGTGCAGTACAATGATATACTACTGTTTATTTGATTGTACCTTTCGATTCAAACATTATGGATTTAGCTACTGAACGCCAACTCTGTGATGCACATACATCCAGCTGATAAGTCTTAAATAATATGAAATGTGTGTTCAAGATTTCACTGTTGGCCACTTTTTTATCTACTCTATAAACAGTTGTATCGTAATGGCCATGTTGAGACAATTCGCTCACGATGTACATGTGTCAACGAGAAGTGATAAAATTTTAGCCAAAATACCCAAAACAAAATTAAAGTGATAAATCTTTGTAATACTTTTCACATACTCTTTCTTTAAATAAATAAAATGATCAGTTTGCTTACTTTGTATGCGAGAAATGTGGTATTTCAAGGCGAGAGTGATGATGTAATCGAGAGTAGAGTGTATCACCAGGCTGGGGTTTCAATGATGTATCCATAAGTAATCGTGTTAAACCACGTAGACCAATGACAATAGACTGGTTACATTCAATTAATTCCTAGAGATTTAAAACGAGTTTGTTGACAACTGATCTCAAAGAAATATTTTAAATTTATGATAAAATATTTATTAAATGTAACGATGAGTTAGAGCCAGAAATTCGAAAAAAACCACTGGTTGTTTTGTGACTTTTCTATCCGTCCTCAATTATTCACTTACGAAATCAGAGGTATAGCCTGGTGGTTACTTCATTCATTAAAATAGTAGTTTTAATCTGATATGCTCGTCAATTGATATACTTGAAACTATTATGAGTTCACCTTACTCGGTGATGGAACAAAAGCAATGACTCAGTGACACGACAGGTTAGCCTAATACGTTTGTCTCCCAACCCGGCTAACTATATCAAGAAGACTTGATAAGACGTAGAAAGTGCATTCTACAAGCAATCAGAATGTGAGGTTGATAAGAACACAAATAGATCCTATTTGCACATGATAGAAACGTCCTTGGGAGAGCCACAAAGTAGCGTACTAAAATAATCCACCAACCAATGACAGTTAAAGATTTTCCGAGTCGGAAAAGTTAAGCTAAAGGTCAACTAAGCAACTTATGCGCGAAAGCATAAAAAATCCAAAATTCGAAATGAGTGCTGGGAATCTAATGTCCCCAACATAATCTCACAATATATTCCTTTTACATACAAAAGATAGTTGAGTAATAGTTTTAATAATCAAAACATAATCAGTTGGAATAGGTTTTATGAGCAAATCATCCACCTATAATCAATCATCTTAGTGAATATTCACTAGTTCATCAAATCGACAGAAGTATTATTATTAACAAAATGTAATATGAAGATCTAATGATATTGAGATGAGATTCCTGAGTTATCACCCGGAGGAAATTATTTAACTAAGATGTGAGTTTACTCAGATTCATAAACTTTAAAGGAGAAGTCATAATAGTCTTGACGATTCAGAGTGGAGTCTAATTATTTTCATAAACTCATTTGGTATTGTAAGAAAGTCAATTCAGTCAGTCAGTCAGTTGCAACGTAGAACTTCGTACGTAAGTACATCAGTTCATGTCGCCATACCACATCAGCACAGAGATATAATCGTCAATTCAAATCCAATAGTAGAAGAGGTAGTAAAGGTATTAGAAGTAATCGAAGAGGTTAGGATGAGAAGATATTATTCAAGAAGTATGATTCAGTGAGAAAAGTTTAGAAAGTCAAAACTAGAGGTGTTGAAGAATCCAGAAGATTAGCATTTGAGAGAACACAAAGAATAAATGCACCGGCGCCATTGCGAACGATTTTGAGCCATGTCATTCAAGGTCTCTAGCCATCGATTATTATCATCTCGCGGACCCCAACCAGGTAGTCGACAATTACCAACATGGCTAAGTCCACTCGTCAATGACTTCATGGATTTCTGCCATGTTTTGGTTTGGCCGCCCCTAGCTTTCTTCCAACCTATTCCTACACCACAAAACAAAGCTCGACGAGGCAGTCGGTGGTTAGGCATACGCAACACGTGTCCCAACCACCTCAACTGATGAAGTTTCACCACTTCTTTTTAAGAAAGTCAATTAAATAAGTGACATATAAAGAAGTAGACGTTTTCAATATACACTGGGTTCTCTAAGGATTATCTTAACAAATTACATAAATACATTACAAACACTTGTCTTGTTATGATTAAAGTCAGAATAGAATAGAACTAACTGTTGATTCATGAATAGAACTCACTTCTGAACTAGTTAATTGAGCATTATCATAAGATTCTAACGTAACTGAATAAATATTTTGTTGAGTATCTGATGCAGATGATAATAATTCTAAATAATTTGTCCAAATTCTTTCAAATTCTCTACGATCTAACCAACCCATAGCATTAAGACGTGTAATATTCAATGTTAAATGATCTAAATCTAGATTTACAAATGAATCACTATAAACTGATGTTTTCACATCATTTGATTCATGCAATAATGACATATTAATTGAACGATAACTATATGAACTAGATACATTTAATGTATGTAGAAGACGAGAAATGCCTATAAGGAAAAAGGAAAAAACATAATATGATGATGTAGTTAGTTAAGAAGCAAAGTAAAATTCATCGTATTACATATATATATAAATTGAAAAATTATCTAAATTTTCAGTTTTGCATTTTTATCAAATTTTGATCATTAGTTGAAAATAAAATCATTATTAATCAAATGACATTTCATTTTTGTTTTGAAAGGACCCAGATACTATTTAAAAATATTTTTTTTCAGAATTAAAACGAAAACTAAGTAATATTGATTGATTTCATTGAATTCTAGTCGATAATTTCAAACTATTTTTAGTAATCCCATTGATTATTTCTATACTGTATAGGTTATATTTAAACAAAGCAAACCTTATCAAGTAAAACAAAAAAAATACATCTCATTTTTAATTGAAAGTAGGTAAGTTCCAAATAGTTTTATGAAAAGCATATTGACAGTTAAAATTATAAGTTTGTTAATCGTGAAACCTAAATGTATGCGTGCAATTTTTGAATTTTTGAATTGATTATTTCATTTCAATGTTCAACAGTAATATAAAAAGCTTTTTAAAAAATTAATACACAACTCTGATGATGTAATATAACAACAATGTTTTACCTGAAGTACAAATATTTAATTGATTCACTATATCTAATCCTGTCGATTGAATAAAAGTTGAACGTAACAATCTACATTTATTAATTATATGACATGGTTGAATAAATCCACCTTCTATATTTCCTAATCTTTTTTGATTTGTTGATGAATTTAAAGAAGTGGAATTCAATGCAGACAATGATGCATAAGATACAGTTGTAGCACAAAAATTAGACAAAGTTGATGCACAAATTGGATCAGGCCACCATAAACCCATAATAGGTGGATATAATGGAGTGAGTAAATTATTCAATAAAATTGTTGTAGATAATTCTGAAGGTAATAATGACGATGATGATGATGATGATTGCGTTATTGATTGTTGTGAATATTCATCAAGTATTCGTTGAACAGCATCAATCATATGTTGATTAGTTGATTTGGACCAAATTGTTGTATACTCAGAAAGACATGCTAAATATACATGTGTAAAAATAGGCAGTCATTAAAGCAATTTAGACAACTGCACACAAATATGACATTTTGGATGAGGAACACAAAATTCAAAATCTTTGACTAGATCTTATTATAAATAGTATCAAAGGATCAGTCTTAAGCTGAAATTGATCAATGCTATCATTTCAGAACATGACTCCTTGTATTTTAACAAACAAAATTCATCTGGTACAGTTATACTTTTTTTACGGGCTTCGAAAATGAACTTGTCAAAAACGATTACTTCACTGTGTTAACCATTTCATGACTTTGAAATTATTTTAACATTAAGACAAAAAGTTTAGCTGTGAAATCAATTGTGATGAATATGGAGTCCAGGGTTAACATAATTTGCCATACCACATCAATACATTGAGATACAATTAACAAAATGAATAGCAAATAGTTCGAAATAATATTAGTATTAATGATATTGGTAAACATTAAACGTTGGATAATACGATTCAAAAATATTTAAAAACTTGTGAAGTCCTAATATAATTAAAACTAAGATGTATTTCTTTTAAACAATAATGTTGGTACGTAGGGTATATGTGTACATCGTAACTTATATGCTCAGTTTTATAGTGTAGGAACATCAGTCGGACTTAGTGATCTTGTTGACTGCTGATACTAATTAATGAGACATGAGACAGGTGTAGAAACTGTGTATTATGGCTTGTTATTTAGTAATACACTTAGATTTACCAACAAGTACCTGTTTACCAGTATCAAGGAATTTGGAATCTTAAAAATTTCCATGTAAGTTATTACAACACTTATGAGCGAATAAGATTGTTTCTAATTAAATCTTCATCAGACTTTACTCTAAATATACAGTAATGTTTAAATGTATACATTGAAAATGTCATTTCTATTTACCACAAATGTGGTACAACGGAGCTGTGTATTGTTTCGATCATACTTTTTCCTAATCGTGCGGAGAGGTGTTCACTAAATCGTTGGTTCAGTTGTCTGGTAGTACGCTTAATACAGCTTTTTCACAAGAGCAACTGAATTTTTAGATAAACATGATTGTGGCAAAGCCAAGTAATAGTTGGTTGCTCTGAACACAATTTCATGTATGTCATTACGTAACATATAACAATCTGAAATCATGGTGCACTTGTTGAACTTTATGGTTCTATTTCTATCATAAGCACCGAGCAAAACAGATCAGATGACAGATGGCTGTTAAATGATGAATGAAATTTAGTCAATTAGCAACTGCACACTTATTATAAGCATTTTGGCTAAAATTCCAGTTATATAATCTTATTAGCACTAATGCACGACAAATGTGTAAATAGATATACTGTAGTGGAATAACTGGCAATATACATCGATGAATCGATACAAAAATAATCAAATGAGAGCATTGAAATGTCGCAAAATGTATATTTCTGATGAATTGAATGTAGCTGGCAGCGGAAACCAGGATGCGTGTTTCATCCAGATCAAATTTCAGTTGAAATATCGGCAACGCAACTGTCTAACCAATCCCAATTTAATTAAATCTCAAATTTGTGGGTGGTTGTTTAGACACAGTAGCTAAGTGGATAACGTAATGGCATTTGAAGTGAACGGTACTGAGTTATAGTCCCAGGATGCAGGCACAACCAGTTGACGAGTCTCAAATGGGACAAAACACCTGTCTTGAATTCCACTACTAGCCATATCTTATCTATTCAAGATATTTCTTATTAGTTTCTTATTCACGTTAACTATACAGATGAATTTATCACAAACAAATGTGTTTTTAGATTGAGTACATTAGTTCTGAACTAATTTCGTTAGAATATGAAGATTGATAAATTTAATTTTCGGTTAATATCATTGTCATACTTTATACTCGATTAGGGTTGATTTCTACTTGGACTTATCAGTATGACAGATAGTTTGAACGAAATTGATCAAAAAATGTAATCAGACGAGATCATAACAATTAGTCTGTTGAGAATACACTATGCTAAAACTAAACTAAAACTGATTTTTACTGTTTCGATCGAAATAGTAAATCTATTAGCCCTCTATCCTAATACAAATTAAATCTATTTAAGTGTACGAAACGAAACGAAAAATCAATAACAAGTAGTTCAAATATTATTCGTATTGATTAAATTTTAAATGTTGAATTTATCAAGTGATTGTCAACGAGTGATATGACTCAACCATTAAAATGTGTTTTTTATTGGAGGTTCATTGTGTGAAATGTTATGTATGAAAGGTCAATCGTTGATAGGCATTGACCGAAAATATGTATTTTTTACGATACATCATAAATTGTCGTGTGTTGTGAATTTATATCATCATTATATGACTTACAACTAGAATTCGAGTTAACAAATAGTATTATTTTTGAAAATAAAGAATGAAGTAAAAAATGGCCAGGTATTTGGTTCAATCTTTGTGCATAAAATTTGAAGGAATAATATATTTAATAGTAGGCAGATGTATATGGACGTGAGACTATTAACCTGATTATCTAATAGGGAATCGTCGTCTTACGTGACATGTGTAAGGACATGGTGTGGATACTAAAGCGAACGCTTCAAACTAGTAGTGTCCGTTAAAACTGAAGAGGTCAGCATCAATATTTCAAATGCCTGGAAAGCTACTTATATTGATGATGTTATTATTAGCTAGGACTAACTAGATCCCTAAGGTTTGCACCTAAGGATGTATGACTTGTGATGCAAGTTATTACTGATACATACAATTTCAAAAACATAAGTTTAATTAATCGTAGTAGTTATAATATCTTGCAATCATCATTCATTTAGTTTTCACTTTTTTGAATGAACGTGACACAATGAATGGGGTTTCGATCAAAAACACTCCGGTGTCTGGATCGACATTGCGCTGATTGAAACAAACAACACTAAACACCATTTACCTGATTTATCAATCATCCATATGAAAATAAGAAAGATGGATAAAATCTTTTTACCATCACCACCAAATAAATCAACTCCTTTGGCAGAACGATTTAACGCTGTTTGTAAAATATAATTTAATAATCGAAGAGTTGTTTGTATCATTGTTACAGATATGATATAATGTTGTGAAGATTTATCATGATCATCGTTGTTTATAGCTTTTAATTGATCAGTACTAGAACTGTTATTGCCTGAACAAACACTAGTTATTTGAGCATAAGGGTAACCCATTGAGTGAAAGAAAAACTAGATTAGAGAAAGAGCAAGAAAATAAGTTAATTGAGTTTGGCGTGGAGTAGAATGTTGAAAGGAAAATATCAAATCATATATGAAAAAATTCGTCAAAAAATTTTAAGCAAATATAGGAAGGATACTGGGGACAACTTTATTCATTGTGTTGAATTGATTGTACTAAAATTGGAACGATACAGAAAAGATTAGCATGGCCTCTGTGTAAGGCTCAGAATCGTTTGCAATGGTAGAGGTGCATCCATTCTTTGTGTTTGCATAAATCTTAATCTTCTGAATTCCTCATGACCGTTTCTCTTATTTTTTTAACTGATTCCTCGGGGGCATACATCTAGAATGGTAAATTCGATCATTAATCTTCTTCATTACTGATAATACTTCTACTACCTTTACTACTATGGGATTTGAATTGACGATTGCGTATCTGTGCTAACGTGGTGTGACAGCTTGAATTGATGCACGTACGTACGTAGTTCTACGTTGTAACTGTCTGTCTGTGATAAAAAATATCAAAACTATAACAAAATATTCGTTCAAAGCTTCATTGTTTGGAATAATTCACTAACAAATGTGTCAATTTATGGTGTAAAAATAAAGTTTTACAATGATGAATGAAATATTTACAAGAATATTAGACATAGAATAAACATGGTTATGTTACAGTTGACAAACAAAGTTCAATTCTATACATACCTCAATAAGAATAAGTAGAAAACTTAATGCATCTGTTTCTTTTTCAATTGGCACCAAATCCCCAAGTGGTATATGAGGTAAAACTCGAAGAAATTCTAACAAGGCAAATGACAGACCGGTCATATATGTTTGTACAGAATCAGCTAAATTCGGATCTAGAGACAATTGTGTTAAAAAGAAAATGAATTCTTAATGTTATGATCAGGAAAATATAACTATTTATTGCACACTGACATTAAAAAATATATCAACAGGAGATCACACACATTCGACCCATTTTTTTTCACCTCAACAAACACTAATTTTTTCTTGGTCTGATTATACTTTTCATAGTATACATAGACTTTACTCCTCTTTCTTATCATTCTGATTTGTATTCCCGTCCATGATATTATTTATATTTTTTCCTATCTTACATGATACTTATAATAGTAGCTTTAATGACTATTATTATTATCATCACAAATCTCATAATACATCATTCTGAAGGGTTTCGATTATCCCGTTGTCGATATTTTTGACTGAACTTTGATCAACAATTATAGGCATACTTGTATTTTGTGCAAATCAACTTAATGTTGCCATTATGACACAAATTATTAAGAATAGATGAATGGTCACTAATATTGAAATCCAGAAAGTGCATTTCATGCTATCTGCGGCTTGTCAGCTGGATATATTTTTATCTAAGTAGTTCAGTGTACAATGCATTGATAATTTGAAACAAAAGACCCTATATATGAGTCCTAATATGAACATCAACACTGAGATGCAAGTATATTGAGCTGATGAGTCTCAAGGAGGCGGAAACTCACATATGCTAGATCCCACACTAATAGCCATAACACATCAGATCCCTATTAGTATTAGTTTTCTTTATGTACGATTTTAATCTGTTGATTGCAACTCATTACCTTGAAGTATGTAGTTTCCTTAATTCTTCCTGTATGACATTTTAGTTTCTCAATGATCCATTTAATTTACTATTCTTCTGTTATTTTAGAATCAATCAACGTAGATTCTATTATTTTCGACTTATGATACACCCACCCATCAGTTCAATCAGAACGTTGATATACATATTTAAACACTTTATCTAAATCATTATAATAATTAGAGAATTATAACTACAGAGAGCCTGAAGAAGAAATTATCAAAAACTATTATTCATTCGAATATTTTTTTTTGTCCTTAAACTTATTTGAACTGATAAAAATAATAGTTAAAAGTCAAGTGTTTAAACAATTGAATTTTCGAGTTGAAATTAATGATTCATGTCCTTTGTAAGTAAAACTAAATGATATCGTTACAATGCTAAAAGATGCATCTAGATATTAAAAAGAAAAAAAAACCTGTCCATCTGTGGATGAAAATTGTTAAGTTTGGCCAATGTGTGCAGTGCAAATCGTTCTAGTTTGATACTTTGAAAAACTTACTGTAGAAAAGAGAAATCAGTGGTTAAGGTTTAAGGACCAAAACTTTCTAGTTGTTATTTGAGGAAAGTGATACTACACAGGCCGTTGCATGTCCCAGTACACTTTGTAGTATGACTACATATTCGAAACTTAATTTTGCCTTTATTTTATTATTTTCCAACTGGTTAGCCTTGGTATGTTAGGGTTTCATAGAAAACAAGTAGTCTAGTCAACGTTATCGTTATTATCTTTGAATATTTAGGGATTGTCGGATTGGTATTTGAGAATCAGTTCTGTTGGTGGACAATCTGTCCAACTACAATAATACTCACACTTTATTCACAAACTACATATCGACATGAGTCTATAAGATCTGTTCATAATAACGTTCAAGTAAACACAGACCAATCATAAGTAGATCATCATTATAGTAGCAGCAGTAGTTAGTAGTTAGCCCTCATTGTATGTAAATATTATTTATCTTACAGTGTAATATTAACAAGTATTTACTGACTCAAATAAAAATTTAATTAAATTCAACACCAATTAAAACAATGATATTTTATGAATGAGGTGCATTGCAAAAAAAAGATTACTTTCTAATTCTGTGAACAATTCTCTGGGATTTGTTACAATATTCTGTATGTGTTGAAAGAGAATTTTCTGACTGAAATGAATAATTGATGGAGAGAATAAAAGTTATAGATAGAAAAGATTCGCATTAAATTTTGAATGTTTAAATAGAAAATATCAATTTAATTCATTCAGATGGCTTTGATAATTTTATCAGCACCAAGGATTACACGATATGGCTGGCATTAGTTACTAATTCATGATAAACCAAAGCAAATGGATGCATCAGACTGAATTACAAATGAGGATATCTTTGTGCTAAACATCTTCAGATGGACAAGCAGAAGATGGGGTTCCTCGGTTTCTCCTCTAGTTAGAGAGCTTTAACAAATTTTAAATACCCTAAACAGCATATGTACGCAACTCTTCCTGTGCGTTGTTGGTAGATTGCTGTTGTAACTTAATATTTCATTACTGTGACTTGAATTCTTGCATATTTGTATTTGAACATTCACGTGTTGATTATATTGATTTAGACATTCACAAATGAGATTTTTTGCTGATTCTTCATCTACAGTGAATAGGATATCTTTTGAAGATGTTATTTAATGACCTATGGATACTTTCCAGCTTGCCTCAATAGAGTATAAAAATTATGTCGTCTAAGTACCGTTTCTAAATCTTTGTTTTGATTGTTAGTAAGAATATACCCACGAGCTTTTGCATAACATCTAAGATTAGTTCTAATATACGTGATCTTAATGAAGTTGTTTTGGACTGTATGTAAATCTGATCGTTAAATTGGAAATAAGTCTTAAGACATAGACCTGTAAGTTCTACCAAGGTCAAGCGCAATAGTTTTGTAAAGTTCTAAGAGTTCTTCGTTATTGCTGTGTGGTTGTTATGTAGTCTCTTTGGTAAGCTCTGCTCTTGTCCGAACAAAGAGAGGACATTATTATTTCCTCCATGCTTAAATGTAAGTCTTTGATCCTACATGGGAATTGTGTTGAAGAATGGAGACAGTAATCAGATGAGTCAGTGATTTGCTCAGGATGTATCTTAATAAAATGAATGACAGTGAGAAACCATAGAGGAGGAATCACTCAAAAAAGAAAACTTACGCAACTCGAAATAAAACATTTACACAAGGTGTGATATGAGATATGTTAGAACAAGGTTTATTCATTTGATTTGTAATATCAACAGGTATAAACGAAAAAGAATTCGATGATAATGATGATGACGATGATGCTGATGAACCAAGTATTAAAGCATAATACAGTAATCGTGGAGAGCATCGAAGACACACAGAATTGAGAATATTGGCTATAGTTTTTTCTTCAATAGTTGTACACTCTGACAGAGTATGAATCAAACGAATTCCATTTAGTGTAGCTGATAAATCATATTGTTTCAAAAGATCTTTTACTGAATTCAATAACCAAGTAGTTTCGTTAGGTTGCTTAAAATGTTGGAAATAAGAAAAGAAAATCAATGTCAATTTATTTATTTATTATTTCAAAATTAGAAACAATTTTCGATTAAGTGTGTGTTAAAATAATTCAGGAATATTCTCAAGCTATCAGAGATTTGAAAACCGATTAGGTTAAGAAAGATTGATCTTTTTACGAAAACACTATTCAGTAAAATATAATAATTCAAAGGAATAAATTGTTACAACCTAGAAAACGATTGATAAATACAATGAGAATAATTACATTATGTTCATTTTTTTAAAAAAAACACAACATACAAAGAGTGCACACGTGTGATTGTACTTACAATTGATTTTAGAATAACCTTAAATGTACTGAATTTATAGCCTTCGATTTCATGATTCTATAACCAACAAAAAATTCACAGGCGAATTCCAAGATTTAACAAATTAGAAGCATTTTTTTTTACACTAATTTGAAACTATTTACTTGGCAAATTAAGATTTACATTGACCAGATTATACGTGATTGCCATGCTATAAGCATACAATTTTCCCTAAACTAGTTATTTTTAGTACAGAAAAAATTTTAATTTCCAGTTTGTATAGAGGTAGTTGTATATGTGCTATATCTGCACATAGTGAAAAGTAGAAGAGTATTTCATCAAGATGATTTCGAGTGCTGTTAGAGATATGAAGGCGACTGTCACTTTTAGGCTGTTCACATAGTGAAAAGAGGTCTGACAATAAAACTGGTTAGTGGTAATCTTGGTGACTGAGAAGATCGACCACATGGTCAAAGGAACACGGCCTTTTAATAACAAGCCTTACATATGTTTCTTAGACAGATCAAGAAGAAAATCGTAGTGTAAAAAAGGTAATTTTTATCACATTAGCAATTAATTTCAAACCTGAGTAAAGAAAGATATGATTACGACAGAAACATTTATACTGACCTGCATGATTGAGTTAAAATGAACGTGGGTTAAGGTGTTAGGAGAAACATACTTCTCAGTTTCGTCGAGTTTTTCATTCGTGCATTCAATCAATTTATCAAGCAAAATAAGTAATCGATCCGATTTTAAATTATTTTTAAGTACTGTTGAACGCGTACGATAGTCCATCAAAACATGACATGGCACGACGCATTGCAGTTTCTATAACCAATAAAATGGGATTTAAAATATAAACTACTGATAGGTTTAAAAGTAGTATAAAAATAACTATTTTATAAAATGCTCAATATACGACCTGGAATGGCTATAAACAGCTTTCAGAAATTAATTTAGAAACATTTAAAATTATCTGTCACACAGCATAAGCCTGTCACATCTAGTATTATGATGTAATGTGTTTTCGTTTTCATATTTCCATGTGCAGATATGTGCACTTGTACATTCACTTTACGGAACGGATAATAGCATTACGCGGTTGTGAAGATTGTTAAGTTAGACTAACATTGGATGGCCGTTTCCTCTCGATCAGTACTAAATTCTGTTAGTCGTTTAAAAACACGTTCATAATACATACATATATACAAAAAACAAGAAGGATCTAAGAAATTACCTGGATCTGATTATCACAGTTTTTAAGAATCCATTCTAATATATTACAAGCTTTAATTGTTGCTATTATCCGTAAACTAATTGGCATAATACTCCTGATACAAGTTGAACAATGCTTTTCTTTTTCAACTGTTGACAGATTACATTGAGGAGCAATAAATATGTTGAATAATGATTCAAGTTGATAAGTTACTGATTCTGTACAAATTTTGTTGAACATATTATTTAGAATAAAGCGTATTTGTTCCAGAGACTAGAAAAAATGCAGAGAAAATAGCAACAATAACATTTTGTATGTGAAAATTTGACACAGAAATCATGGTTCAAGGTAAAAATCCAAAGAAAATATTTTTCATGCATTAAAAAGGCCTATGAATAGACTAAATGTACAGTAAAACAAATTAGAGTTTGTTAACTCTAATATCGAAATCATTTTTAAAAAGAATTTTAATAAACCTATTTTTGACAATTGGCTTATGTGCAACCTGTGCAGATTGTTACAGTAAAGCCATTTTCACAGGTTCGGTAACATTAATGAACTTGTAACTAGCGATGGAATCTATCTTCCATTTTATTAGTGACTTTTCAAAGGAATGTATGTACATCTCAGAGTTGATATTCATACCAAGACTCGATTCCCGTACATTTTATGTTCAATGCTCAACAAGTTATCTACTGGGTCACTAACTTGTACAATGAGTATGACATATATGATATTGTTAGAAGGGATTTGAATTTCCACTTTGTTGAGTATATTGATTGAATTTTGAAAAATCTTTATTGGACAATCTGTGCGTTCTAGATTCCATCATTATCCACAAACCTATCAGTTATACTGAAAGTTTAAGGTTTCATTTATTTAAAAAAAATAATTTGAACCATCGTGCTGAAACTATAATTGTGAAAGAGATACGTTTCTTATTATAAAAATGATAAAAAATAACTGTTCGTTTACATTAAAATGTTTTACATATAACCATGATTATTAGTCTTGTTCGGTTGTGGATGTAATAAGTTTTATTTTGTTAGTTATGAGATTTATACACAATGTGAATTGCACAAAGACCAATGTATCTGAATAAAAGCTGATACATTTTAAAATTATGGGTGAGGAATTCCTCATGTGTAAATTAGAACATATAAGCGAACAATATTGTTTTCGATTAGATCGTCATCAGGCTCTACTCTCTAATATACATGAATATTTATATGAAAATGTTAAACCAACCAAGGCAATTTGAGTGATAATCACAATGAAATGAAAAAGGCAAAAGTACAAGTGGATAGTAGGAAAATTTATAAAATATGATAACTAAAGTAGGTCAAAGGTGGATGAATAGAATTCAAATAATCATCAAGAAACATCAAAAATACATTACGTAATAAGCAAATCTGTAAAAATAAAAATAAAATAAAAAATATAGTCAATCGTTAGTTACGTCATATCCGACCACGGAAGAGATAGGGGTGTCACGATTTTCTTCTGAATACATAAATTAGGGTTGAATGTACGTATTCCTATGGCTTCTGCAATGTGTAGGAGACGGGATCGAACTCCGTTGGGAAATGATGGAGGTATACGATAGATCACCCGAAAGGATCTACATTTATCTAGATTTATCCTCTTGTATCGTTACTGACTAACAAGTGACTTTATACAAATCATAAAAACTTCTGGCTTTAAGAATAATTAAGTAAATCACCCAAATACGTATGGCTTATTTATTTGTTAAAATTCAAATACAGAAAGTGATTAGTTGACTTAATTTTTAGGTCTAATCTAAAGTGAATAAATTAATAACGTAGGGAATCAGATTGATGATATTAACAAACTGCGTTTGAACGTATGATCCTGGTCATTGAGTGTTTACGACTGATTCGTATATGAATTAGTTTAACAACGATTCAAAGTAGTGAAATCATCACTTATAGCCGATAAGTATAGATAAAAGATTTTTGAAAATCCCAGTAAATTTCGTATTAATAACATAAACTTGTGCCTCTCATTTTCGACTTTTGTTCCACCACCAGTTGTCTTGAAGCAAATCCCGATTATTCTTGTTCTCGATTTGATTGAGTCGTATTGGATAATACGCAGAGGGAAGATTGATCATCTCGTCTTTATAGAGTACTTGTGATTATATATAATCTGTTCTCAGTTTTCGGTTGTTATGTGCTGGCTATAGTTTTTCCCAATTTTGTCAATCGTGTGTTCGTGAAGATTGGTTCATTTCAAAGCTAACATTCATCATGAACTAGGGATAGCTGAGTAATGCTGAACAGCCATTAGTGATTTGTTTCGAGATGAATGTCTCAAGATATCATGGACAATCCATGAGTTGTAATACATCGAAAATGAAATTTTTATGCTACATTGGTATGATTAAAGTTGCTTGTTTCAACAAAGGAGTGGCGAAAAACACGACACAATAAGAGTGTACGTGAAGACTGTGATACAAGAAAAAAGCAGTTTGGCTAAAATCACCAAGCTTAATTTTGAATCGATATTGGATCAAATAACTAAGAGAACAAGTAACGCATCATTAGTAATCAGAGTTCCTAAGTTTAAAGATATGAGATATTAAACTACCTATCTGAATAAGAACTGTTCTACGTAATCGAATTAGGACAGTCAATATGATGGATCATGAGCCTACCTGGAGCCCTTCTAAGGTTACTGCTGAGCCCAGGCCCGGATAAAGGAGGAGGAGTGAGTATGAGGTTAGCGACCCAATCTTGTAGAAATACAAATTGCTAAAAAAACGCTAATCAGAGAAATGATTCGCTGGTCGTCGGACGATGCTCCATTAGGAGTAAGTAACAGGCGTAAGTAGCATATAAAATATTGAGCTATATTACTAAGCAGTGATTTGAATTAACTGATCACAAGAAGTAATATGAGCCTGAACTTGAATTGACTTTAAATAAAGCTTTTAAGTTCTCTTTGTTTTGAAATTAAAATAACTTTGAATGAAAATATATCAACTTAATCTTACCATAAAAGATAGATTTTCCATCAATCCATCGTGAATTTGTTTAAATGAACTCTTTGAATTTGATAATTGCGACATTAAATCACAAACAATCAATTCTCCTGAATACCACATATTAAGTAATCGCATAATTTTCTTTTGGTATGAATAAGTTGCATGACGATCATTTACTGGTGGTAAGAGATTCTGTAAGACAATATCAACCTTCAATAGAATAAGTAAAAAATGTTAGTAGTATCCGTTATGTATTTTATCTTATAAGTAAGTAAGACATATTTACCATTCATAATAATTTATTCGAATTGATAGTGTTTAAAAGTAATCTATTTGAATTAACAATAAGGACTGAGATATGCTTGAATGCTATTACGAGTTCCCCTTACTCGGTAAACGGAAAGAAGCTCAAAGATACAGAAAGAAACGCCATTGAGAGAGCCACAAAACAGTATACTGAAAAAACCCGTCAACCAATGACAGTCAAGGATTTTCCGAGTGGGATATGCAAGATGAAAGTCAACTAAGCGTCTTATGCGCGAAAACATAAAAAATTCGAAAGTTCAGAAATAAATTACAAAATTAGAACTTTTTCTAAGTGAGTTCTGGGGATCTAACGACTCAAACAAAAATATAAACCCAAAACTAACAACAGAAATTAAATATTAAAATGAACTATAGATAATGTGAAGAAAATGAGAACAATATGATCAAGGTTTGTTATGTAGATATAATTCACTTAAATTATAAGAGGAGTATGTGAAATCATCCATATAGTTAAAGATGACAGTAGGATAATTTCTAAGTTGACTTTAAGTATTAACCTAACTTACTTTCATTGATTTTTTTCCCGTGAAGCTTCAATTCCAACTAATATTAAGATAAATAATGACTAGGGTTTATACAACAAAAGTTTTAAACTAGTGAATTGATTTCGGTTGTCAGTCTTATAGATTTAATCAATCGTGTTTAAGCAGAATTTTACACTGGTATACCCAAATATTGTTCACTCACTAAGAGTCAGTGAAAGTATCGATGCTTATTTAGAAAATGACAGATTGTTAGAAAATTCAAGTATCTGAATAAAGAATACTTTATTTTCTCAGAAGAGCTTAATTCTATTGAGAAAAAATGTCATGGACTTATTCCACTAAAACAGATACTTATAGTCAACTATACCAGTTTTAGTGAGTTGTGTGACCAGCGGAGTTCAACCTTGTCGGGTATGAAGTAGTACTGCCCGAAGATAGTGGATGAGGTTGTGCAAGACCGTGGCTTGATGGAAGTTAGATATTAACACTGTTGGGTACCGGTTCAGTGGTCTAGAGGTTAAGCGCTCGCGCCAAAGACCGAAGGTCGTGGGTTCAGGTCCTGCGAGTAGCGAGAGTTGTGGATACTCACTGCTGATGAGTCCCTTACCAAGAAGAAACGGCCGTCCGGTATTTTCAGGTTTTTAAAGGTGGTCTAACATTGGTCGACTTATGATTTAAATGAAACTAAACAATCTCCATAACCCTATAGCGAACGTTATGCTACGGTATGAACTCATCATTATTAAGTTGAGTTAAGGGTGATGATACAGTTTCACTAGTCATGCTTCAATAGATAAACATAATAAAAGTTTAAGCCAAATCATTCATAGATTCATTGGTTTTATCAAACTGATACTAAATTTTCAAACAAAACGAAGCAACAATCCGTAATTTCAAACAGACAAATCCCCCTCCCCGTATATACACTATTCGAAATGATATTCACATACATTAGACGAATTCAATTGTGACTGCATATATGCTATCATGATGGACTGATGAACAATTTCCAAATTTAAACTTGTCCAGTTCAAATCAATCAAATGATTAGGCGAAAATATTTCAAATGAAATAGGATCAGTGTGTTGTTGTTCATGATTATAGCTGTCAGACAATGATTTGATGTGACAATGTTTTAGTATTCTATTCATTAGATTTAATTCTTTAGAATAAATCAATTGATACCATAATAAACAAAGTAATGGTTCATATTTTCCAAGTGAATAAATTTGTTTTTGAATAAACTGAAATGAAAGAAAGAAAAAAAATAAGAAACATTATTAAGTATGAATTAATTGATTCTGATTAATTCGAATTTAAACACTAGTGATTGTAGAAATGTAGAATAATTTTTTTTATTTAGAATAAATAATGCTTACAATGTGTATAGTATTATGCAGATTACTTGTGAAATAGAATAATCTAAATTATTGGAAATACCTCCGCTAATGATGTTTTGTCCAACGATTAATTTACCGCAAGTGTATGTTTTAAAATTTACATTTCAAAATTATTGTCAAAGTTTAATCAGGGAGTCACAAAGTTAGGGATCGAATACTAAGTCCTATATGTTGATAAACATGAACAGATTCATTTTATTTGTTCTGGTTAGCATTTTTTTTAAGCAAGTTGGTTTTCTATGGGATGAGGTCGCTAAGCTCAACAAGTTCCAGTTGAGAAAGAAATCAGGAAAAAGAGCTAGAGGTGGATAGGAGACGCATTGAGCAAAGCACCCAATTGCATCTCACGGCAGGTCATCACTTGGAATCCTTAAGGCAAAAAGAAAAGAGGAAGACCAAAGAACACATGATGCCGAGAATTAGAAGCAGACATCAAAAGATTGAACAGTGGTTGGGTCCAGAACAGAGAAATTTGGAGAATCCTGGTCGACAGCCTATGTTCCAATATACATAACAGGCATAAGTAGGATTCAGTTTATAAATTAATCCAAGGATTATCAGTTGATTACGAGTGACTGATTTTTAATGCACACACCTTATAAACTATTTATTGACTACAAATCGTAATGTCAAAACCATATTAGTTTCAGGTATAGTTTTCTTTTCATAGGAATAATTAAGTCGTACGAAATAATATCCTTATTATATCAGTAAATAATTTTTTTATAAAAATCAATGGTTACGAAAATTAATAAGGGGCTTAAATTGATCTATAACACTGAAGGATTGTGAGACGATTAGAGTTAAATTAATTTCTTAGGAAAACTTACATATACACATATAAAAAAGTGTCACACCTTTATTCAATAGTCTGTTGTGTATAGTTTGACTAAGAATAATATATGAATCAAATAGTAAAAGTAAATTATATTAGCTTAATACATACATGTGTAGCACTTCAACATGATGAACATATCTACTGAATTTTCTTAATTTTAAATCTGTTTATATGTTTAACGAATCTGAAATCACATCGACGGTTATTATTTGTCAGATAATCTATGGAAAATTGACTAAATGAATAGAAAATTAAAACATGCTACAATCGGTTTAGTATAAAATGTAGTCAATTAAATAAGAAAGAATGGAAATGAATTGAGTAAACTGAGTAAATTATATCGTTATACCTGGACTAATGACAATGTACGCTCAAAGTCCCATTCGATATTGATCCAAAAGTCTAAAAATAAGATTTAAAAGATCAGTAAAGTACAAAAATTGTTTTTAGCACCGACCTTCAACATAATTATGTATTTAATAAGTACATAACAATGTCTTCAAAAATACTGAGCATATAAGTCGTCTTAACCTTGCGATTAAGATGTGCGCAGGCGTCGAATCATACTAATATTCCTTTGACCATCTATGAAGTTTAGTGAGGTAAAAAAAATTTTAGCGTAGACTTTATGAAAAACTAAAATCACAGTGTAATGAATGAGGGCTTTAATATCAGATGGAATAGTAGTATATTTAGAGAAGACAGAGTTTACTAACAAAATCTGTACAATTAATCTTTCGATTCCCATTTGTAAAACAAGCATTTTATCGACAGTCTACTTTCATATGTCTTTCATTCTTCAAAACACTTTGATCGCAAAATGCATTCTCTTTCTGCCGGTGGTAACTTCTGAGTGACACCGGTGCATATTACTTATAAACCACTCTGTGAGTAGTATCCACCACGAAATTAGAAGTATAGTCGATTTAGGACATAAAATATCATCTAGTCAATGAAATTCAAATGAATAATCATATAACAAAAACTCTAAAATAAAATAATGATTTTTTAAGTACGGGATTATCGAATCAATGATATTCCACTTATATTGAACGAGATTTAATCCAAATACAATGAAAACTTTCTACCTACTGAGTGACTTAATTGATTAAGAGAGTTGTGAAAGTATAGAATTCAATATAGCTTGATTGGTGAGCAGTCGAATTGAGCTTTCTAACTTTTGAGAGTGATGGATTATCGGAAGAGGATAACTTGAAAATGGGGAAATGCGTTGACTAGAAACAATCGAAAATAGAATTTATGACAGGTAGCACATATACGGTTGAACTTATGATTCACGTAAAACCTGATATTTTGTAAATATCATGTATTTTTTTAAATATTTTCGAAATTACACTTTTTTACAGTGCATCTTTAGGTGTATTTTAGTCGAGGTAACAAATTTTTATATGATCAATAAAGAAATGAAGAGTATATTTAATTAAACCAAGAAAGAATGTACACGAATTACACAAACAATAACACAGTCTTTAAATCATATCTCAACTAGGTTACAATTGTTAGCTTACCTGATTTCACTAGTTCTATAAGATTCAATAAATGATTCAAAGATAGATGAATCAACAGAATGAGATTACTAGATTTCAGTGAATAATCAAATGCTAAACTCGTTAATTGACCAATAATCACTGGTTCATAAAGTAGGAAACATTTTATACCATTAATCATTTGTTGAAATGCAAACAATGAATGCCTGAGATGAAAAAAATATATATATATAAATAAATTAAGCAGAGATTAAGTCAACATGTTTTTGATTCGTAATGGTAGATATTTTTTTCCTATTATGTTACAATATAAAATGTCTATAGAAATAATAATAATAATGATAATAATAATAATAATAATAATAATAATAATGAATTTGGTCACTTGTTCATATGAATTTCTTAACGTTCACTTTTTATACAGAAATGATTTAGCATTAATTAATCTGGTAGTCACACACTAAGTAGGCAATCAGAACAAACACGCGAATTGTAGAGTATGTTTTACACATTAAAAGTGAGAATTTTCAAATGAAAGGTAAAAGTGTGAATGATGAATGTAAATCTTATTCTGATATACTTAAATAAAGAAAATCTAATATCATATATATATATAT
The DNA here is from genome assembly GCA_944470395.2 of Schistosoma turkestanicum. Taxonomy (NCBI): domain Eukaryota; kingdom Metazoa; phylum Platyhelminthes; class Trematoda; order Strigeidida; family Schistosomatidae; genus Schistosoma; species Schistosoma turkestanicum. The sequence goes on from OX103971.1 coordinate 21,261,682, forward strand.
ATATATATATATATATATATATATATATATTTGGTAATGTAAAATTCGATTTTTAGCATTTTTACATTCAAGAATAACAAGTTCTATTGTATATATTGCAAGTAGAACCAAGGATTTGTACAATCCATCATTTGTAATGCGAAAGAATGTAACTAGGTGATAAGAAAATTATAACAAACAGATCTGCTAGACACTATTCATGATATCAATAATATTAATGTTGAATCAATTAAAACTAATTCGCATTAATAAGCTGTATTCTTTAGACACATTGGAGTGCCAGAAATTTATTTATTTACTGTATTTCAGACGAAAAAGATACTTTTCAACAAAGTATTCATGTTAAAGTTTTCTGTTAATTTTGAAATATTGCTAAAGAATCCCCCTTCAAAAGAGTAATAAGTGCTTATTTTGAATAAACACTGTATTAGGTACAATATATAAATACGTCCTTAATGATGCGTTCTATGACTCCGAATGGAAATTTCTGACAGATATTAATCAATGTCTACAACCGACTATTGATTTTGAAGAATAAGTCTATATTTGAGTAAATATTATATCAACACTTATATTTGGTCTGAAATAAAAACAACCGATTTCAATTATAATCACTAAAACGTCCTCACGCTAACAGACAAATATAAAAATAAGTCTATATTATTGTGTTAAATGAGTCGATCAGATTGACGAATAGATGAGAGATGTTAGGAGGTGTAGGAAGGATTTGATTGTGATCAGTTAGGTCTCGCGTGCTGTTAGGGATATGAAGGCGGATGTCACTTCCCGGTTGCCCACACCGCGAAAGTGTTTCTTGAAGTACCTAAACAGGAAGGTAGATTAGTGTCGGTCTTAGGGACCTGGTAGCGTGACGACACAGCCCAAGGGACAACTGCTTGAGGCCGGTCACGCACGGCTTTTTTATGGGTGGTATTTAAAGTGCTAGTTCCGTCCTTGTTCAAAAGGCCTTACTGCCGGATACGGAAACTCGTGGGGTAGGGTGTGGTGTGACATTTTTAGGGTCGACCTTTTCTAACCCCTTCTTTCATTGAGAGAAGGCAGCATTGCTGCAGATGCAGGTTCTCCAAGGGAAACACCTTACTGCTGTCACACCCCCTTGCAGTCAGCAGTACGACTTCACCCTCAGACCTTGGGTAGCTGATCATAGTCTCATTGTTCTCTAACCGACCTGCCTGGCATAGGAACACCTACAGGAACATATATTCCAGCCAACGTAGCTCGGTTGAGTCATCACGATAGTCAAGCCCGACCACCAAGACAAAGTAGCAGCTGCATTCTAAATAACTTGTTCATTAAGTCGTTTGAATGATTCAAATTGATCGCTGAAAAGAATTCGATAATGAATATTGTTTACAACTAGAAAAGGAAAAAACAATTCGTTTTTCAAGTTTCTTGAAAGGAAGTAAATTTTTTTTTAAATTAATGATAGCAAACAAAATGAGAATGAAATTTAACTTTTAAACTTAGAATTTATTTAACCTAAAACGATGATGGCACTAACATGATTATGGTATTGTGTAAAACAATATTATTACTGTTATTTTAATAAAATAACAAACAAATAAACATGTATTAACTTACTCAAAAAGTTTTGTTACTTGTTTAGAGATATCAACAGCATGAGTTGAGCGTAATCGTTTTATGACACAATGAAATAAGTGAAAAAGGAAACGACTACAGAAAACTTGTGTCACAGTCCAACGAATGAAATGCATTATATTATGACTGTCTAAAAGTATCTAAAAAAAGAATTAAGAAAGATAAGAGAGAAAACAGCAACTTGAATAGGAAAATAGAAAAATCCATTGATACATTTCATGTAACTTGATTTCTATATAACATAATTTAATGATTTTAAAGTTGGAACAAATTAGAATTTTCAAAAATAGATTGTAGTTATTTTAAAGGATATCCTATAATGAATTATACAATTTAATTTAAACACTAGAGAGAAAAAGCACGAAATGTGAGTAAAAAGCTTTACTCCAAGGTTAACTATGTACAGATAATCGAGTGTTATGAGAGAATTTCATGTGACCTTGATAGGTAAGCAATAATTCAAACAAAAAGTGATACGCTACCTTTCATTTTTCTACATGTTTCTGAGAACTATTTATTCAATGCTTAAAGGGTAATAAATTTCCTGGTATTTCTAGACCTTTGTGGAGATTGATAACGGGTACATTCGTATTTCTGAATGAAGCGAAGAAGCACAGTTTTACTCTGTGATTTGCAGTGTTAACGTTTATGGAATGATGAAGAGAATCGTATATTTGAATATAAGTGTTTCAGTCGATGTCTTGTGTATCAAGTGGTAGTCTTATTCTATTATCGAATTTATCTCGTAAACAAGATAGCGTTTTATTCTACTGTGACAACAGTTAAAAGTTAGTATTATCAACTTATGCGGGTGAATTTTTTAAACAGGCCAGAATTCTGTTTTTTTTGTAAATATGTTTCAGCCCTACCATAGTGCTGAATTCTGTTAATCAAATAACATTTCTTTTATAGAAAATTGAATCATCTTCAAAATGTTAGCTAAAGAATGAAATTAAATTACAGCATATATATAGCACATATAAAAATTCTCATAAGATCATATGATTTCTGTATTAAGTTGATTGGGATATTTTTAGCGTGAACTTTGTAATTCTCACGATAGACATAGTACCATAACGTAGGCACATTTAACGATGCGGCAAATAACATCGTAAAAAAATTTAACTGCTACGCATATATATGACATTTTCAAATATGATAGCAAGTGTTATAGGTAATTATAGAAAAATGTACACTCACTTTAGAATTAAATTCATTATAGAAAACTTCTTCAACTTTTAAAATGATATTCCAAACAACTTGAGCTGAATCATTTTCTTCTAAAGAATTAATAATCATAACTAGATGATTTAGAAGACGTTGAAGGGCATCGAAATCAGCACGATTATCGATTTGTGCTATACCAGTAGCCAGATGTGAAAGGATATGATTCGAAATCTATAAATATGATTTTAACAGAGGTATACTAAGCAAATTTTAGTGATTATAAACCGCATAAAAACTAATATATATATATATATATATATATATATATATATATATATGGAGGGGGAAGGGCAATAATGCTGCTTAATCTTTTAAACCTAAATTGATTGGAAGTTGATTACGTTAAGCTATAAAGGTACATCATAAACAGTTTTCGAAGTTTAATAAAAAGAAATGACCCATATAGTTACATTAATATAGGTCTGAAATGAAAAATATTTTTGAATCAACCAAATTTTTCGAAAAATGATATTAGACTGCTCCTCCACATTTTTATTTTGTACGAAAAAACTGAGCTACTTAATAATAGCAAGTAGTTTGAACTGTATAATGTAATTAGGGTTGGAGTGCTTCAAGATAGACGGGTCCTCCCTATTAATCTAAACTTTTACTTTATTGTATCGATTAATTGGCGACTAAAAATTGCATCAATAATAGGATCGAGCATAAACCCAAAAAACTTTATTTGATGGAGTTTTTCCCTGTGTACGGTAATGTTTTAATAAAGAACCTAAGGCAATTTACATACAGTTCCAGTGCGTGAGGTGACTATTAATAATTTTACCATAGTTTCTCATTTGCGAGCCGTTCATTATCAACGATTTTATGATAAATTATATATTCTACGGAGTAGATCAGGTAGCGAATGGGTCCTATTTTATATTTTATCATTTAAACAAATCAATTTCATCAGATAGAAACTAAAAAACTTTTCTCTGGAAAATAAAAAATGTAATTTTTTATCATAGTTCAATCACTTTCATAAAAAGCTTTGGAAAAAAATTAATATACTACATCTTGATTGGTAGAATTCAAATTACCACCCACTAAACAGACGTGTAATAACTGACTACAATATCTATTTCAGGTAAAACGTTAAAAGTAGGCAGATTTGAGATTATTCTCATAAAAAAATTGTTGAATGAAACAATATGATACCTGGGTTAAACAGTCAATGATACCGATGGAATTTTCATTTTTGCGTATTTTTCTGGATAGATTTACTTCTTCAAGTATCAATGCGATTTGATCATAACTAGCTGGCAAATGACTAAGTCGACGTACAAGCAAACTAAAAATCGTTTCACGTTGAGCGTTTGCTTGTCTATTTAAAATTTTAAGAAAAAAAATAACGTAGAAATAAAAATTAAGTCTTGTCCACAAACTAAAGTATGCAAGATGAATGTTGAGAAATTCTTAGACATCTTTTATTGAAGAAAAAAATATGTCGACATACAGAAATTTCGGGATAGTTTAAATAAATTAACATTATTATTATTATTTTGAAAGAATTATTCATCAGAAAAGTGTGATTCTAATTTGCAGATGAGTTACATGATTGAAAATAGCCTGTATTTTAAATACAGCCAAGTTATTAACGGATTTGTTTTTGCTTTTTGTACTTAACCATGTAGGTGAATATAAAGTACAAATGTTTATTAAGAATAAAAATCTTCAAAAGATATAACAATGATTCAGTTGCAAGGATATGAATCTCCCCATTGTGAAAGACTGTAATTGACCGGTCTCTTTTGGAATATGTACACTCTGGATGCATTGTCACGATATAAGTTCACAATACAGATTTGTGGAAAAAAACACATCAATTGTAGTCCTTAACACATAAATAACGCGATTCAAACCCTGTTAAATAAAGTATAATCTACTGACGTTGCACAACCTAGCTATCTGGACTCAGTGAATAATGCGACAGAGTTTGAAGTGAGGGACACAGGACTCAAGCCTCTGTGTAAACATCATAAAACGTGCAAGTGAATCTTTCTGACAAGTTTCAGATAAAGAAAAATATAAATGGTGGATTAGATTTTGTTAACCATTATCTCATATCGCTTAAAGATATAACGATACGCTCAAGTAAACAATAATAGGATTTCGATGAGCTTCTATCATTTACGCATTAGCTATTTTTCAACTGTGTAAGTTTTGCAATACATTATATTTTGGGTAGTTTAGTAGATATAGTAATACACGTTACACGTAACAAAATTCTCAAGAAGCCTAAACTTTATCGCGATACTGGATACTGACGACGGAGATGTCATATGAATATTCAGGAAAAAACGAAATATGATTACAATTCTTGAATGAAAAACACAATACACAAATTCAAAAAAGTCTTAATAAATATATTATGCTACCTTGACGTGGTGGTCGGGATTGCCTATCGTCATGACCCAACCGAGCTATATTGCTGGGAACATATGTTCCTGTAGGTCCTACCATACCAGGCAGGTCGATGAGACTAAAAGCAGCTACTCAAGATCTGAGGGTGAAGTCGTACTGCTGACTGCAGAGAGGTGTGACAGCAGTAAGGTGTTTCCCTCGGACATCTGCAGCATCTGCAGCGATGCTGCGTTCTCACAAGGAAGGAAGGGTTAGAAAAGGTCGACCCTAAAAATGTCACACCTCACGGATTTCCGTCTCTGGCGATAAGGTTGCCCACAAAGGGCTTTCAAGAGCGGAGCTAACACTCAAAATACCCTTCATAAAAAGGCCGTGCGTGACCGACCTCAAGCAGTTATCCCCTAGGTTCTGCGGTCACGCACCCAGGTCTCTAAGACCAACACTAATCTACCTTCCTTTTCAAGTCCCTCAAGAAACAACCTTCCACGGTGTGGGCAGCCGGGAAGTGACAACCGCCCTCATACCCGTAACACCACACGAGACCAAATCGGTCAAAATCAGATCCTTCAAATCCTTCTATGCAAGGAAAAGTATGGTAAACAATTTGATCCTTAAAAATTTCTAAATATGAGGTGCAATGTCAATGATATTATTGTATGATATGCTAAAGTAATTACATATACTGATAGCATAGGTAGTGTCTATTGATATAATTACTTTCATTCATACTGAAGTAACTATTATTCCCTGATTTGTACATTACTTAAATCTTTGTCTGAACGCAATAAAGCCCATATTTGTTTATCGACAATGTTAGACAAAGTTATCAATTGTCATTTACACTATTGTACGTTGTAATTATTTTTTTATGGTATGGTTACAAGAAGCCCCTTTTAATTAGTAGATCGCTTTAGACATTTTACGAGTTAGTGTTTGTACCCAAGTGGAGTTGATACATGAATAAAATGACCGTTCTTTAGACAAAATTTTGTTTTTGATGAATTTCAATTTCATGCGATTCTCTATTGTTTCACTAGACGCTTTGATATAGATCGTTATATTCAGATGTCAATCAAATAGAAATTTCTCGTTCTAATTTTAGTAGGTTTTGCTACAGAATAGAAGTCATGTCATTTCATAGAAAGCTGAGTGTGGGAAATTGGACATTTAATACTGAGGTAAGCAAAAACAAGTTGGATAAGTACAAGAGAGTAAACTTCAGTAATATTATTGAGACAATATTTCCAAATATTCTATCCCAGATGAACAGTTAAATGGATTCAATATCTTAGACATTGAAATTGGAAGAAAAAAAAACTAACTTTATAATATCACTCAGCAGAACTTACTGAATCTGATGTATTTTAGTTGATGAATCAATATTTTCTTTTGGATTATTAATTAATTGACATAATGGTTGTTGAATGACAAATAAATCAACAATTACTGGAATCATGGCAGTGAATACAACACTGCCAGGATCATGAGTTTCTGCTGCTAATGATTCAGCTAAATGTACAACCTGGAACAAACACATAAAAAAAAACGAATGATTATGTCATTAGTTTAGTAGAACAATTACAAACGCAATAAAATAGTGGATTATGCAATGACCGCTTTTCAATAAAAGCAGAATATACAATAATAACAAGAATGAGGGAAAAATGGAAGACCAGAATACAGACCTACCTGGCTTAGTTCGACAAGGCGTGAATCAACTGTATCGTCATTGTCACTAGTTACACTAGCAGTAGTTGAGGCAACAGAAGTTGTTGAATTTTCAGAATTACCAGAATCTAAATGTTTCGATTGTGTATGTGTTGATGTTGATGGTACTGATGTTAAAGACGGAGGTATTACACGATACTGATAAGTTAAAGTGACCAAAAAACGGAATAAAGCGTTTACAAGACGTTGATGTTGTTGTACTATAGTTGGTTCTCTTAAATTCACCATTGGAAACAGAAATAAATCAGAATCGCAGTATTCACGAAAAGTAGATGTTGAAGATATGGAAGATTTTGATGAAAATTTTTTATTTAAATTTAATTGTTGATTCCCTTTATTGAATTGATTATTTGAAGGACCGACATTCATCATGGATATTGTCTCAAGACGTTGAATTTCTGACGCCAGATTCTCACAATGACTAAGTACAGTATTTAGAAATTTCTGTAAAAAATAAAAATTATTTAGAGTATATGATGCATGGTCTAGTTAATACACATTCGTGATGTCAATCAAAAACCAAGTTATTTGACTCATTCATAACAGAAAGGATAAATATCTCGAGCATAGAATGAAATGTCTTCACAATATACTAACTAGTCAGTCATTTACAAATATTTTGTTAATAATCTAATAAGATAAATACTCTTTAGTTTACTCATTAACGTCTAGTGATTTCACGAAGAAATTTCAATTAAGATATTCAGTAAACACTTTTAAATGATTACTAACCACAATTTTATAGGTTGTATGTGGTGTGTGCTACTTATATGAATGATATAAGTAGTATAAGAAGGGACGTGAAAGAAGTCTCACGGTCAGAAGAGGAAAACGGAAAGCAAATGGAACAAAAGCAAGAAGTAAATGGAGTACCAACAGGAATGGAAGAAGGATGGAGTGTTGGAAGTCACGACTCAAAGATGGTGTGCAAATAGAGTATACAATGTAATGTTTTCGTTTTTAACTGACTCAGAGTGTAAATTTGCATAATACAATCTTCCTCGTCTGCCTCAGTCTTCTCAGTATATCAACTATTAGAAAATTTATCAACACTTTAACAGATCAAGTGTGGATTAATTACTTTAGACATATGAATTAGATAACACGAGTTAGTTAAGCGATTACACTGTGATTAAATCACAAACCCCGTGTGCACCGGAATCTACGACAAACAAGTTTTTGAGATTGGGAATAATATACATAATATACCAGAGGGTAAGTTAACAAACTATATACATAAACATATCAAAAAAAAAGCAAAACAATCACTATACCTGTTGTATATCAAGTTGACAATAATTCATACGTAAATATATCAAATGAATTAATAAATCTAATATACTAGTTTGAAGTGAATAACAATTTGTCCATTTATAATTTTCCATACCACATAGAACAATATGTTCAAGACGTTTAAAAAATAATTGAGCATCAAACTAGGAAACAATAAATAAATAAAAGTAAATTGTTGAAGTATTATCTTCTGATATATATTCAATTTTGACAGTCTAATTAATAAGTTTATTGTATATAATCTGAAAATAATACAGCATGAATACTAAACAGATATCAATGGAGCTCTGAAGTTTCAAGGGTAAATATTTAAGACTACCAATTGGTTAATTGTAATGTAACCAATATTCAACTAATAATAAAACACAATATTAAAATATGATAATGGTCTACACAGTATTATGATGATTGAATTTTAATAGGAAATTTGTATGGATGATTTAATGCTGATTGGAGTGTCACAGTTTAAAGTGGTGCCAAATTCGAACTTTTCGAGAATAGATTTATAAGGATCAGATTAACTTTGATTACCATTTCCAACGATAGATTAATGACTGATAGTCATATTCTAAATAATTTTTTCAGTCTTTAATATGAATGCGTTTTTCCTCTTGCTGTTAAATGATCAGTGAGACTCTTAAATAGCTTCCATTTAAGATAAAGATAAAATACATACACCGCTCCGTTGTACCATACTTGATCAATAGTGGCTATATAATGCTAGCGGAGTCAATGGAGTTTGGCCTTATCTTTTGAATATAATTAAACCTATAGGTGTTTGAACTTAGAACCGTAGTATTTGTATACGAAAGAAGTTTATCATACCTCAGCTCCGTCATTGGTCAAAAAGAAACTTAAAAGACGATCTGACCAATTCTTTCTTTATTACTTTTATGTATTTACACTGATCATTTATGTAATGCTTGATAATTACTAGTTTATTAATTTCCTTTTCATTTGCTTTGACCTATTTCTTGTTTCGCAATAATATTATTATTATTACTTGTTTTGAATAGTTATGCAATCTTATTTAGTTGCTATCACTAACTCTCAAATAATTTAGATTGGCTTGTTTTTCATGTATACATATAAATATTAGTGGACATTAGAATACGATCTAATGAAGATGTAACTGAGAATAACACTGTTCAATTTATGTACATTGTACCAATTTGAATGTTCACCAAAAATATAGAAATAAATTTTATTTGATAATTTAACCTTATCAAATGTTACTTCATTTATTTGAAATTTATTGCTGAATTTCGTAAAACCTTTAAGGAAAAAACAGGTCTCTATGACCATAAAAAGCAGTAGTAGTTCTTCAATAATTCTCCGATTTATATAAATCAATGATGAGAGCGAATGAAAACACTTAAAACATAAGTGAAGCACACAAAAAAGGAAGGAAAGGAAATATCTAAAGATTATCCTCCAAAAGAACGGATATCCACTCAACTACATCAAAAAAATACCAACTAAAACCATCAATAGAAGTGAAATCAAGTACAGGAACCAACAAACAGATCATCCTACCATATGTAAAAGAAATATCGGAAATTACAACACGACTACCGAAACCATTTGGAATAGGTGTAGTGCACAAACCAAGAGGATCACTCCAAGCAATTCTATCCAAACCCGAAATTACAAAATGACAAAAGAAGAAAAAACCGAATATCATCTACAAAATGAACAGCTCAGATTGTAAAAAAACACAAAGTAAGACAAGGTGGATGTCCTCTTCAGCTTCGTTTGCGTGAAAATCAGTAATCAGTTAAACGCCTCTACATTTCTTCCCTGATATCAATACACACCCACAATTATGGACAATGTTGAAATATTAGATAGAAGGAGTACAGAGAACACTAGAGAATTTTCAGGAGCTTGGAACTCAGTCAGCTATCAACGAACACATTAATATTAATCCAACTTATCAACCAATCAAAAAAATTACAGACGAACATAGAATGAAGAAACAGATAAAAGGGGGATACTATCAAAATAAAGATGCAAACAATGACAAGTTTAAGGTCAATAGCAACCAATCAAGATCGAAACCTATAGGATAAGCTACCAGTCATACATGGAAAAATCTGAACACTTCACTTTTACGTGAAGTTTGTGCTGATGATGTTGTTCAGAGGAACAATGAAAGCTCCACAACCAAACTATTCAGCTCAGAGAATGAAACTCCACCACAACAATACTGTTTAAAATTCGAATGAACTTGGGGTTATAAGTTAATAAAATTCAACCACATTGTTATAAAAATATGAAAATTGTGGTATACGGCTTAAATGTTATATAAAACACTATTAGGTTTGACATCGATCTTTATGAACGCGCGGACAATCACAAGAAAATAAGTAATTAGATTGACATGATGCAAATATTCATTAACAAGGTCATTATGTAATCCTTGTCACAAAAGATGATCTAACAGAGTGATTTTGAAAAGAGTACCTTTTCTCTTTCATAAGAAATGATAGACTTAAAATGAGAGATGAAAATTCCTATATTTATATTTACATTTCATCACTAGTAAAATAAAGATTAAAGTTGAAATCTCACTTTAATCTTTAGCGTTGGCATAGTCATTGTTTGAGTTGGCGTTGCAGCTACCATTCTCTCTGTACTATTTGCATATTTAAGACCGATTGGAATACGACGTTGACGTGCAAAACGAATCCATGCAGAAATTGGTGATTGATACAGCTCTGAGCTTGTAATCCAACAACAAGTCTTGTTTTCTTCCAATACATTTTGATCACATAAATAATTAGTGAATGTTTTATTCTGGTGTAATAATTTACTGACATGGGAATCGATAGTATCTGAAATGTTAATCAAAAGTGAAGTACTGTACAATTGTGACACAAAGTATTAACATGAATAATATCACCAAACAGATAATTGACAAAATTATTTGATTCCGAACAAAATAAGACAAAAGTGTGCATATAATGATCAAGTTATATACAGTTTAAAACTACATGGATCATATACAATCAGATTTACTAGTAAATTTGTTATGTAACAAAGTAGTCAACTGTATGGAGACTAAACGAATTGGTATGTTTTATTAATAACTGTTTCCGACTCTCAGTTAGAGAGTTACACCTGGAGTTGACAGGTGAAGACAATACCAGAAATGACACTACGGGGAGAAGTAGATGCGACAACTAAACCTACTAGGCAGTAAATGAACACAATTGAGGACGCACAAGAGAAAACACTAAAAAAATGATCAGTCATACACTAACCTAACTGAAATGATTTTCATTTCTACAAAATAAGTAGTGTGATATTTAGTTTTAACCTGATACATAGATAACCGTCAAAATAATGAATTGAAAGAAAGAAATTTTGGAAAAAATGAGTTAAAAATATGAGATCACGTTGTAAATATGACTTTTGATTAACTCAGTTAGGATAAGACAACTATTCGCTTATTTGTATTACAGTTCAATATCTAAATGCTCAAAGAAAAGATTTGAATATTTCAGTGATGCTTATTTGAAACAATCTACCCTGAACTAACAGATTTAGAAGAACAGTAAGAAGATGTAATTGGGAGGAGTGATCGGACTTTGCAATCAAGGGTTGTGGAACATGTACCTAAGTGGCTTTAAAATCAGTTACCGTCAGATGAACCGATAAACTGTTCTATCAAAATTTATAAAAGGGATTAATTGTTTTAGATTTAGAAGAACAAGAAAAAAAAGTTTCCCTAACTTATGCTAGTTCAAAATAAGATGCATTGATTGTTGTATACATAGAAGGTTCATGAACTCACTGTCTGTTACATTGAGGCCCGATAATAGCTACAGACTACTTGAGTGAGTCCCATGCGATTAACATAACCGATGGTTAATAAACACGTTGGGTGAAATGGTTTAGAATCGGTCGAAATTGTGCAGATTGATTTACTCTTTTCTTCAAATTAATCATATCTGTCATATCACCAATCACATAATCTATGAATAAATTCTCCCTACTACCGTATTAACATTGCTTCTATTATTATGTTATCTAACTCGATAATATATTCTTGTTGTATTGAAGTGATGTACTAATTTGGAGCGATGAACTTAAATGTTAGGTTCAACGTTGCTTATGATTGGTTGACTGACTGACTGAGATAAAAAGTGTTCTTTTCTTAATTTAAAACAAATTATGCTGGTGAATAAGTAGTCTTTAATAAAACTCCATTAAAAATGACAATAGGATTTGAGAACCATTATGCTAAATTTTTTCACTATAAATCTTTTAAACACTAACGAACAGAACCTATAACTTCTCATTGTACAACAATGAAAAAAGTGCAGTTCTGTCATGAGAGATATAAGTAATGTTGATACCTTTTTTCATGTTTAAAAAAACACTGATTTCCTTGATATAGTAATTACTTGAAAATTAGAAGACGACATAACACTGAAAAATTCATGAGAAGCCATAGCCTTCATCATTGTCTAGTGCATATCTTTTGTGTAATTGCTATGTTGTCGTACAAATTTGTTCTGTAGTTAGTTTCTTGATTTCAGTAGTTATCACGTACACCCAAAAAAGCTACTGTTCATAAAACAGTTAAAATGGATTAGTTTACATCGGAAATAAAATTTTAATTCAAAAATTCACACATGCTTGTATTGGGAACAATATGATTACATCAAACTCACTGATGAAAGCTCAAGACAGTGTAAGGAGAAATACAGTCAAGGAGCTTTAGTACGAAAAAATAAATTGCAACCTATTCTAAACAGTCTTAAACTTACTCCATGTCTCTAACACAAAATAAAGTTTGTAGATATGTTAGAATAGGCTTTTTTACGTGTGCATTAATTGTTTTTTGGCAGTATTTTCCCTTTCAACATTCTAAAGCTTCATTATTATTAGGTTTAAACATTTTGGGATATTGAAACAGAACAGTTTGAATGTGTATGCAATTATGAAATGATGTATTGTTCAGGTCATACTTTCCCAAAGTTTATATATCTATTTTCATTTCAATAAAACCTGAATAATATATTTTATTCCCATAGCATTTAATTTTTTACTGTAATTCATAACAGGTAATTCATGACAGAATGATCTTGGTCATCAATAAGCATATAACTCCTTTAACTGCTGTTATCTTTTGAGAATTACCAATGATCAATATTGAAAAGAAAAAAACTACAGCCTATAGAGGAATCCAAGAAACTGGTTACAATGAATCCTTTCAGAATTAGTGGTTGTCATCGAAATCAAAAGGAAAACTTAACAATCAGCTATTACGATAAACATAAACATACACAGTGATAACTTTTTGATTTCATTTTGTTGAAAAAATCTTACTCGCATACTTAATTACTTTCTAATTTGGGTATATCATATTTTGTGGACGGTTTCAGTGTTGACTTAACACGCACGTAGTTCAAACACAGTAAATCAGAACGTCATTTAGAGAGCATTGACTCAGAAAGAAAGACAAATTACTGACGGGCTAAATTCAGAATGATGTGAAAACAATTATTGTGGAGTAGTAAAAAGATATCAGTGAAAAAATAATGATAAACAAAATGAAATGGTAGAATTTAAAAGTGTAGTGAAATCATGCACACTAACTTTTCAAATGAGTTTTAGAATATTTCTTCACTTTATTATCGTTTATCATTGCTTCTTGACTGCAGACATGAGAGTTTAATGCATCTGAATATAATTGGCCTAGTTGATTGTCCCATTGATTACAAAGGTTGGTACCAACAAAAGCACGAAGTAACTGTGAAACAAAGAGTTTGAAAAGATAATTTTTTAAAAAAAAAACACAA
>OX103971.1:21276225-21302243 GCA_944470395.2 Schistosoma turkestanicum
CCTAACAGTCAATGTTACAGACTTCAATGTTGTTTCCTATTCGACCTAACTTTATAAATACGCATTATCTGAAACGTTTCATGACTCGGATCCGGATCCCTAGTTCGGGATCCTGATTCTCTTCTAGACTCAGGCCTCGTACTTTCTGGATACTTGTAGGATACATGTTCTACTTCACATCAAGTCTTCTTTTACCCAATGGGGATTTGGGATGCTCGGATTAGAGTAGCATGCCATGTCTCCGGATCTTCAATCCTAGCTCTCGTTTTCCTACTAAGGTAAACTCATAAAAATTCAAGCTTATCAAATGACGTGTTTATGTGCATTTGTAACATAGACATTTTGATATTTTAAAATATTTGCGATGTTCACGTAAAAAAGAAAGTAAAAACCGAGAGTGAAGTAAAATCACCTGAGTTGATAACTCTAAGCATGGACCAGGTTGCCAATTGTAAAATGAAGTTAGATAAATTAATAACTCATCGGAATATGGAGCAATTTCATCGAAATGAAGATTTTCTAATAATCGACCGAAAGAATACAGGCAAGTTTGTAGTAAACCCATTAATCGATCATGAGAACCAGTTAAATCAGCAGATATCTATTGATTGATGGAAGATAAAAAAAATTAAGGAGAAACACAAATATGAATATTAAGTGAAAGGATTTTATTTACACTGAAGGACAATCGAGTGATGAAAAGTGTCATATTTGTCTGGAGCTTAGAGATAATGAAATTCTAGTGTGGTTAACAACCAAAGCATTTCTTTATTGTAGTGAATTATATCACATATTGGGTGATCGAAAAACGCCTTTATGATACTGTAGACTTAAGGTTCATACTACTTGATACGCATCAGTAAGGAGCATGTCAAGACTGTCTACTTGGGTTTCACATGATTAACATAATCAATCAATAATGTCGTTGGGTTACGTGGTTCAGAATCGGTCGGACCCAACATTCTATCACTAGAATCGACGTTTTACCAGCTAACTACTACGGTTAGGTTTCATATCCAATAAGCTATTACATCGAATTAACTTGTCACTAAACTGTATCATCATTACTGTGAACAATTTAAAATGTTCTAGTCCTTTATAAGATTCATGATAAAAAGTAATTAACTAGATATGTTTAATGGGGAAATAATTACATAGATCAAATTAAACTGAGTGATAATTTGATCTGTGATTCAATTAAGCTCAATTGATCAAAAGAATATTGAACCACTAACTTTTAAATATGTCCACACACAAAATATTGGAAATACATAAGTACAGAAGTGAAATAAGAATGGTAACAGTGAATTTACCTTAAAGGATCTATATGCAGCTTTAAGAGTTTTATACAATGAAACATATTGCGGCAAGTTGGCAAAATATCCAAGAGTTGTAGAGCTTAATGTAGTGGAATATCGAGGTGCTTGTTAGAGAAAAAAAACAAAGAAACAACTAAAATCTGTAATGAAAATATGAGTAGGATATATTTTTTACTGAAATCATAAATCGATCAGTGTTAGACCATAATTAGAAAAACCTGAAAGCACTGGACGGTCGTTTTATCCTAGAACACGACTCATCAGCAGTGCGCATCCATGATCCCCGCTCGCTGGAATTGTTATATATTAACACCATCATAAACTGGCTCAGTTGTCCAGAGGTTAAGCGTTTGTGCGCAAGATCGAAGGTTCTGGGTTTGATTTCTCGGATCTAACAGCCGTTTTAACATGCTACTCTGTAGTAAGATTGAAGAAACGATACATAAATTTATCTGTATGAATACGGATTGTTTGTCTTTTAGAACGCTTAAAAGAACCCAAATAGATCTTTAAGAATCTCGAACAATGTTCATGGTTAAAGTTTGGTATTTGGGGTTATGATTAGAGTTTTGGGCTTAGAATTTTCATCACGAATTGATATCAGCAATAATTCAAAAGTGATCTATAGCCATGTAAATATAAGTGAGTTTCATGAAACGATCAAAGAAGCACTATCGGATTGATTCACCTACAAAATAGAGTGCTATGAAGTTAAGATTGGCTTTAGAATTGAGGGTTTCAATAATAGGATGTAGGGATAAGGTTGATATAACTGTAATATATAATATACAGAGACCGAATTTAACACTTACTGAACACCAAGAATGAACTTGATAGTTTTAAATGGATTGAGCATTGAGTAGGAAGTTAATAATAATAATATTTTGGTGACAGCCTAATGAGTAAAAATTTGGATTTTTAACGTTTTGAGAGACTTATTGTAGGTTATTTATTCGCTCTGAAGAAGCTACTTAAATTAATTAACGAAAGGTTTGAAATATAAATTTCTACTCATTAGAATGTCACTAAAATATAACTATTTTATTATGAATATTAGATAGGTTTACAACGATCATTTTTACGCTATAGTTGCAGTAAATAGTTTGAGGAGTATACAAATTTATTTCCACTTTTCATTAGTCGTAATATTTGAATTACGCACAGAAGCCTGAAAATCACATTTTTTGATTCTGACTCGCTCACTTCTATACCATATTTTTATTATTAAAAACTAGAGAGTTTAAATGATACGAATTAACATACTGATCATAAATTATATATATACATGTATATTACCAGGTAGATGCTTTCTCAAAGAACCACTTAATTTTGTTCCATAATAACGTTTTTTACCAGATGATGTATCTGCACTACTACTAATACTACTACTATTACTCATAGGAGTATTAGTGGAGGCACCAACAGCAGCAGAAGCATTGATCTCTTGATCAAATTTGGCCGTAGAAAAATTGGCGCTTGTTTGAGCTAAATTCGCTACAGAATGTATAAATGATTCAGATAAACCAGAGTAAATTGAACTAATTGGTATTTTGTGCGATACTGAATCAGGCTGATTATGTTGAGGTAAATGAATTGCTTCAAAAATATGCCATAGAATACAACAAACCCTGTTAAATAAAATAAACGTGGATAAAATAAAAATCATTGTTAAAAAATAACATTTAACTATCAAGAAAGAAGAATATTTCTCGTCTTGAATTTCACCTTTAAAAATAAATGTCAAAAGAGAAATATGATTGTAGAAAATAATAAATAGTCGACTATCATAGTTGGACAGCAATACTTCGTTATTTTAAACATTCATCATCGAAGTGTACAATTTCAGTAGAACTTAAAGAATAATATGATAATTGCAACAAGTTAGAGATTAAATAAAATCTTGATAATAGTAAATATGAGGAAAATATTGCAGTAAAAAAAGGGCATTTTCATACAACCGATGGCATTAAAAAGATCTTATGAATTTTAAAGGTAAGTAATCAACAGGAACAGTCAGTCAGTTACAACGTAAGTATATAAGTTCGGGTCGCCATATCACATTAGCACAAGGAACTTGTTGCTCATTCTGTATTGAAATGACATTCTGTTACTGTCATATTTAGCCAATTTTCGGTTGAATAATATGGTGGTGGTTGGATCAGTAAGATTACTACCTTAGTTAACGAGCTTCAAAAAAATTATTTTGATTTTCTTAAGGACAGTTTTGTTTAGTTCATGGGATATATATATATATACCGAAAATAGGACAGTCTTTACCGAATATGTCATCAAACAACAAAATCAAAGGTTTCATTTAATAACAATATGCAATAACTCGTGATTGAAATCTTTATATGATTGAGTTATTGTGTAAAAGTCTTTACTAGAAACCAAAACTTAGACTTAGATCTACAGCTTACAAAACTGCTTGTATTATAAGATGTCTCTGAAAAATAACCCTAGTGCTATAAAGCAGTCAATACAGTGAATATAAAAAATCATTAATAATCCAATGTCGCTTTTCACAGATTATGAAATAGCAGGTTTTATTATTGAAGGATGTCAACATCCTTAAAATAGAATACATTTCTCGGAAATCTGATAGCAAAAGAATGAATATATGTAGAGAGCCACATTTATCAAAACGTACATACGTATGGGATTGCATCACAGAAATAACAAACACCTTAAACTGATACAGAAATCCATAAAAAGCTACCTTTGTTCTTCCGAAAAAGCAAATCATTAAGAGTTGGTCAAAACAAAGTTTACAATTCAGTTGCAGAAGCAATAAAATAAAAACTAGGTTGTAAGAGCGAAATAGACACCGTTGAAAAACTTAATTCCGAATACAGAATATAATCTTATCTATCTCTCGCTCTATCTCATAGCTAATTAGGGTGTTTCGAATAAGAAACAAATCATTTGCATTTACACAAACAAAGCTTGAATGTAAAAGAAAATTTAGGAAATGAAAAATAATTTCGATACAAATATTACTCACCTCATCAAGTGTTGCATGAAAGCTAAAGCATAACGAGTAAATGGTTGTTGATCATTTGATGTAGGTAATTCACTATTATCTTTACTGTTCGAGGATTTATCCAAGAGCGTATAGACAGACCAACCTGTCAAGGAAAAATGAATAAGATGAAATATTGTACAGAATGTTTACTTGATGGCATAATATGTATGTGATAGCTAATTCATAACTTTCTGAAAATTAAGATCTAATCGGTTAAAATAATGAAATTTTCAAAATCCTACAGGTACAGCTGAATTCAATGCTATGAAACTCGGTTCTTTAATGGCTGATTCTTAATGACACTTTGAAAATTTCATCAATACTCAATCATACTGCATTAAATTATAGTCAGTTGGGTCGATGGTGAACCTAGGATCTCCTTTTATCTTCCTAATAAATAGGGATTAGGTTGAGAGCCAGTCATTGAGGCTATAGCATAAGTTCAGTTGAAGAGTATTTTGCATCACAATCACAGGTATGTTGTTACGAATAAAATGTCTGCAACTCGGCTGTGACTATACATATTTCTCAGAAGGCTGACTAAAACGAATACACCTTTTGCAAAAATCAGATATATGACATTGTTTATCATTGGGATATCTATGTTTTTCAGTGAAATAATGAGTTATTTGTCAGCGTTACTATGGTACAATTTAAATTAAGCTTGACACGATTATCTGTTAATCATAAAGAAATTGGGAATAAAAAAACCAATAGTTAAATCAAAATATAATCCCTATAGGCAAATATTTGTTTTAAAATCTTAAATTTGATATTATAAATAAATACGATATTATAATAAATATAGATATTTGTTGTATGTATTTTCCTATAGTATTAGCAGTACGGTAACCGAACTTTTCAGGCCCAACTACGTTGCAAGTTAAAAGAAGTTAGTTTGCGATGTAGATAAGATACCACGGTATTTGCAGTTTTATGTAACAGTTGATTTTTAATCAACACCAGGACAGACAAAAGAAGTTTCTAGCAAATGAGAATAAATATTGTTCATCTACATTAATCTTTACAGGTTCATCATTACTACTGCGGTAAACTACGAGAGGTTGGGCAAGCTAACAATACATCATTTTTCAAAACAATTTTTATCGTCTCAAAGTTATGTCTGGTTACTTGATATGCAGAAATGTTCTATTACGAATTCGTCTTTGTGAATATAAGGTTTCCTTGATCCTCTGACGTTTTCACGTCTTGCATTAAGTTGGGGGGGGGGTTTGGTTGCACAGTGTATCAGTTACCCTTTTATTGAGTTTGTATCACATTCTGTTTGTATAGAAATAATCTCAATCGTTCATAATTAAGCCACCAATGAATTTAACATCGACATGATAACATCTCATTGTTTTTGTATTCACTTATTTTCCAATGTTATTTATGCTGAATTATATAACCATAAAACTTACGTGTTACACAACCAGTACATAAATTTAATAGAGAAGAATGGAGTTCTAGGTCAGTTGATGTTATTGGAGCTGATGATAATAGAGTGAGACAATGCCAAGATAAGAGAGATAGACGAGATCTACGATTTATAGGTTGCAAGGGATTTTCATTTGATAAAGTACTTTCAGATGAAGTTAATGATGAGGAAGTAGAATCAAACCATAAATGAGAATAACTAAGTAAATGAGACGATCCAATCAACTGATTCAAACAACCTACAACACCAAGCTAGAAAACAAATAAAGAATAATAAAATTATCTTTTAATAATATTCAGAATTGGTTAGGGTCATGATCAAAATATCAAAAGAATTAACTCAACATTACATTAGTAATTTCTCTAATGTTATATCTTTAAAAATAACCAGTTACCTATGAACAAATATGAGACACAAGTATAACAAAGAGAGAAAAAGAGAGTGGGAATCCATCTACACTAATCTAGGAAAATAGAATCTTCATAACCACAGACAGATTTTGTATTGTACTTGCTTAATTTCTCCATCTGTGGTGTATATGAAGCAGAAATGAAAAACGAGCTGGTCATAATAGGAATTGAATAATAATTATGAAAAATTGTTCCAGGACAATAATAACTGATTACGGTTGTTGCTTTTTCAATTACAAAACGGTAATGATAAAAATGAAAATAAAAACCAAACTGTACTAAAAAACAGCATGGAAGGGTCGTGAAAGGGTTAGAAACTAAACGTGTTACTGTTATAAGCAGAGATCAAGCTTGAATTAGTGAATTTCTGACACCCCAGTAATGCATAAGTTTTTGATTTGACCTCTTTTTAACTGTGTACATTATTTTAAAGGAAGATGCCTTTGGAGCAAGGTGCCTAGAGTTGATGAGATACTTCTGTACTGAGCTACTGACCGTTTCTTAAAAGCCATAACGGATAATGTTCTGAGATGTATTTAGAAAGTGTTTGTTTTGTATGGTTAATGTTACCAGCCTCACAAGAGTAAATAAACTTGTACGTGTACATCAATGTGGCTAAGAGAAAAAAAAATCTAGAATAACTTTATGATCCAATCTCTTTTTCTTTTCTCCTATACTCATACATTTTATCAGACAACTATAAATACGAAACAAAAACTTACGTAAAATGTAGATTATTGTAGCAACAAAATACTCGTATGAAAATCTTAACAGCTTGTCTGATAAACAAAAAAATTGGTTGAAAATGAGAGTAGTAACCATGGAAGGTATTCTGTTTTACTGATAATAACCCATGTGATTTCAGATGAACAATAAGAGTTTCAATCCAGTTGTCAGTCTTGAAAAGCTTATCTTACTTATGTTATCTATCATACACATATAAACAAAATTAAATTGTTCTAGTCAAAAAATTAAACATCAATTACCCAAAAATATTCAAATTAGAAAATAATCCATTTACCAGCATGTAGCGGTCTTCAGGTAAAGAACTAGAACATGGCAATTCCATCAAAGCAGTCAAACATTTACGGAATAGACGTGTAGCACCCGTACTATTTGGACAGAAGCCAGTCATACGATTACTTATTTTGTTGTCTTCTGTCTCTAAATACAATAACTGTGATGTTGGTGATTGATAAAATTGTCTTCCAATCGGTCCAACATCCATTTCCATTGGTAGAGTAGATAAACATGGTGGTAAACCAAGGATACCTAAAGCACCGACCAAACCATAACATGAAATTTTTGCTTCTACAGAAACAAAAAAAAAACAAATCAAAATAAGTAGTTGGAAATAATGAATGGTTAATTTTGCTTATGTATGTCAAAAAACATTGAAGATCTCAAACCGAAATGTCCAAAAAAATTATTACACTAAAATGATGTACTGTTGGAGTAGTGTGTACCATATTATTCAGTATATTTAAAGAAATTTGTGAAAAATGGAAACAAAGTGTTGAGTATGTTAGATCCCCAGAACTCGCTTGATAAATGCCTTATTTTGGATTTCATGTTTGCGAGCATGGGCTGATCAGTTGACCTAGAGATATCATTTCCCACCAGGAAAATCCATGGCTGTGATTGGCTGCTGTGTATTTTAGTGTGCTATTTTCGTAACTGTCCCAAGGACGTTTCTATGATGTATAAATAAACGAGAGTTGTGTGCTTGATTGTATTGTGTGATTGCTGGGTGTTGTAGAATATACTTTCTACGCTTACTAAGTCTTCTGTTTTGCAGTTTGAGATTCAAGTTAGCCTACCTGGACGCTGGTCATTGTCTCGTTTGTGTTTATCGACTAAGGTTAACTCGTAATAGCTTCAAGAGTACCTAGTAACGAACATTACACAAAGCAAGATTGACAATCTTCGGATAATACGATGAATTAATCGTATTTCGTATTCTCTTCAACTACAAAGTAAGCTAAACCAAGAGTTCAAAAGATGAGTAAGCATTCAACTTCTATTGTTATTGGTATTTCAAGTATAAAGTGAAAAACCGCAATTATATACAGGAAGAAGACAAAAGTGGCTGTAAATGATTGATTACATAAATGGCGTAAATAGCCTGAGTATAAATAAAATGTTGAAAAATAGTCAAGAAATACATATGTTTACGATATGTCATTACTTACTCATCTGTGAATATGGTTGTGGTAGCCAAAAGTGTAAATTTCGATTAATACGGTTCGGCAGAAAACCACCAGTGGAAATACCTAAATTATCACCAATACCACTAGTCAAATTAGAAGCTAATGCAATCAATGCTATAGAAGCTTGTCCACGTAAATCTGGATCAGAATCGCATAAAATTCGCCAACACTCTATCCATGTCAAATCTATTAATCTAGTAGACATGACAGAAAACAACGCTGACTAAAACAAAAATAAAAATGAAAGAGAATTATTAACAATGTATTATTTTTTTTAAAAAAACAACTGTGATTAAAAGTCACAAATTACTATTTTCACTTAGACTATATAAAAAGTATGTTGATGATATTTGATAGAAGTGATCTCCACTAAGTTTCGATTTCTTGTGTTCAAAATTTTTAACGAATTCTGTATTGAATACATTTGCTAGTCTACAAATAAAATGGAATTTAGTACAGAAAACAGGTTCCTGTCTGTAATGTGACACTAGCTTTGGAATAATTTTGAATGTTCTGAAATGTACAGATATTGTCATAGAGTCAATCATTGATTATTCAAGTGTTTACAAAATGTAGTAACTCTGTTATGTAGCAAAACATTTAGAACAAACCTTTCTTGCATTTAATTGAACGAAAACTAACAAACTAATATAGATTGCATTATTTAGGATGTATTTGAATTGATTTCAAAGTGTAGATAATTAGCTTACAATAGGCAAATTCATTTTGTTCTATAAAAGTTTCAGTAACTAATATGATACACTTAATAACCAGAAGTAAAAAAGCGAAAACATATTTTAAATAACAAACCTTTGTTAATTCATGTGTCTTCAATGTTTCTTCTAAATATCCAACAGATGCCCAGTCAAGCTCAGTCACTAAGGTTAAAAATTCACGTTGAACTAATCGATAAGGATGACGTGATGCATGAATAACAATTGAACTCAGTGTTTTTAGAAAACGATGCACCAAAAGTTCATCTGGTAATATGTTCGATTTATTTGAATATAACAATGAATCCCGATCAGCGCAAGACAATATAGCGTTAGAACATGTTCGTAAACCAGATAAAGCCCATCGTAAAGTTATGCCAGATACCTTGAAACACAAAATTTAGAACAGTTTTTTGAACATTACCATAACTTATGAGCAGTATTTTCCTGTTTTCGTCAAACTGGTTTGATTACACACAAGCAAAAGAATACTCAGGAAAAAAATAAGAATAACTGGTCAGTTATCATTTTTTAAGATGACATTTATGACGGAATTTGTTACTATTCTCAAACTTGAGTCCATAGGTACAAAAGAGCAAGTTAAGAATATAGCTATTTCATCCGCAGTCACAAAAACCATGTAAGCAAATGTAGTAAAAAAAAATTAATTTTCACTCTAAGAAGGACAAAATTCATTCTCCAAATAATAAAAAAACAAATTCTCAGTGTTAGGATATTCATCAAATATCCTAAGAGAACTATTTTTGGAAGTCTAATTCTATTGGTCAATTCCTACTGGTCAATATTATGGTCGTCCTAACTGTCAATGTCACAGACTTCAATGTTGTTTCCTATTCGACCTAACTGTATAAATACGCATTATCCGTAACAGTAGTAGACTTTAGATAGAGCTGCTAGTTGATACTTATACTACATGTAATTATTTCAGGAAGCATTTTTTCATAATGATATAGATTGCCTTATCAAATGTCACAAGTACTGCTCCGGTTTAAGCACCCAGACATCACATAAACTCAGTCGTTTGTATGGCGCATAAATATCTAGATGCTCCTTTGTTATGGTTAAATGAAATAAAAATGTCTCAGTAAGGGAAGTAACGAAAAAGCATCGGAATGTATTAAATAACTAGAAGACTATTAAAACAAAGTTTTTTTTTCAATTAAAAAAGGTTATCATCATAATGGATAACGCTAATCGTTAATATGTTAAATAAAAACCAGTGTTATTACTTTAGATAGACAAATTTCTGAATCAAGTGAGATCTGGCTACTTGTATCAAGTATTAAGTAGTTTAGAAGTTACTACATAAATTATTTTTTACTTCTAGTAATGTAATCTAATCTGCTGAAGCATAGAGTTACTGTACTATTAAGCCACTGCCGAAGATACAGATTCCTCAGTCTTAATAGATCTTGATAAAAATGAATTTAGAAATATCTACGCCAACAATAATATCATACTACTGGAGGAATTATTTGGAGATGAGGTGTTTAAAGAAAGTCATAAGTAAACGTTTTTTGAGGCAAGTGTAAATTGCGATGTACTTACTGTACCTGGTTACTAACAAAATTTGTTCGAGTTAAATCAGTAACTTTGTGAATGTAATAATGTATACGGAAGGAAAAGATTACTTGATAAGTTCCTTCTATCAATTATTTGGTTAACGAAAATCGAAAAAATAAATGTGAAGAGATATCCAGGAGGTCGAGGTATTCTCTTTATTTGTTACTCTCTGCTTTCCTCATTTTCTTCAACGTTGCAATTACTAATGGGAACTTTGTGACCGAACTGGAGCCATAAAATGTTGTATGATTTCACCTCTTCATAACGTTAATATTTTAATTTTGATAGCAAAAAAGTAATGAGTTTAAAAATCTAGCTTATACTAACACCTCACTTAAAAATATAACGACTTCCTGTAGCTAGCAAGATTCCATGAATACATTACATTTCTAAATATGATACAATAATAACTGTATTTCATTAAACTCAGATTTCCTAAGAAAACTAAACGCATCATGCGAAATACTAGGGTCTCAAAAAGTAACAATGATTATCCTTTAATGACAAGCAAGTCGGTACACTGACATTAACTCTGCGAATACATTCAATGCGAAAATTTCCCTGGTCGTGGATCTATTTTCAAGGGCTACCAAAATCATAACTTCAAAAGATCAGATAAAAGAAGAAGATAACAAGTACCATAAACGGTTTACGGTCTAATAATTTTCCTACATTAAAACAAAACTTATGTATTTACGTAATTCTAATGAAATTTTTTGGATTGGTACTGTGGTTTTACCCTAGCGCCAAGGTGAGACGGAAGAATTACAATGAATTTTGAAAATATTCAGAATGAGTGATTTGTACAAAATAATCAACACTCTAAGAAACGCTTCAGTTCGAACCAAGGACACGATCCCTTTGACAAACATACAAAACTGTGTCTAGAAACTAGATTATATTATTATTATTATATCAGAAAGACTTCTCATAAAGTCTCGGCTCGCGCCAAAGAACACTTAGGCTAGACAAAAAGATCTAATAATCCCGTAGGACTAGAAAAAAGATTACAGATTAAATCGGTAATAGCAGTAAATGCCATTTAAAATAACCACCAAATCGATATCAAAAAATATCAAAATAATTCAGAAAGGTCTTTCCAACTATAAAGAGAGACGAGTAGCCGAAGTATTTCACATAATAGTAAATCCCTCTGCTGTTCATCGAAATAATCACATTTGACTCAATCATTATCTACGCAATTCTAAGCACACACACACATACACACAAATATTTTTTTATTTTTAACGCCAATACTTCATATCACAAATTGCATGTTCTATCTTATCTTCTTTCATATACATAAATAACACTTTAAGGTCTCATGTAGAATCATTACAACTGAAAAAATGACATGTTCATACCTATTATGATTTTGATTGTACTGAAAATATTCTGTTTTATTTTCTGTTTACTATTTAAACTTGTGTTAATTTATGTTGATCAATTATTTGCTCTAAAGAAGTGCTATGCATTAAGTGATGAAACGTCAGAAATACAAATTTCTACTCATTGGGAAATCATCAAAATGTTATAATTATTTTATTATTGTTATTATTAAAAAAAAGGTTTTTGTTTTCTTGTTTGCAGAATGTAAATCGTAGAGTCTTTTATTTCTACATATTCAACAGTTTTTACGGTTAGAACAAAAGCGATTTGAAATTAAAAAACAAACAAATCTGTATAATATAAGTCAAACTTACATTTGTATTCAAATATGATTCCAATTTGGTGAAAAGTTGATTTAAGCTTGTATACACAGAGAAGCTATGATCATTTAATAAATAATCGGAAGCTTGATCATTTAAATTCTGCCAAACTAAATAAGAAGCGATCAGATTTCCAATCAGTATACAAAGTTGACCTACAGCTTGTGGGTCAGTGCTGTTACTGAGAAATTCCAGAATCACCTCAACTGAAAAACACAGAATAAGGTATTGGTATAACAGGATAGCAGTTAGTTTTATTGATGATTAAAAGTAGGAGACAATTTAATTCGTAGTAGGTTCTCATAGTCGATCATTAAGAACTGAAGAATTATTGATAACTAAAGACCGAACAACTAGTCTCTTTTACTTCAAATTTCTTTAACACTAGAGATTCTCATGTTAGAACAGCATGTGTCATGGGACCTTGTTTTCAAAGGTGCCATGCTTCCATTGGGATACTAGATACCGAATTGACGGTGGGTATTTTCAAATGGGTCTGTTACGTCAATATACAGCAGTATCAACTAGTTGGTACCGCTACGTAATTACATTACTTTAACCGTAATATTACCAAAACGTCGCAGTAAGAGAATAAAAAGTATTCCTTGGCAAGAGAACTTTTATTTCGAGGAGTTGGAATTGAGGCAAAACTATCTTTTTAGTAAGAAGAAAAGTGACTTTGAAAAGTAGTAAACAATAACAGACCCAACGAGAAAGTAACAAAGGTCAGCAGCGTTATGTGAGCCAAAACATTATTGAGGACTAGGTTATTTGTCGAAACTGTAAATTGTCAACAAAACTAAGAAACTAGGTAATCTTAGGCATTCTTGGACATTAGTTAGCGTTATTCTCTATGTACCAAGACAATTGGAATGTTGTTCAGTTCTGACAAGAGTGTAAATAGTAAACAGAAAGGCTAGGGGATATGCATATTTATAAGATTACCTGCTGTAGGCCATTGAATTTTTTCTGCACTTAGTTGATCACTAGGACAACATTGATTACCATTTAGCTGTACAAAAAATATGAATGGATTAAGCTGAGCTAGTTGAGTTAAACAATTGATGACAAGCAACTGTAAACTGATTCGAGGTGAAGTTAAAGGTTTTGGCCATTGATAATGAATTTTAGAAGTCTCCTGCATTTTTGGCATCATATCAAACGATAAAAGAAGAAAAGGTAATAACCAATCACTTTGAGCAAGACTGATTGGTTCACCTTGATTATTAAGCCGGTTAATAAGATCCATTAAATTGAAATCACAAAATTTCGAATAATGTATGGATGATGGTTGTTGATCGTGTATATGATCATCTGCATCTGTAAAAGAACAACAAACAAGCAAATTATTGAGCTAAATAATAACAGAGTCATTGGCAATTTTTAAAAGCAAGGTAGAAAATTTCAAGTTCAAGACAGAAATTATATTTGCGTGAAACAGTTGATTAAGTTATTTTTTGTAAACAAAAGAATACCAATAACACTACATCAACCGAATTTTATGATCGATTTGGATTATTACAACTTAGTTTAGTTACAGTCATTGATAATCTTTAATATTTGACTTACTAATTGAGTTTTGACTGTCATCAGTTTGAGCAGATTCCACATTTTTGGATGAATCATTGATAATATCATAACCTAAATAACTGAATACATCACCATTCTCATCATTTATTAATTTTTCTTCATCTCTAGCCAAATGAGCACGAACAACAGATAATTGATTTTGAATTTCTTGTTCATTTAATGTTGTTTCATTCGAATCTATCTTTATGGAAGAAGATAAACTTGAAGAGGATGCTGATCGAATGAAATATGTATCACGACTGTCAACTGACTGGAAATCTGAGCTTGGACTTTTATCATCAATTGACTCGGAGGAAAGCGTTCTTGACAAAAGATTGGTTGCAACAAAATTAGCTGTTTCCTTGTAGCTGGTAGTATTAATACCCAGTTCATCTGTAGTAAATAGATTGTAAAAATAAATAATGCCTATGAAGATCAAAGGTGTCAAAGACAACTTGAATACTTTGCTAATAAATAATCAACACTTTACCTTCTAATAATAAGCAATTTTGTTTGCATATGTTACAAAGGAATGAAGGTCTATCAAGCGAAGTTATTTAGTTGGTTGGCAAAGTGTAACGAAACCTAAAAGTTTCGGATTCTATCCCTGGTGGGAGATCATGAAGGTGAAATAGCTCTCTGATGCTACTTTTATTTTAACAGCTCCCCACCAGAAGTCATTGCTTGATGAAAAACAGTGATAATATTAATGATGGCAATGTGTTGACATAAACTGAGAATAAACCGAAGAATAGAAACAGAAATTAAAAGAAATCCATTGATCAGCGCTACGGAGAGTAAAGAGTCATGAAAATCAGGGAATTTATATCAGCAATTACATGAAAATTGGTGTATTACATTATAAGTTATATATATATGTGAATGAGCCTAGTACCTGATAGATATAGACTACAGATTCACAGTTAAAAGATAGATGTTAACAAACAAAAATTACGATAAACGTAATAAAAGTGAGTAACTATTCACGAAATAAGGAAATATCAAATATAAAACTGAGGAAAAGTGGGACAAAGCAAGAATGTGAGATTTTAAATCTTATTAATAGGATTTTTTATATGATTTGATAGACTGTTAGTGCGTTGAATACCTACAAACAGCAGACATCTAGTACTGCTTCATTATATGAATTAGTTGGACGGTCTTGTGTCGTTGTGTTTGTGTGAGGGTGAAATTTGTAAGAATAACTTGGAAACTACGTGAAAATGAATGAAGACGCTTACACCATTGAAATCAGCTGAAATAGCAGTGCTTGCAAATTCAAACTTACATTTATATACATAATCCAAAAGATGTATTCGGTTTTATTTTAGTCTGTGGTAATACTATGGAACTTTACAATATTCTTGGAATTCAGAAAACCACTTCTACTTTTTGACAACTTACTAAGGTTCGTTAGCGGAGATGGATAGAGTTTAGGACGGGTGTTTCGTTCTATTTGGGATTAGTCAGCTGAATGTACCTGCATTCCATAGTTGATGTTCACTTCGGGATACGAACCCAGTGGCGTTCGTTTTAAACATCATTAGTTTATTTACTATTGGATTTTGAATCAAAGCTTTTGAAAACGTTTTTCGCAATTCAAAGCTAAGTCATGCAAAGAAAAGACAAGTGAAATATTCAGACAGATCACTTTAGTCCATAAACTTTTCATATTTAGGCACAATTGAGATTATCCTCCATTCCACAATAAACTAAGCATGCAGTTTTTAAATTCCACTTCTACAACAAAGTTTTAAATATCATTTGGTCAAGTTTAAAGATTTGCAACATTTAACCAACGGCTCACATTTACATCTAAACACTCAAAATACAACAGTCCATCGGGTCCAAAATTATATTCTTTGTCCGACTAACAAACTAATTCATGCCTTAGCAAAGATACTGACGAATATATAGAGTAATTATTCCTATTGCTAAATTAAAAGCCACTAGTAATAAAACTTACTTTCATACAGTTTGTATTGTTGAGGTGATGAGTCAATAATTATTTTATCGTTCATAATGTCATGATTAGTTGTAATACAATGCTGATTGAATGATGATGGTGTTGGTGACGAACATGATGTAACATTTGTAAGCCAATTTAGTGGAAATAAAAATAGTGGACGTCTAACTGTTAAAAGTTGAACAAACGCCTCTAATGATGCAGTTTGTACCATTAATGAATTTGAGGTCGAGAAAGAGCAAGCATGATGTAAACACATGAAAAATACTTTTGACCACATTTTATTATCGGAATCTGTATAATCAGTTTTGGGTAATTTTCTTGATGAATCAATTTTATCTTCTGAAGAAGGAGGACTTGAGTTATCTATGAAGAACGTAAAAAGCAAATAGCTTAGACAGATCAAAAACACTGTATAGTGTGAAAATAAGCGTTTAAGATTAAAACCAATATATATATATATATATATATATATATATATATATATATATATATATACTGCTCTGACAAACCTCTAAACTATCTATATCATCTGAGGTGATCATAAAACAATCATTTCAGTGATAACATGCTTATCTTTGTCGATAATTTCAGTCAATTTAATAATTAAGATTCTGTGTTAAAATGGATAGTGAAGTTTAAAAAAGCTTTTAGATGAATAATCCATAAACTAAGAAGGGGTCTTCCAAAGATTTCAGTTAGGAATAACCATTTCACTTGGACTGAACAACCAAAAAACTTGATATTACAACATTGATACAACAATCCCCGAAAGTAAATTATTCGGTGCTATAGAATGTCTTAAAGCTATAACTAATTTTCTAACATTAATGGCTATATTATACATTTAACCAACCTCATAAAAGTTACTGTTCTAAACTATGTTACATATAATTTGTAACAGCTACTACTTGGTTGCCTGGACTTTAATAAATAGAAAGGCATAGGACCTAGTAACCCGTATAAAACGTAATATGGGCGAAACTAGCCAGTCTCCACACAATTACGATCAAATAGATTTATTTATGCTAACCAAAACACTATCAACTATGGATGTTATCATAGCTTTATGAACCTATGATAATCATTGCCATTGACCATTGATGAATCTGTTGTTCATTGATGTGGTGAAACGATACCAAGCATATATACTACTGAGATACAATAAATAACAGTATGACACAAATCAAATAATGTTATCCAGAAATTTACTTTGTTTATTATGGACTAAAATATTGTCATAGTACAGAAAAGTTCAACGACACAGACGAGGCAAAAGTTAATAGTTCACACTAACCTGGATTAGGCATTTCATGACTCTCAGGATCAACTAATCTGGAATGCAAAGTACTGATAGGATCTAAATGTGTTGACGATGTTGGAGGCATATTTAAGCCTAGAAAAGATGTACCCTTAGTAAAGTTATTTGAGAACTGATCCCATCCAATCGATAAATAACGAATTGTGTTGAATAAACCCGTCCAATAAGCAGTAGAATTAAAAGGTGTTGATTTATCACGCTCAGTTATTATTAGTTTTGATTGGGAATGATTAGTGAGTGAGTCCATTTCAACTAGAACATAAAGAATAATAATTTGTATAAAATCATACTGACAACATAAACTGTCTTAGATTAATTATAACATAAAAGAGGAAGAATATTGATTTCTATTCCAGAAAAGATTACTGTCATTTTAAAAAGATAGCGATTTTTTGGAAAAATTTTATAATAATAGATAATTCTAAAGCAGATTCTCGTCTATTCAGGGGATGAATCCCATTGTCTACAAAAGTATTAACTGTTGACTTCAAATGCATGTAATTATTTTCAAAAAACTCTTACAGTGAAGAGATATGACTTGTGAATTTATGACATGAATGAAAACTTTATTACTTCTTGTGAATCTTCTCTTCATATGTCCTGTATAAAATCCTGTAGGATGATATGAGCCAATATTTTCAATGTAAATGCTAGTAGATGTACATCTACGATAATTCAAATAAACTAAATAACACAGGAAAACTACTTAAATGTCAATATTTGATTTGTCATATCTGACCAGAATGTCTTCTCAATCATTAAAGAGATGAGTGAATATTGTTTAATCAATATGAATTTGTCAGGGACGTTAGATCACTTGGAAAAGGTCTTAATTTCGTAATTTTATTCTGAAATTTTGAATCTATATATTTTCGCACCAAAGACGTTTAGTTGACCTACAAGCTTACATTTCCCACTCGGAAAATCCATGGCTGTCATTTGGTTGATGGATTATTTTAGTACGCTATTCCGTAGCTCCCATCAAGGGTGTTTTATCAGTTATATGAATAAGACTGAGTTGTGTACTCGGGAACCTCAACCTTTTCGGGTGCTGTAGAATACATTCTCAACGCCTTATCAAGACTTCTTGTTTTAGTTAACGGGGCCTGAGACAAACGGATTAGAATAGCCTATCGAAAAACTGGATCGTTGATCTTCGTTCCGTTTACCGAGTAAGATGAACTAGAAATAGTTTCAAGCGTATCAGTAGTGTGGTATTTTCAGTTAGTCAGAAACAGCGTAGAACTTGGTACGTATGGACAACAGCTCAAATTGCCACACCATATGAGCACAGAAATATGGAACTGTCAATTCAAATCCCGTAGTGGTAGAGGTCGTAGCAGTGTTAGCAGTAATTGAAAAGATTAAGGATCGAATATATGATTCAGGAAGTATAATCCAGTGAAATAAATTTAAAAGGGGACAAAAGGTCATGAGGAATTCAGATGATTAGAATTTGAGAGAAGACAAAGAATGGATGCACCTGCGCCATTGCAAGTGGAATTGTAGTATTTTATTGTCGGATATTCTTTTCTTAACTCTAAGTATTTAATTGGGTATAGGTTCACTAGTCATGAAGCAAAAAACATTGTGGTGCAGTGAATTGACAAAGTTGTAATTATAATTTCAAGCCTTTTCGAAAGTTGGTAACAGATGAGACATCTATATTTAGCTTCTTGCTGCTAGTTGAAGTTAGTAGCCAGTTGTGGGTGACACATCTATTATCTTCGTTGCATTTTTCTTAACCAATAGTTTTTTCAGTTCGTTTTCCACGTAGTGAACTTTCCGGTATTGTTGAACTGTTAGATGACAAATAGGGAGATGAAGATATAGAAAGATCTTTACACATTTAAATCATCAATCATTGTTAGACCACCATTAGAAACCTGGAAGCACTGAACGGCCGTCTCGTTCTGGTATGGAACTCAACAGCAGTGCACATCCACAACTCCTGCACCTCACAGGATTCGGACCCAGAACCTTCGATCTTGCGCGGTAACGCCTAACCTCTGGACCACTGAGCCGGCATCCAACAGTCTTAATGTCTAACTCTGATCAATCTAAGGTTTTTGCGCGACCTCACCCATTTGTCTTCTGCAGTTACTGCCTACACCCGACAGGGTTGAACTTCACTGGTCACGTCTTCTCACTAGACCTCCAAGAATTTCCTCCTGAAGCTAGTCACTAGTCAGCACATTTTACGGTTTCAATGTGCAAAAACACTAATCGCCATAACTCTAATATGAAAAATCATAAAAAGATATATTTTATAGGGACAGTCTTTGACGTTGCAACGAGATTTACTCACTATTTTCATAACCTACGATCAATTGAGCAATAAGCTTTAAATAAAAATTAGTTACAACATTAATTGTACCTACCTTGCTTATATCTAGTTATACATATAAAATATTTTCTGGAATTAATATTTAGTTATTTATCTATCTATTTACTCTTCTGATAAAATTTTTTACATTATGTGGTTTCAGCTTTTCATTTTATTGACCCTAATGTTTTGTATTAAGGCCTATGTTGGTTGATTCTTTCTATTTTGAAACGAAAAAAAATATGGAATGTTTTTCTTTTCAATTAAGTTTTTGGGTATTTTGTTTTAATTAATAATTTAAATGTTTCATCATTTTTATATTTTTAGTTTAACTTCCATTTCCCATACGTAAAAAGTGACTTTAGTATTAACAAATGAAACATAAGGTAGCAAAAACTAGTTACTCATGAGTGTTGTAGTTATAATGTATAAATTTGGTAGATATTTTCCAATTCAGTGAAGATTGAGACAGACAGACAGACAGACAGATACAATACAGAACTTCGTACGTAAGTACATCAGCTCAGGTTGCTATACCACATCAGCACACAGACGCAACTGTCAGTTCAAATCCAATAATGGTAGTGATAGTAGAAGTATTAGCAGTAATGGAGAAGATTACGGAGCGAAGATATGATTCGAGAGGTATAATTCAGTGAGATAAATTTAGAAGGAGAAAGATAGAGATTATGAGGAATTCAGAAGGTTAGAATTTGAGAGAACATAAAGAGTGGATGCACCTGCGCTATTGCAAACGATTCTGAGCCATGTCGTTCAAGGTCTCAAACCATCGATTATTATCAACACGCAGATCCCAACCAGGTAGTCGACATCTACCAACATGACTCAGTCCACTTGTCGGTGAATTGATGATATTTACTTACCATTCTAAGCTTAAACATAGTACTGTCCACTTGGTGATGTTACACCGTGAAACCATACGAAATTAATGAATGTAATGATAAAAATACAAAAGGTAACAAAGTTTATCATTGTTATTTAACTTACTTAATATTAGGTAAAGTAAGTAACGCAACAAAGTAAGTGGTGCACGGGATGATTGACATGTGATTACAAGTGACTGAGCTACTGAACGGCGTACTAATGCTTTGTTCGATGATAACCGTGTAAATTGTGTACGTAAAAACTGTTGTGTAAAACATGGAAGGAGAGAGAGGGAGACAAGAATGTAGTTAAAATTAAATAATTCATAAGCCATTATAACAAATCAAAGAGTATATAGGACAAACGGAAGTGATAAACTTGAATGTTGAAACTGCAAATACATATGCTTTTCATGAAAGCCATAAAATTCATAGACATTTTGTTACATGGTAAAATTAATGTCAGATTACTTATATAAACTATCTCAAAGCTAACTGAATGATATCCATGTATGTAAGCTTCAGATTTACAGTCATTCCCCTTCAATATAATTCTAGTATTTTGTACTGTTTTAGACTGCGTTGAATTTCTGTTTTTTCTGAATTACGTAAGACTGTGGGATTCTTATTAGAAAAGCAATATATGTGAACTAGATAGATGGACCAGCTAATACACAACACTGATGATAATCCGCCATACGATCGGAAAACTATTGTAGAGCTGTATCGGTAAAGACCCTAGAAGGATTTCAGGTCATCAATTAATTGTCCTTGAACTATCTTCTAGCCCGAAAGTCCGGCTCAGGTGTACGAGTTCCTTAGCTCTCGAGTGATAATAGCTGGGTCAAGAGTATTTCTCCTACATAGTTGATCAAAATATCTAGTTCATTGGTCTCTTTCCACATCTGTTTCATATCATACTTTTTCTTCTCCTTGTGCAATCGGGGGTTAGGCATACGTAACACATGTCCTTTTATCCATCGGGCTTAGCTAGACCGGCTAAATGTTGCTGTCCTAACCTGGGATTTCCAGGGGATTTGCTTTGCATTCGAGCAATTCCTGCCACAGTATGTAGTTGTGAATCTTCTTAAGCTCCCGCCCCGTCAATGCTTCCGATGTGGATAATTTTTCGGGTTGTTTCAATAGGTTTGATGAGAAATACATAAATAAAATTCCCAGGCCATTCAGTAGTTCCTTTCCGTCGTAACTTTACATAATTATTCATCGAATAAACCGTATACGGATTTGTTTATTAAACAATCTGTTCACTGTCATCAAGATTACACTTAGCTGACCAAAATAAAATATCATCTCAAGTCAACAAAGAGGATTTACTTAACCCACTTTAAAGCCGATACAAAATGTGGATGCGAATTTCAGTACTTCTAAAATAAGATTCATTTATGATAAATTTAAGGTTGATGAAACCTGACCACTTTTAAGCAATATGAGAAGTTTGAGTGCTTATTTTTTAACTCAGGTAATGTAAATTTAACTGGCCTTACATTACATTTACAGCATTCACAGGTACAATTACTCGGAAAAAAATTTTATACAATAAAATAATTGGGGAGCTAACAAATCAGTGGTATAAGAACATGACAACCAACAAATTGATTATAAATATTGTTATATCTGGATGAAGACTAACGTCATTAGTAACTTAAGAACTCAGTTTATGGATTAGTTTGGTATATAGTCTAATTGTACACTTACTAAATAATTAGATTGTTGCATATAATCCCTGTATCTTGAGCTTATTAACTATAGTTGTGTGATTTATTATTCCTAATTTGTTGTTACTTATTCGCATTTCCCCCTACTCACAGCCACTTTGTT
Source organism: Schistosoma turkestanicum (assembly GCA_944470395.2). NCBI lineage: Eukaryota > Metazoa > Platyhelminthes > Trematoda > Strigeidida > Schistosomatidae > Schistosoma > Schistosoma turkestanicum. Next base: position 21,298,539 of record OX103971.1, read on the forward strand.
AATTTCTATTCATTGGTGCAATTTGGTCTGGTTGTGTGTAAATAAAATAAAGTTTGGAATATAGTAACGAATCTTGGGTTGGTTGCCATTGGTCTTTGTTCTTCCTCTTCGGTTGGGGCAAGTCAGTATTGAGCCATCCTTTAAGCATAAAGTGGCAAGTCTCCCGTTCTTGCTGCACTCAAAGGTCGTCTGCGTATTGGCTCGTGTAAAGCGCACAACAAATATAAATATTTTCTGTTTGTTGAAGCTTGATAATCTGCAGAAGAAATCTGTTTGTATAACTGCCGGGGTACAATGAGCAATACGTTAACAGGCCTATAAAACTAAAAGTCACAAAGAATGTTATACATACAATACTTACGCCACGTAGTTCTTTCTCATTTGCGTAATAAAATAATTCATTTGCAATTAGTCGAAAAGAATCAACCATGTTTTCATACAATAAATCATCTTCTTGCTCACAGATTGATATTAGAACGGGTAGCAAGTTGATTGCATAAAACCTGTAAGTTATTTTTGAGCACAAACGGTGAAATGTGCAGTTCACAAGTAATAATGCTAATCAAATTTTAAATTATTATCCAGAATAAAACAATACCTTAGTTACAATCAGAAGTAACTAGCATTGAAATCTATTAAATACTTTTTAACTTATCAGCTGGATGTACTTACATCTCAGTGTTTTGGTATTTCTAATGAGTCGTGATGGCGATCTCTTGTTTCAGGCGTATTAGTTATTATTGATTATATATCATCTGTTGGCGTTCTCTAAAACCCTATTAATGGATTCCGGTGAGGTAATAAATGATGAGTGCTGAATTCAAACTTTAACGTGAACACCTATACTTGGATACAGGAGTATTCAATTGATAACCCATAGTATTTACCACTACCAAATATATTCAAGATGAAATCACAGAAAATATTCGTAGTATTCGTGAGCTACTAGAAATCGATCATTTAATACATGTGGATTTCTGATGGTCATTCTTGTATCCTTTTGGTGACGTAGACGATGTTGACTGAGAAATGTTAAACACATTTGTATTCGTACGAGGATTTCGCTGTCCATCAGCTATCCACCGTTGATGGAATTTTATCTACACAAATCAACTCCATATTCATCATGCTACAGAATTAATGTTAACAGATAGTAGAATAAATGTGCTTAATACAAACAATTGATGAAGCGTAATTTCTTAAGATGTAGCTTGAAAAAGTTTTTTCGTACTTTTAAATCGACCATAATCGGAAGGACTAACCTGCGTTTAGATGTTCGAATTTGTGCAGATAATGAAGCAAATTTCGACAATGCAACCGAAACAGATCTTGGGTTATGATTACGCTTTAACTCCATAAGCAGTTCCAACAAAATTAAACTTGCCATACTTGAACGGAGGAACTGAAATTACACAAAACACATAGTTTTGAGAGGTCGAATCATACGTCTAGGAATTCAAAGTCAACTCTTTAAAAGCGGAGTGAGAAATAAAATTATGGTTTCCGTGGTTTAGATATGTATTTTGAAAAATAAACCCACTTTAATTAAGGTTACTGCTAAGTATAATAAAGAACACCGTGTTTGAAAAATAATTGTTTCAAAGCAAAGTCAAGTTTTGAACCTAGGTGATGAGTGTATTAGAATATGATAAGTTAAACATATGAAGCTTAAAAGAAACGAATTTATCTTCCTAAAATCGAACTCAACTTTCTTGAATTACAATACATCTTTCAGGAATGAACCGATTTACATGTAAAAATAAATACCCAAAGAGCAACTACTGGAACACTTGTTACATAACCCTGAGTGGTGTTTGAAATTTTTCAGTTGAGAGTACTATGTGGTGATGAACAGTATTAAACAAGTCAAGATATACCAACCGCTTCCAACGATCTAACAGCAGATAAATTAAATCTTAATACTAAGTGACTTAGCCTAGGGATCACAGTGCATCTCTTTATTGATAAAATTAATGTAACGCTGAATGCGATAGACCACGTCACTGAATTTTATTGAGAAACCGATTCGTAACTTGATTGAAGTGTAGGGCTGTTTTTTCATTTAAGAGAAGCATCTTAAGTCACAACATTTACTCATATTATTGTGAATATTTATGGAAGCGTGTTTCTGATGCATGAATATATATGAGGGTTTTATTTGAAAATATAACTAGGAATAATACTCGGATGATGAATAGTCAGTGGTGAGAAGTATTTTCATGAGTAGTTCGCAAAATCCAAATATGAGCTAGAAGATTGATTTAAAAATGGCTAAAATTCTGTAGATAGCATTGTCCAGAACGACAATAATAATCTCGCAAACACATATTGAGCAGTTAAGTTAAAAATAAACAGTGAGAAACTTTAATCTTAGAGAGTAAACAACACTAGAAAAAAGAGATAGGCCGACACAACTATGTTTGTTGATACTTCATTTAATACCCTTCATTGGTACTTACTTACTTATACTTAACTTCTGAAAATCACCGGACAAATAACTATGACATACGTCGAAGAGACAAATTTAAAAGTAATGGTGAAGTGCTGTGAGATGCGGAAGATGTAGAAGTACTCATGTAAGAATTCTTACTACTAACCCGTTGATTTTGATTAATTTTACACCGCGGTGCGTTCCCGCTGAGTTAGTGTGGGAAAGTACAACTGAATGTACTCCACTCACACTGCAGCGGTAATGTTACAACTTCATGGAGAAAGTACCAGTTGTGGGGGTTATTTATTACCTCCAAATGTTACTCCTCGAAAGAAGTATGATTTACTTTCCGGCGTGAGACCGAGAATCTACATCAACTCATTTTTTTTAAATTACCTTGATAAGTTTGTTTAGGCCTTCATCTGCAGCTATACGGACGTCAGAATTCGGATCATTAAGAAATCTAAAAAGAGATGACAGTACGACATTCAAATGACGAAGTGCAGTAGATGAATCTCGTGTTTGTACTCGTAATAAACCTTCCACAAGATTATGTATAATACGAAGGGAATCCGGTCGTTCAAATACAGGAAATGCATTCGACGAAAGATTGGATACAGCTTCCATTGGTGTACTGTTTAAAATCGATTGTGAATCTGATGGCACACCTATTTCATCCGATTTTTGCAATGCTCCAACAGCTTGAAGCGCTGATATGAAGTCTAATTCTGTTACCGGTGCGGAACTCATTTTATGTAGAGTCCTAAAAGACAAAAAGGTGGTTTTTAAAAACGTAAACAAAATTGGCAAGATTTAAACTGTTCGAGTTTGTACTGTACTTGAATTTAAACACGTAAAGTTAAAACTCTAGGCACACTAATATATCATACTTCGAAAGGACAGTTGTGTACGGCAGTAGGTGACAGTTTGAGCCTATTTAGCGTTACAGCCACAGAGATTGATTACTTATTGTTAACTTGGACATAATCCTATTATATCCTTCTACTACATAAAGCAGTTCCGAAATCATTGACGATTTGCAAGTACTGGAATACAAACATATAGGCCATCGTTCGTAATTTGTCTAAGAACATCACAAGTAATTGAGTCTCACAGTTAGCGATTGTATGTATTAAACCTTGCATTCCCTTTCATTTGGATTTGCCTTGGGGTTGACTATCTTAACATTATATAATTGACCCAGTCAGTCAAGAAATTTTCTCATTGCTCACCTGACTTCGCGTTTTGCCTTCAAAGAGATTGCCAGTCGTGTT
>OX103971.1:21302567-21320006 GCA_944470395.2 Schistosoma turkestanicum
GTAAGTCAATCAGTCAGAGTGTTTAACTTGTTTTTTAAAGATTCCCATTGTGAAAATTATATGTGTTGTTTAACTTGTGTCATTTTTTTCTTTCAAACAAATCTGCGAAATGGGCAATGCTTTACACGTACCAACAAAATACATAAAAGTCTAGCTGATCGTGTTAACGTAAAGCTTTGATTTTCATTGAAATTTTTTTTACACTTGGGTTTTGTCGTGCTGGACTATTATTTATTTGTTCAGTGACTTCCTCATAATCCTGGTTCATGAATAGACCAAAAGACATTGTAAAATCTCACATCAAAGTTTACTCACTCAAACTATCACGCTACATATTGGCACAATAAAATTATAAAAGCTGCAGATATCTACTGCCACCAAACAACTGAGAAATCTTTATAAAAATGTCATCCATCAGTCAATTAAATTCACAAAATCTCCACTCAAAAAACGTTGGTCTAATCTTTATTCACTGAAAGCCTAAATGACGTAGTAAGAAAACTTCGTAATTATCAAGCTTTTATACTCCTGTAGTAGCATTTTTCTGAAATAAAGTGGCGAAGCAATTAAGAAAAGATAACACTACCCGAAGATCACACTTATTTTTCACACAAAAAACGTATTAATAAGGGTTAGTTTGTGTGAAGTTCGCTTAAGCTCTGAAGTATTTGAAAACTACCGATAAATAAAATCGATTAAAGGATGGATATTAAGATTAATTGACAAATTAATAGAATATCGTTTGCTTATAAACTCTAAATGCATTTTTTAGAACATGTTTCTGGCTTCTGAATATACTTTTAGGCAGTTAATTGTCAAATAAATAATATTTCATTCGTTAAAATTTGTGATTATTTGTTTATAAACAATTAGCTGTAGTGTAGTATTCTTTTTCTATCTCGTTTGAATTCGACATAAACTGATCAGACAGATTAATGTTTCGTCAGCTTAAACAAATAAATATTTTTTTATCGACTTTCAAATAGCAATACTTGTCTCGGATAATTATTTGATTTTTATAAGCAGACTTAAAAAAATTGGTTTTATTTCAAATGAGTGAATGTGTGAGTGAGTCGTATGGTCAAGTAACTATTTAAAATTCTGAATATGTCTTTGACTTTTAGCATCGTTGTTTTAGGTAGTTAACATATTCCTAAATCTGTAGTTTCGCCTGAAAAAAAATAATTTCAAAAAATAAATAGAAATGTTTGTTACATGATTTGTTTTTTCCTGTTTTTAGTCAATAAAACACTAAGTAAAATGTACAACTTAAAATGAAATACGATAAAAATAAGGAATAATTAAACATTTTTCCCTAATTCTAAATAGCAAGAAAATATCGATTAGTGATGATTTAAATAGTGGATGAGAATTCAATATGTCCGACTGTTTTATTCACTATTTTCTGTAGACGGCAACCTAAAGTTAATAATAGTAATAGTAATAATAAGAAAGTAGTTGATATTTATTTCAACAAATGAGTTTAAACTGTAAACATTAATGTCTGAATATTTTGTTTAAAATTACAGATATTATTGGGAAAGATGAACAGTTCATCAAAATCATACTGAAATTCATTTTTTCGAACAGAAATTAGATTTTTGCATGAATATTTAAATCATAATAATAATAATAATTTCGTAGCGTTTAATTCATAGAAAAAATTGAAAAAAAACACGATTACTCAACAAGATAAACTGATTATTTGATGGAATTCAATGTTCAATATTTAAGTTGAATAGGGAAATCAATGTTATGGTCAGCATTTTGGGAAAAGTCATTGTTCCAACCAATTAATTCTATATGAATCCGAGTAGAAATTTACAATCACTCTGTGAACTAATCAATGATTTTTTCGATAGAGCATGCTTGAACCAGCTAATAAAGGCCATACAAAAATGGCTACATAACAAATGATGGTGATTAAAACAAAGCAAACAAATAATAATCGATCGGTAATTTTAGCGATCACTTTCCATTCGTATTTGATTAGTTCATGTCTAGTAGTAGTAGTAGTAGTAGTAGTAGTATTTACTTGATTGGTGAAATTCCATTTATTTACACTAGATAAATCATAAATATTGGAAAGAGTTGTATTTAAATCTTTATTATTATTGTTATTATTATTATCACTACGATTATTCAATAGTTCATTTGAATCACAAAGTATTGCAGATGGTAGATAATGTTTTGATGAATAATTCTGTTCCATAGAATTACAAAATTTATACCCTTCAACAATTGGATGATTTAATTCAGTACGGTTTATTATTGGAATAGGAACAGCTGATGCTGAATTTATTTTTGACGCTGTTAATATTGGATGGCAATGAACTGGATTTGAATGATTTAAGGATTTTTTAACAATAATGTTATGATGATAGACAGGAGGACTAGAAGGAGTTGTATTCGATGAAAATTCTTCTTTTAAATATGGTCGAGAAAAATAATTCTGGCAGATTGATCGAATTTCTTCGGTTTACATTTTGTTTTTGTCAAGCAAATGATTTAACTTGGAAAGAGCTGAGATCTGATGATCGATTTCTAATAGTTTCTTTTCTTGATTTAAATTTGAGGTCAATAGTTTTCCTATCTAAAGTAGAGAGAAAAAATGTGGTAAAATATTTTTTTGAACAAAGTAAAATTTTCACTTCATTTCATGTTATCGATTGTTTCATTATTGGATAAATGAATAGAACATCTACATCATATTTGGTTTCTAACATCACACTAGTTCATTTCGTCAAGGAATTCTTAATTTTTAAGTATATCTTACATCCATCGAACTTCATATGTATAAATGATCTGACTGAAATGTAAAACCGCATTTATTGAATCACATGTCTACTAACTGAATCAAGTAACTTCATCACAAAATAATCACTATTACAGCACTAGTTCACATTTAACTATTAGGTTTTGTGGAACATGATTAAAATCGCCGCCTTAGTCAATCAAATGCTGTGATCATGTGTTTTTTATTCGTCAGTGTATTGAATACACTATTTCAAAGAAAATGGTCACATATAATTCAGTGGTTAAAGTCTGAACCTTACAATAGCTGATGTTATGCATGATAGTTGATCAGTCTTTTCTCACTTATTGGCATTCTGACACGTACATTTTCTCACTAAAGACACGGGGTTTACCTACTCTACTGAACATGAATAAAGGAATACTGTCACATCCAACCGATATGTCCAAAATACAACGAAATACGCGACCTGGCTTCCACTATAATCGAATAATTAGCTTTGTTAAAAGTTGATCACTTGTGTTTGTCTAACTCTTGGAGCCAGTTCACACGTACTGATCAAGTTACGAGAATGAGATAATAGTAATAATTTATTGGTCAATAATCACCACACTCATTTTCTTATATGTTCATACATTTGACAAATGCACTAAGTGGACTAGGTTAAGTGAAGATAACAAGAATTATGTCACTCTTCACCTTTATCGATTAGTTTTAAGCAAATAATACTATCAAAGTTAATTGTACATGTTATGAAATGCAACATCATAACTTACTATCGATGACAAACCTGCTGATTCATTTACATCATAACAATTTTCCTTGTAGAATAATTTAAATATTCCCAATTTTGAGATACGACGTAGCCATTTCGGTGCACGTGATAACTTTTCACCTCTGGCATCCAAATTAATAACAATTACACATACAACAACAGACCCAACTGTTATCGACATTACAGAGGTCATATATACTCCTAAATAAATACAATCAAAATGTCACAAATTCCTTGTAGAAATATATTTTGGAGAAAGATGTTTGAATATAAATACGACAATTCCGCAATTCTATACTTTGAACTATCAGTGAAATCATTGGTTAAGAAGTATGACAGTATCAACTAAATAAAAGACAATTAGTAGACCTCGAGAACTGTGAAAGAATGAGTAAAAACTTCGACTCATACGCGTATGCAGCATGTGACTTCAATGTTAATTCATTGATCACATAATTCTCTCGTGTTATAAACACGTACTTCAAATAGTTTCCATGACTTGTTTGAGATATTTTGAAACGTCATACATACACTGACATTTTCCAAACATTAATTGATTTCCTTTCCAATCACGTATTGTTATACACTGATTAAACAGGAACATCATTTACATTTGTCTTTAAATGTAACCAAAAGCCAGATAGCTTATTGTGAGTTAGAATGACAATCATAAGTGAACAATATTGTTTCCAATTAGATCTTCATCATCAGGCTTTTCTCAAATATACATGAATATTTATATGCATATAGACAAATCGATGGAACAGTGATGAATTCATCTTTGGGGTTCTTTCTCTGCTGATTTCTTTCTTGCAACACTTCAAAATGTATTTGTCGAGGAGGCAATAGACCAGCTTGAATTTTTTACTGTTGCATTGATGATACCTGCATTACCGTGAATCAACTATCGTGAGTCATATTAACCTGTTTCTGCTTCGAAATTAACCTATCTGTTTTTATTTTGTGCGAAGTTCCTTAAGTGAGTTAGAGTATGTCTTAAGTAAAAATGGTAGAGTGAGCAATCTGAATGAATGCCTAATCAATCCGTTTCTCTACCTTGGTTATGAACATAGCCGGAACTAAATAACTTATTGTTCCTCCCTTTTCCTTTTTGATTGCGAAATATTAAAAATGTGCCGTTACATAACGAATGAGAGTAGTATCATGGTAGTTTACACTTAGTTGAAGATAAAAGCATAATGGTTTTATTTTCCGACTTCTACCGACGAACCTTAAGGAAATGTTTGTCAATCTGACATGTTAACATGTCATGTAAAGGAGTCCTGAATATACCCAGTTTTAAAAATTATCTTCTTATCATTACTTCAATTATTATTGTTGTAATTATTATTATTGCAATCACGAAAGCTATCGTCAGGAAGGTACAAGTGCTTATTAACAGTTGTCTATGCAAAATACTTCGGGTCCGTTGGTCAGACACCATCAGCAACAACTTACTGTTGGAGAGAACAAACCGGATTCCAGCAGAGGAAGAAATTAGGAAGAAGCGGTGGAAGTTGATCGGATACACATTGAGGAAAGCACCCAAATGTACCACAAGACAAACCCTCACTTGGAGCCCTCAAGGTCAAAAGAAAAGAGGAAGCCCAATGATTACACTATCCCAAGAAATGGAGGCAGACATGAGAAGAACGAACAAAGTTTGAACAGAACTGGAAAGAGACTCCCAGAACAGAGTAGGCTAGAGAATACTGGTTTGTGACCTATGCTTCATTGGGGGCAACAGACGTAAATAATTAAGTAAATAATTATTGCAATCGGATAGATTAAAATTCATGAATTTTCACAAGTTTTTGATTCCAATCATAAAATTTACAACTCATGCATTTCAGAAACTCTCAACTGATTTCATAAATTAACTTATTCCATCGAAAAGGCTATTCATGATATGTTTATCAATTTTTTGATAAACAGTTGATTGGAAAGTATGAGACAACTACGTAATAATTAGGATAGATATCGTGATCATTAATTAGCTTAGTAGAAAATTACACAAATTATAACGAAATTGAAATATATACATATATATATATATATATATAGATGTATTTTCATTCCAGTGTTCCTAGTTACATTGGAATTCTAACCCGATGATTAGTTATAACACTATAGGTTTCAGGTTTAGACGTAATAATGGACATGTTAAACTAGACAATTTTTCTGCCACTTCAAAATTTACCTAAAATGTGGTTGAGTATGTGCTTGTTTTCTCATGCTGTAAAAACTGTTTACCCAATGAAACTGTTCTAATCGTGTAGGTCAAAATCTGAAAAGATTCACCCTAATGGAAATCAATGTAATATTGTGAATAATTGTACATCATGAATCGGTGATAAAGTATTTTTACTCATAAAACTTAGGAATGACGTGTTAAATACTTACATATTCCTAATTTAATGACATAATATAGATATATTTTTGTTAAATATCTAACAATAAAATAATTTGAACGGAATGTTTTATTCAACTCATTTTCTGTAAAAGAACTAAATTTACAGAAAGAAAGCAAATTTAAGATAATCGCTATTGGAAATCGTTTAATAACATGGCCAAAAACCAGCGAATTGTCTGAATAAGTTCACAGCTGGAAATTCAACATTACCTAACATTTCTGGAAACATATTCTCCGTCTCATTATTCGATATAGACATGTGAAACAACATGAGTGTTTAAGGAATCTTGTGAAATGCCGTTTCCTTGGCATTGACATTTCTTACTATTCTAAAAGCCGGCTTTATTGGGCAATTAGAAATACTTGTTTTATTTTTCGAATTGTAGGGAAACAACGATACACAAAAATACAATTTCATACACAAAAAAATTGAATTTCCATAGGCAGCTGATTACCGTCAGAGATACACTGTGGTGGGAAATTCAAACTTTCACATTAGTTTTGGGGTGGATATGAATATCGAAGTTACAGAATATTGTGCGAAGTGTATAACTTGCAACGAAGCTTATAAGTAGTATGCGGTCAGGCATCAGCATGAATTTACGGATGACGCACGACACAGTCAGTGTTTTGAAGAATAGAAGATATATGGAAGAATAGAGCCAGGAATATTCTTGTTTTGCAGACAAATGATTTTTAAGGTGGTGATTTTGGCTTGGAACCCGACCGTAGCTGCTACCTTGACCTGGTGGTCTGGTTTATCGATCGTGGTCCTCCAACCAAGCTAAATTGGCTGGAACATATGTTCCTTTAGGTCATACTATGCCAGGCAGTTCGACTGAAGAACGGTAAGACTAAAAGCGGAAACTAAGGGTCGGAGTACGAAGTCGTACTTCTGACTGTAGAGGAGTGTGACAACAGCAAGGTATTACCTTGGGACAACCAGCATCTGCAGTGGCGCTGCATTGTCACAACAGAAGGAAGCGCTTAGGAATGGTTGATCCCGAAGATGTCATAGTTCGCTTTGCCTCACGGATTTCCGTCTCCGGAGGTAAGACCATTTGAGTAGCAGAGCTAACACTTTACATTGGTTATCACAGATGAAGAAGCATTAATTACAATATGGTCCATTCAGAATTTTTAACGTTTCTTTTTACCTAAGTAACATCTGTCTATTTAGTTCGTTAAGTGCTTAATATCCAACCTAGACTTCCATGACAGTTGAATCGATGAGAGGATGTTTTTTGCAAAGAATGAAACTTTAAAAAAAAAGAATTATAAATGAATAATAAATAAATAAATCTTACTCACCGATAAGTGGAATATTTTTAGCTGTTGGAGGTACACGTTCAGCTATCAACATCATAAACATTGAAAAAGCTAAAAATACCGATAAACCTAACGTGACTTTTTCACCTGAATCAATTGGTGTCCAAAATGTGAACAATGTAAGCAATGTTAATAATATACATGGTACAACAATATTCCAAATGTAGAAAAAACTTCTTCTTTGTAAAAACAATTTCAATACTAAATCCGTTTGTCTAGTATTCATTTGATTATCACAAAATTTTATATTAAATATACTTGTTATTGGTTTCCATGCAGTCAGGAGATCAGTAGACCGATAAGTATATGATAATACAGCTTGTTTCAACATCCAATCTGTACTATCCCAATAAGATGTGGTGTCTAATGCATTTCTAGTTAAATAATCTTCCAAATTATTATCATCATTGTCAATAGCATTTTGTTCAATTTCATTAGGAACCAATTTCTCAACACTTAAATATGGATTAGAATTATTTACAAATAATGATTCAAAAGAAGGCAATGACTCTGTTGAATATTTCCAATTTTTAATTGTTTTTGAATTGTTCTGTTCATTAATTTGAAATTCATATTGAATCCAATCAGATTTATACATCCATGATCCAAATTGTATTTCACAATATTGTTGATCAAAGGGAAATAATGTTATGTCAACTTTACAAGATGTTTTCAATTGAACTGGAATTGGCCATGATATTTTACCAGAACTATGAACTAAAACATAGATACCTTCTAAAAATCCAGAATTTGTATGATCAGCACTAAAAATGAAAAGATAAATTACTCGTTAATAAGTACAATTTGTTATTACTGGTGCTAATCGGAATTCAATGGGTTACTACTTTAAAACTCCCTACATATATATATATATATATATATATATATATATATATATATATATATGTCCATATTCAAAGCTACTTGAAACCTTTTCACTAAATTTACGTTAGAACGTAATAACTGTTCAAAGATTTGATTTTCAATCAAAGATGTCACAAAGATGCTCAAGGTTATGAATATTTCTATATCCGCTTCTCTCATGCAGCGAAAAGGTTGAGTTTTGTGGATAAAATAAGACAGAACATTTCATCAGTTCGGCTGATACATTATTTATTACTGAAATCGTCAATCAATCATTGTTAGACCACCATTCGAAACATGGAAGCATTGGATGGTAGTTTTGTCCATGTCATAGAACTCATTAGCTGTGCGCATTCACGACTCCTGCTACTCACAGGATTAGAACTCAGGACCTTACACAATGTGAAGCAACGATCTTCATAACTCTATTATGAAAAATCATAAAATGTACTTCACAAGTGACTAGTTTGGTAAGGAAATTCTGGGATTTCTAGTGAGAAGCCGTGACCAGTGGGGTTGGACTGTGTCGGGTGTAGGCAGTAACTACCGAAGACAGTGGTTAAGGTTGAAAAAATCTTTATATTGGTCAAAGTGAGACATGAACACCGTCGAGTGCTGATCTACCGGGTCAGTGTTCTAAAAGTTCAGCGTTGACGCACGGAAGTGAAAGAGCTTTGTTGGACTGCCGTGAGAGCGGGTCGTGGAATCACATTTCTGAAAAGTGCCACGCTAGAACGAAACAGCAGTCCAGTTTTTCCAGCTTTCTGGTCGTGGTTTAACGATGACTGATTCATGAATTCAATATAAGTTACTAAATCGATTTAATGATTTATAAATTGCAACACCTATAAATTATTTCTCATTAATAGCACCTGCATCAAAACCTCTGCTGCGTAAAAAAAATGATCTATGACAAAGAATATATAGGAGAGAAATTTGATCACTTACTTATTAAATACATAAGTATCTGGAGTCCAAACCTGCCTGGCAGGTATGCGTAAAGTTCTCACATTACCAAATTCCGATTCATTCCATTTTAAATATTCATCTTCCCATATCTATAAAATAATACACTCAACTAAATAGTTCAGTTTAATTACATTTTCAAATATAGTATTTCATTTTCCATGTGGCGAATTGAATAACAGTTTGTATTACTTTTTACTGATGTTTCTTAATAGCTTTCTGATTCATAAAATTGATAAGTAACCTTCAAAATCAAAAGCTAATATTAGTTTGGTATCTAGTTTTGAAAGCGCAAACTTAACTATGAAAGATTTTTTGAAGCATTAAATCTATCATTATGGTATCTATCATATGTCCAGTGATACAACTTAGTTGTCGTACGTTTATTACTTACTAACAAGTTTGTTTTAAACCAGTTCCTGTCTACACAGATCATCTCTGCCTCATAAGAGTTTGCTGATAGCTAAACAGATATTGAGCCGTAGATACATTGTATATTATTGCTCTTTCACCATGCCAAAAATCCATTTCAACAAGGTACATAATTCTGTTAAAAAGACAGTCAAATTTTTTGTTTTTGCAATGTGAACCATTTAAAAAGGTTAATTTTAGTTGATATTTTCGTATTATTAGAAATGATTCGAAATCAGAGTGATCTTGCTGACAAATCTTTTGAGTTCTAGGTATTCTCCAGTTGTATGAGAAGAGGAAAAGGGAGCAAAAGCTCCAAGTCATTTAAAAAGTCTATTTCATTGAAAAGCAAAGAGACTAATCACGTACCTGTTCGATGAATAGTATAGTTGTCAACACTTGATTACGTTCATCTAAACCGCTGATTTGTTGTAGGCGTATCCTTATCTTCACGGTTAACTTTTCCGATATGTTTTTCAACGGTCTTACAGACGTTTCATAATCCTTCATGATATATCTGTAAACTTGTTGTTCGTGTGGAATCAAAACACTATTGTGATGAACATGAATAGTTTGATGGCTAGTTGACTGAGCTGGAACGCAAAAACATTGTAAATAATTAATTAGTCAAAGCTTTTACATTTTACGGTTCATGAGACAGGCTGAAAGCAAACCTAATTAGCAGCATAATTCAACTAAGTGCTCACCACTTATCTGAATAATAATATTCCTGCAGTTGAAACTAATTCAATCTGATATTAGTTGATGTTTGTGATCAGAAGACGTAAAATCCCTCCTTGTACGCTACAATCTTGAAATGATGAGGAGATTATTGTAAATCGGATTATCAGAACTAATAGATCAACAGGAACATTGACACAAAACTAGATTTGTCAAATATCTAGAAGGAATACAAAGTTGACCTGACACAAAGTGATTATTTTATGAATAGGTTACACGTTTTGCATGTAGTGGTAAACACACTTTTGCGTTGCGCAGTATTCTCCAATAAACAGTTTAATTTTAAGAAATTTATATACATTGGCGGACAATATTGTTTTTAATCAGATCTTCATTAGAATTTACTCCTATATACAGTAATAATTCAATGCATATTCGAAGTTATTAAACCGATGAAGGCAATTTATGAGTCAGTGATAACAGTGGAATAAAATGTACAAATCGATGGTGTGATGACAGGTGTATTGGTTACAAAGATAATAAAAGCTTAATTCAAAGTTACCTGATAGGGAGTAAGTCAACTGGTTTTGAAAACTAGATGGTGAAATAACATTCATTAAGATTGTAAATTACATAATGAGAAGTGTTCAAACAATTGAATAATGAGACGTATATTTGAAAATGAAAAAAGTGGAAGGTGAAGAAAATTAAGCGAATAGACAAGAAGTATAGAAAATAATGATGACTAGAAAATAAATTCAATTGTCTATTTAAGTTAATCCGTCCAAGGAAGAGATGCAGGTGTTACAAATTTCCTCTGAACACAGAGATTTGGATTGTTAGTTGGAATCGCAACCGCTTTTGATACATGTAGAAGACGAGATCGAACCCGAGAAGTAAAACTATTAGATATACCATTAATGATTTATTTCCATCTACTATATGACCGCTTTTGATCAAGTGTGGTAGAACTGAATTGTGTATTATTTTGATTTTGCCTTTTCCTAACCACGAAGGGAGATTTACACTGACTAGTTGGCTCAGCTATCTGATTGTACTTTCTTCATAGGTGCAGATGGACTCGTAGGTACACATACATGTCGCGAAACCAGGTAACTTGCTCTTTAGTTGCGGAATCACCACAGGTCGTCTATAGAACGACAGACAGAAGATGTAAATTGCATTAAATGTCCACTTTGTTTCTCTAGTTTGTCTATCTCAAAGTATGTCACTTGCTATATCTTCGTTAGATTGTAGCTTCAGGAGAAGAGAAGAAGAACCACTGAGCTGAACACATCACTTCTCCACGGATTTGTCTATATGCATATAAATATCCATGTATATTTGAGTAAAGCCTGATGTTGAAGATTTAATTGAAGATAATATTGTTCGCTTATGTATGTCATTCTAACTCATATTATGCTGTTCGACTTTTGGTTACACCTGAAGGCGAATGTAAAAGATGTTCTTGTTGCAACAGTATATAACAGTATGTGGTTGGGAACTAAAGCAGTTAATGTTTGGAAAATGTTAGTGTATCCTAATAACAGTCTAGCTAAAATCACTTTATGATTTAAACTATGAAAATGCTAATATCTTTAAAAATGCCACCATACTGAAAATAATCCTCTGTTTTTTTAAGCTGACTGAAAATGTTGAAACTGATATAATGGAAGTATTCGTTGATGTTTTTACTCATTATATTATTGTAGAGTGACAAATTACTGATTGAGTTTTTAACACCACTGAAGTGGACACCCGAACGGTACACTACACAGTCACCAGATCATGCTTAACTATTTGTCTAATTCATGATCAAAAATGAAGAACCAAAGTAAGCAGTATATAATATTTTAATTCATACAATTACAGGCAGTCCTACACAGTGAGTCCATAGTGGAAATCAATGAAATGCGACGCGACCACATATTTAATAGTCAGTAGCCTATGGCCTGTGTTGTCCATGCTTGATGACCAATCATATTATGCTGTCAGTACCAAACATCAGAAACACTTGATGAATTTGTTATTTAAGAATAATAAAGAGGTATCACTGAGAAATTTATTGATCGATCCCTTTGATCATCATGGTTTATACTTTTCAATGATCAGTATGTTCAATATTGAATTATTCATTAAAGACAAAACGAGCGTAAGCCCCGTTTTATTTCATTCCCTTAAATTCAATTGTGAATCTGATGATAAAAACTGTAATCAATACTTCACTAAAGTTATCAGTCAACTATCGATTCTTGGATTCAAAAGTAACCTCCAGTTACCAATTTAGGTTAAAGTGTATCTGAGATATACATAAAATGCATGGAAGGTTTAACTTTGATTATTTAAATGGGGCATAACAAAACAGACTGATGTTATTGAAGAGTCATTTGAAACGATAGAAAACCAAACAGCCAATAAACACTAGCCAGTGATTATCTTTATGACAAAACCAGCTAATCCGATAGTAAGATTAGTCATAAGGTCGTTTAAAACTAACCATTATATTCAAATAATAAAGTTTCTCTAGCTAGGCTCTCTTAATTTTGTATAGGCTAACGAGTGAGAAGCTCTGAGAAACCACAATTTAGTAAGAATAACTTTATTAGAACTTAACCAACTGTTCAGCTGTCATAAGCTAGGTATTACAAAAATTCAATCTTCCATAACTATCTCACTGCATTTATTTGTTATCAATAAAAGTATTCCTTTATTTTTATTAAAACTATCAAAATATTTCTTTTAAAAATTCCAAAAATTAAGTTGATTTATTTCCATACTCTACTGAACTAACTAATATTTGTTTCAAATAACAGAGGTTTAAAAAAATATCAATTTCTACAACCAAGTTAAAAATTTAAAACTTCAGTATGTTCAAAGTAATGAATGGTAAACTAGTTTAAGTATACAACTCAAATGCATGTTTATATGTCCAACCCTGACATACTCTATCGTTTATACCTATTTTCGATTTATTGTGACATTCTCAATTTTCCTATTTCTCCTGTTACTGTTTGCCAAACACGTAACGGTAAGATGATGGTATAAAGATGAACCGGTTAAAACTGAGAATAATGTCTTTAGGTTTTAGCCCATAACAGGCAATGAAAATAGTCTGTAAAATTTGTTTCTATTTCCCAATATTTTTCCCGTAAGCTATCCATTTATAAGAGCTGTTTACTGATATGTTCTAAAACTTGTTGAAACTTCGTCAAAGCTGTTTTAAGCTCATTCCTGCACTATACGACTTAACAACTTGATACGAAACTCTCAGTAAATTAGATACATATTTGTTTCAGCTACACTGTGTTTTCTGGTAATTCAATACAACAGCTGTAAATAGTGAAGATTCTCGATTATTTATCTTAAGTTTGGTGGAAGGGAATTAAATAGTTTTAAGGGCTACAAAACATTATATATATAGGCTAATAAAATCTCATTTGCTTACTAGTTTGCTGATGAGTCAACGTCAAATTTATTAGTAGTATCCAAGATCCAGCAAAGAAATATGAGGACATTGGTTACGTATGGTAAATTTGTGTATACTTGTCTTTGACAGGATTTATCTCACTGTTACATCGGTTGCAAGTAAGGCTTTATTCTATTGCTTCTGTATTGCTACTGTTTAATAAAACTTCTGTCAGGAAATGATGACCAATAAAATACAAAAAATCTACTTTTTCAGTGAACCAATGAGAGAAAGTTTATTTATCCAATGTAAGCAAAGACCAATCAGAACTACTAAACATATTATAATGCTGAAGGTCATTACTTGACCGTCTAAATTCGATCGAAAGCAAAAGAGCCTAATTTCCTACCAATATTTAGTAGATAAATATACAAACAGAGCGTTGCAACTAAGAACAATAATTTCATCTTAAACCACTTCTATGTACTATCATATTATATAATCCAATAAAGGAGTAGTATATTGAGTTTGTTCAAACTAATGTTAGTTTTATTTCAAGTTAATTATAAGAAGGTGAATTGTTGTATAACAAAGATAAAACAAAATAAAATATTGAATCTTGATTTTTATAAGTGTTAACTGTTAAATACTGTTGTTTTTTCTTTAGGTTTCAAAATGCATGATTCAACCGGTAATAATATAATTCATTAATCTAACTTCCTATTACAAATCTTTAAAACAATTTGGCAATTATAAAACAGAGGTTATTTTAACAGTTTGACATATGACTTTCAATTAGCACCGAAGCATACAACTGTTCATTTCTACATGATAGCAAATATGAAAGTATTTATTCGTATAGATTTACTTAGAACTGACATTCATAAGTATACTTGTTAATTTGAAAAACATGGAATTAAGCAGTTACTCAATCCTAACTAAATAACTTTGAAAAATTTAAGTAAATTATCAGAGATATTACGCATATTTTCATTATAGAATGATGTGGGGAATTGAATTGTTTGTAGGATCTGATTGACAGGAACGAT
This sequence comes from Schistosoma turkestanicum, assembly GCA_944470395.2. Classification (NCBI taxonomy): domain Eukaryota; kingdom Metazoa; phylum Platyhelminthes; class Trematoda; order Strigeidida; family Schistosomatidae; genus Schistosoma; species Schistosoma turkestanicum. The sequence continues at coordinate 21,317,217 of OX103971.1, forward strand.
GTAACCAGATGATCAGCAGACAAAAAACATGGTATTTGGATAAAAGCGAGCATAATGAACCAAGGTCTCGTAATATTTTTTGTTCAGGTGTATGAAATTCTAGAAAGGATTCTAGATAAGATAATTAAATGCGGTTCGAACTCATAAGCCAGTAAAATCAGGAAACTGAGTGAAATTATAGGAAATTTATAATTTTAAGCTGAACTGTACAGTGCATGAAGATGTTTTATTAAATCAAATGAATAATATACAACTTTGATCTAATTTTTATAAGACTGATCAATAAAGTTATTTTTTTCAATTATGTACACTGAAATTTTAGTTAGTTACATTTTTCTCATACATTGGATAGAAAATAAACAAAACATTCAGTACTAAAAAGCTTTATGTTGGTGACGTTAGATCCCAAGAACTCGCTCGATCAATGTCGTAATTTTGGAGATATTTGATGGGCCGATCAGTTGACCTTGAGATCACATTTCCCACCAGGAAGATCCTTGGCTGTGATTGGTTGCTGTGTTATTTTAGTCTGCTATTTTTCTGACTCTCCTAAGGAACGTTTCTATAATGTATAAATGAACGCGATTTGTGTTCATGAGATCATTGAGTCTGTTGGGTGTTTTTAGACTACACTTTCTACGCTTTATCAAGACTTTTTCGTCAGTTCCTTTGGGTCAACGGATCAGAGTAGCCTACCTGAACACTGGTTCATTGTCTCGTTCTCGTTTATCAACTAAGGTGAACTCGTGACTGTTTCAAGCATATCAAGTGACGAGCATACCACTTTATGGTTGAATATCATTCAAATTTATTGAGTTTATTAACATAGATTTTTAAGATTTCTTTGTTACGTAAATATAATAACAATTGTTATTGTTATAGTATGACATATTTTTCGTTGAAGCATTACAAGTTACAATCAGTTTCTATCGAATTTACTTTCCTAATATTGTGATGTAAGTCGAAATTATATATTTGCTTAGAGTGAAGGATGAAATTCGGAGCTTAAATGGGTAGTGTTGATAGTATATACCTAAGCTGAACGATTCGATTGTTGGGTTTTCCTTGTCCTGCTTGATTATATGTTTAGTATCGATTTCAAGTGGAAGTGAGTTTTTATCAGTTATGTCACAATCGTCGCATCAACTTGTCCTGTTACCCAACCAAAATAAGGTCAGAATGATAATGAATGCTTAGCAGTTAAACTATCCATCACAGAATATTGCTTCATTAACTAGAGCTCCTTATTTTTGACTTAACAACAACGATAATGATAACAAATTATTGTTTTCGCTGCTGCTATTAACATTGTCTGCCTGTAAGCACTCGTGGAAAAATAGGCTACCGACCGGAAATCTTCAAATAACTTTGTTTTGAGCTCGCCTTTCCATTTATTCCCGAGTAAAATTCATCCTTATGATATCGGTCTCTCTCCCTTTTACTCCATAATGTAATGTGATGATTTCCACAATGTGTGTCACATCCGTCTCCAGCATGTTTTCCTAATTTCTTTCTCATCTGGAATCTGATTTGTTCTGTCACACAGTAGGTTGTTGCTGATAATGTTTGGCCAATGGATTCGCAGTATCTTGCTTAAGCAACTGTTATTCAACACCTGTATCTCGTAAATGATGTTTTTAGTAGTTCTCAAACCTTCTGCTGCAAACTGGAGAACTGTCTTGAGGTTTGTATTGAAAATTCTGACTTCGGTGTTGGTTGACAGTTATTTTATGTTTCAGATGTTCTTCAGTTGTAAAAGTTCTGTCCTTGCTTTGCTAATCTATGTGTTCACATCTACATCAGATCCATCAATAATGCAATAATGTAAAGGTTCTCACCTCTTCCAGAGCTTCTCTAACCAGTGTGATTTCGTTTGATTTGGTTGATCTTACATAAAAATATCCACCTTTTTGCTCTGACTATGGCATCATTTATCTTTATCGGTTGCTGAAAATAATTATTATGTATATGGTCTATTTGGTTACGCGTATAAATCAGATTGCTGCGAACAGGATAAGAACGTGAAAATTTGTTGATACTACGAGAGTCAATCTAACCAACAAACACTAACATATAATATGAAATGATAAATATTTATGGTCAGTTTTTATCACCGAGCTGAGATATGACATAACAAACATTGCTCTTAAGATACAGTTATTGGAAAAAAAAATGAAGAAAATACGATCAAATCGAGTAGGAGGCTGGTTGACCAAGGCTAAAACTATAATGTTAGATATAGAAAGTTTTAAAAAACCCTTATTTAAAGGCCAGTATTCGAACGAATATAAGAGGTGAAAATTACAATCCATGCCTAATGAATATCTGTATACTGAAATCACATACGTTCTAACCACCTTTTCATTAGTCCTTATCTCCCAATCATCACTAACAAAATATGCTCATTTATTCATATGCACTTAACAAAAATATCTCCAATTACCATGTTTTCAAAACAATTTAACAATCAGTATTCCTATTTGAATGTAACTTCGTCATCGTCAACACTTACTTAACTAAGCAGGTTATGTAAAGACAAACAGAAGAAACTTGAAGTGAATAAAAAATTGACACTAAAAACACAATGAAAGTGAATTTGTGGTGTTTAACTCATAGTGATGTTATTTATTGTCAAATAGACAGATTATGGAGTGTTTCAAAATCACAGCCACGCCTACTAATTCTTGATTATTTATCAAACAATTTTTCTTTTAATGATGCCGGCATCATAACAATGAATACACTCACTACCACTTTCCTACATTTCAGTCTAATTTGATTTTTAATTAT
>OX103971.1:21320504-21398256 GCA_944470395.2 Schistosoma turkestanicum
ACTAGTTTAAGTATACAACTCAAATGCATGTTTATATGTCCAACCCTGACATACTCTATCGTTTATACCTATTTTCGATTTATTGTGACATTCTCAATTTTCCTATTTCTCCTGTTACTGTTTGCCAAACACGTAACGGTAAGATGATGGTATAAAGATGAACCGGTTAAAACTGAGAATAATGTCTTTAGGTTTTAGCCCATAACAGGCAATGAAAATAGTCTGTAAAATTTGTTTCTATTTCCCAATATTTTTCCCGTAAGCTATCCATTTATAAGAGCTGTTTACTGATATGTTCTAAAACTTGTTGAAACTTCGTCAAAGCTGTTTTAAGCTCATTCCTGCACTATACGACTTAACAACTTGATACGAAACTCTCAGTAAATTAGATACATATTTGTTTCAGCTACACTGTGTTTTCTGGTAATTCAATACAACAGCTGTAAATAGTGAAGATTCTCGATTATTTATCTTAAGTTTGGTGGAAGGAATTAAATAGTTTTAAGGGCTACAAAAATGTATATATATAGGCTAATAAAATCTCATTTGCTTACTAGTTTGCTGATGAGTCAACGTCAAATTTATTAGTAGTATCCAAGATCCAGCAAAGAAATATGAGGACATTGGTTACGTATGGTAAATTTGTGTATACTTGTCTTTGACAGGATTTATCTCACTGTTACATCGGTTCAAGTAAGGCTTTATTCTATTGCTTCTGTATTGCTACTGTTTAATAAAACTTCTGTCAGGAAATGATGACCAATAAAATACAAAAAATCTACTTTTTCAGTGAACCAATGAGAGAAAGTTTATTTATCCAATGTAAGCAAAGACCAATCAGAACTACTAAACATATTATAATGCTGAAGGTCATTACTTGACCGTCTAAATTCGATCGAAAGCAAAAGAGCCTAATTTCCTACCAATATTTAGTAGATAAATATACAAACAGAGCGTTGCAACTAAGAACAATAATTTCATCTTAAACCACTTCTATGTACTATCATATTATAAAATCCAATAAAGGAGTAGTATATTGAGTTTGTTCAAACTAATGTTAGTTTTATTTCAAGTTAATTATAAGAAGGTGAATTGTTGTATAACAAAGATAAAACAAAATAAAATATTGAATCTTGATTTTTATAAGTGTTAACTGTTAAATACTGTTGTTTTTTCTTTAGGTTTCAAAATGCATGATTCAACCGGTAATAATATGATTCATAAATCTAACTTCCTATTACAAATCTTTAAAACATTTGGCAATTATAAAACAGAGGTTATTTTAACAGTTTGACTTATGACTTTCAATTAGCACCAAGCATACAACTGTTCATTTCTACATGATAGCAAATATGAAAGTGTTTATTCGTATAGATTTACTGAGAACTGACATTCATAAGTATATTGTTAATTTGAAAAACATGGAATTAAGCAGTTACTCAATCCTAACTAAATAACTTTGAAAAATTTAAGTAAATTATCAGAGATATTACGCATGTTTTCACTATAGAATGATGTGGGGAATTGTTTGTAGCCCTGATTGACAGGAACGATGTAACCAGATGATCAGCAGACAAAAGCATGGTATTTGGATAAAAGCGAGCATAATGAACCAAGGTCTCGTAATATTTTTTGTTGAGGTGTATGAAATTCTAGAAAGGATTCTAGATAAGGAAATTAAATGGGGTTCGAACTCATAACCAGTAAAATCAGGAAACTGAGTGAAATTATAGGAAATTTATAATTTTAAGCTGAACTGTACAGTGCATGAAGATGTATTATTAAATCAAATGAATAATATACAACTTTGATCTAATTTTTATAAGACTGATCAATAAACTTATTTTTTTCAATTATGTACACTGAAATTTTAGTTAGTTACATTTTTCTCGTACATTGGATAGAAAATAAATCAAAACATTCAGTACTAAAACGCTTTATGTTGGGGACGTTAGATCCCAAGAACTCGCTTGATCAATGTCGTAATTTTGGATTTATTTCATGGGCCAATCAGTTGACCTTGAGATCACATTTCCCACCAGGAAGATCCTTGGCTGTGATTGGTTTATGTGTTGCTTTAGTGTGCTATTTTTCTGACTCTCCTAAGGAACGTTTCTATAATGTATAAATGAACGCGATTTGTGTTCGTGAGATCATTGAGTCTGTTGGGTGTTTTTAGAATACACTTTCTACGCTATATCAAGACTTTTTCGTCAGTTCCTTTGGGGCAACGGATCAGAGTAGCCTACCTGGACGCTGGTTCATTGTCTCGTTCTCGTGTATCAACTAAGGTGAACTCGTGACAGTTTCAAGCATATCAAATGACGAGCATAACACTTTATGATTGAATATCATTCAAATTTATTGAGTTTTTTAACATCGATTTTTAAGATTTCTTTATTACGTAAATGTAATAAGAATTGTTATTGTGATTGTATGACATATTTTTCGTTGAAGCATTACAAGTTACAATCAGTTTCTATCGAATGTACTTTCCTAATATTTTGATATAAGTTAAAATTATATATTTGCTTAGAATGAAGGAGGAAATTCGGAGCTTAAATGAATAGTGTTGATAGTATCTACCTAAGCTAGACGATTCAATTGTTGAGTTTTCCTTGTCCTGCATGATTATATGTTTAGTATCGATTTCAAATGGAAGTGAGTTTTTATCACTTATGTCACAATCGTTACATCAACTTGTTCTGTTACCCAATCAAAAATAAGGTCAGAATGATAATGAATGCATTGCAGTTAAACCCTCCATCACAGAATATTGCTTCATTAACTAGAACTCCTTATTTTTGACTTAACAACAACGATAATGATAACAAATTATTGTTTTCTCTGCTGCTATTAACATTGTCTACCTGTAAGTACTCGTGGAAAATAGGCTACCGACCGGAAATCTTCAAATAACTTTGTTTTGAGCTCGCCTTTCCATTTATTCTCGAGTAAAATTCATCCTTACGATATCGGTCTCTCTCCCTTTTACTCTATAATGCAATGTGATGATTTCCACATTGTGTGTCACATCCGTCTCCAGCATGTTTTCCTAATTTCTTTCTCATCTGGAATCTGATTTGTTCTGTCACACCATAGGTTGTTGCTGATAATGTTTGGCCAATGGATTCGCAGTATCTTGCTTAAGCAACTGTTATTCAACACCTGTATCTCGTAAATGATGTTTTTAGTAGTTCTCAAACCTTCTGCTGCAAACTGGAGAACTGTCTTGAGGTTTGTATTGAAAATTCTGACTTCGGTGTTGGTTGACAGTTATTTTATGTTTCAGATGTTCTTCAGTTGTAAAAGTTCTGTCCTTGCTTTGCTAATCTATGTGTTCACATCTACATCAGATCCATCAATAATGCAATAATGTAAAGGTTCTCACCTCTTCCAGAGCTTCTCTAACCAGTGTGATTTCGTTTGATTTGGTTGATCTTACATAAAAATATCCACCTTTTTGCTCTGACTATGGCATCATTTATCTTTATCGGTTGCTGAAAATAATTATTATGTATATGGTCTATTTGGTTACGCGTATAAATCAGATTGCTGCGAACAGGATAAGAACGTGAAAATTTGTTGATACTACGAGAGTCAATCTAACCAACAAACACTAACATATAATATGAAATGATAAATATTTATGGTCAGTTTTTATCACCGAGCTGAGATATGACATAACAAACATTGCTCTTAAGATACAGTTATTGGAAAAAAAATGAAGAAAATACGATCAAATCGAGTAGGAGGCTGGTTGACCAAGGCTAAAACTATAATGTTAGACACAGAAAGTTTTAAAAAACCCTTATTTAAAGGCCAGTATTCGAACGAATATAAGAGGTGAAAATTACAATCCATGCCTAATGAATATCTGTATACTGAAATCACATATGTTCTAACCACCCTTTCATTAGTCCTTATCTCCCAATCATCACTAACGAAATGTGCTCATTTATTGATATTCACTTAACAAGAAAAATATCTTCAATTACCATGTTTTCCCAACAATTTAACAATCAGTATTCTTATTTCAATGAAACTCCATCTTCGTCAACACTTACTTAACTAAGCAGGTTACGTAAATACAAACAGTAGAAACTTGAAGTGAATAAAAAATTGACACTAAAAACACAATGAAAGTGAATTTGTGGTGTTTAACTCATAGTGATGTTATTTATTGTCAAATAGACAGACTATAAAGTGTTTCAAAATCACAGCCACGCCTACAAATTCTTGATTATTTATCAAACAATTTTTCTTTGAATGATGCCGGCATCACAACAATGAATACACTCACTACCACTTTCCTACATTTCAGTCTAATTTGATTTTTTAATTTGTTTGTCAGTTGGTTTTATGTTCAATATTTTGACTAACAGATCATAGAACATTGTGAAAACTTGATTCTTATTACTAACAGGTCTAATGTGTTTTTTTTTAATTTTGTGTGATTGCATCATGTGGTGGAAACTAAAATGGAGAAAACTTTCATCGATTTTGTTGGTATTATTGGATTAACTTAAACCAGTAGCAAAATGATTAACAAAATACAACACAAAGTTAATTCTGATTGGAATATTGAGCCTAAAAAGATTAAAGATATGTTGTTTGTATACTGGTCAGCTAGAATAATGTGAGTTAGTAGTGTATACAGAAAATTCTAATAATAATGTATAAATAATGTGTATGAAATCTTATTAAGTTTGCTTGAAAACAGATTTGACATTTGAATATCTTTATCGCACAAAATGAATTTTATAGTATACAGGAGTAATCGTGAGTTATACAGAAGAAAGCAATCAAGGTGATCACTTGTTTATATTCAGTAATCTATTTTACCAATAGACAATATGTTTCGTGTAGTTATTTCATGGTATTAAAAACTCGTCATCTATATTACCTTATATATACTAATAAATTATGTACATGACTACATGACTACCAACACACCATAATTCTTCCTTGTTTAAAGAGTCGTTTTCGATATTTCATTTGAGCAAGACACTTTTCCCTGAATACCGTACTTCCATGCTTACAAGATGTGATCTTTATGCAATATTTACCAAACATCAACAGACTGTTACAGACTGAAATGTGAAGTTAGATGAATGCAAATAACTTTGGTCCAGCTAACAGGAATGAATTCATGTATGTAAATGTATTGAGAGAACAAAACGCTGTACTTTGAATGAATTAAGGTATATCTCATGAATATCATATCACTTATACATTTGTATGCCGTTATCAACTCTGTACCGTAGAGAATCTCATTATCAATAAAGACATAAGAAAGAAACTCTCTAGTTTGAAGAAACCCAAGTCTTATCTGGATCGCCAATTTTATGTTATTCTGTCTTGGCACTTGAGAGTAAGTCATCATTTCACTTCGGTAGAATATAAAAGATTAATTGACGTAGATCATATCTCAAGTTAAGAAATTAAGCAGTAAAAGTGTGGAAACAAGAACACATCCTTCTTACAATAACTAACTCCTGAAATCTTACTCATACAACATTCACAAAATGAAATCCATCTACATGAAATTATCGACGTACATGAGATAAATTAAGCAATTCACTAACTGTTATAAAACAACTCTATAGTTCATGAGACTAAACATGTTGTACACAAGATGTGAATTAACTTCAGAAAGAAAACAACCCATATGTTTCACTTGTGGGTAATGAGAGATCAATGAAATTTAAGTGAATATTTTCCCTCAAATATAAGTCAGCTAGAATAGTTACTTGACATACAGGCTCAACTACTGATCTAGTGATCCACAGTAAATTAGACTATTGCTGAATCAAAGTGTATATGACTATCGGTTTTGGCTTATATCATGTATTTTCTTATCAGTCTATTCAATAAATCAAGGGACTTTTATGCAAATAGTTGAGTTACGTAAGAAATTCATGGAATTCCTTCATGACGGAAAACCATCATGAATGTAATGTGGCTCACATGAATTAGCATCGACAATACAAACGTGGTAAAATGAAGAGATTTCAGGTCGTTTCTAGAGAGTCCATCTCCAACAATATCGACAACAAAACGAAAAACAGCATCCATATTGACTTGAAATGATGCCGAAAGAGGTAATAACATTTTAATTCAGAACCATTTCATAATTATACTTGAGATTTGATAACTGATAAAAGTGTGATCACTTAATTTTGCAACAATCACAGTTTGTACCAGAACAATTTGGGTCAGGATACTGCATTTGTAAGTATTCATCATCAACTATTGTCGTCAATTTATCTTGTAGTTCCCTATAATATTATGAACAGTAAACTGAAACCCTAATCAATGACATTCGTACAAAATCTGCACTGAATTGTTAAAATGTCCAAGAAGATGCATGATTCTCTCACCAGATGAGGTTGAAAAGTTCCAAAACTGGAAGGAAATTGCTGTACATAGTCTTTTGGATATAAGAATATTAATTAGTGACAATCAACTTCAATCTGAAAAGTTTTACAAACCCATCTCAATAATAATCATGACAGTCATCTTTCCCTGTCAACCATCAAAGTAGTGTTAATATTTGAAGGTGATTTCATTTTGAAATTCTTTGACTGCATTATGTCAATAAAAAAAATCTCAAATTCTCTCACTGTTAAATGTAGTCGGAAAAATTACATTTTCACAATTCTTAATCTCAACTACTTTTCGTTTCCGTTGCCATTTGTAACGATGATCTAATTATTTAATTTTGTGCGAACATTTTTCGCATATATAAAGTGACTTTTTTTGAAATAATTGTGTTTTGATATCACTTGTATTTCAATTACGTATATTCATTACGCAACTGAACAAAACACTTGTGATGTAATACAACAGTGATCGACAACATTACACACATAGTATTGAGATGTGAGAGGTTCACGTGTTTAGGTTGCTAGGATAGATGAAGTGGCAGTGTAAGCTTGTAATTAGTATGTCCTTCAAATGAGTATTCACCATTAGTGATTGGCACTTATGAAGTAATTGAATGTCACAAACTACACGTGACTATGAGTAGTTTCTGCTGTCTAAACTTGATAAGGTATGACATAGCAATGAATAGATGTCTGTGTAATTACAATGATTGTTTTGATCCAAACGATGTTGTTTTCGGGTGTTTAAATCTTGACATAATAATTTGTCGAAAACAAAATGCAAATCACTTACTAATTTTGAAATTTAGCGAGGTTTGTCCACTTATTAATTTATTTTTTATTGCTAACTGCAGCAACTCATTTGTTGCTTGATACATACACAACAAGTCATTTAAACTTTCAAGTCTACAAAAGATTTCAAAGTCACATAGTATATGGATGGCAATTTCAGATAAAGTTGCTCTTATACGAGTCATAAGACTAGACGGCTGTTCTGAAATAGGCCCATACTATGATTCAAGTTGATTTCCATAAAATGAAATTCATTAGGGATAATTGGTCGATTTCACAGCCTCAGAAATTCCGATAATATCCTATGTGAGATTAAAATGTATTTACTAGACAAAGGTTCTAGAGTAAGAATCAACAAATACTCTGTATTCATTCGCGTTCTAATGAGTATGTTACTAGTATGGTTCTCTCCAAACATTAGATTTATTGATGATTACTAACTACAAACTTATCCAACCAGTATGACAGTGATTATTAATTATGAGAGTTTAGGTGTATTTGCTGTCAATATTCCTGTGATAAATTTGACCATTCTTCGTTGAAACGTAAGTCATTCAGCAGATACTTAGATGCTACTCACGTTTACTGTATGACCTTTGCTTTAAGTTTCTCTCTGTTACATAACATCGATTACAGAGGAATCTGCTGCGAAAAGTTTTTACCTCGTAGAGAGAAGATATGGATATAGTAGTATGTGATTTTAATTAAAATAAGATTTACTGTTGAAGGCGCCCATGCTACATTACATAATATTTGTCGATTTTCCTTAATCCGCATTGCATTAAAATGACTGTTTCCATTTCCCTTAACTATAGTATCATTACTTGATTAAAACAGAAACTTAGTAGTTCATACAGACCATAGTAAATTTTGTGTTCAGTTAACATCTTGAACTAATCCCAAATCGTATTCTTTACCAAACAAATGTGATTATTTCTTTATGATATACATTTACACCTGAAAACGGGTTATCTAATGGTTAAGCAGAAAGTCATGGTCGTCTCAAATAACTAAGTGCACTGACGATCATATACACAGTGTTTGACAATACTCAATATGATATCGACAGCTGACGGTGTTTCTCATTTATTTCTTTTACAGCAATTTACAGACTAATGTATTAATGATGTAGCATCAGCCTTAAATTGAAACACATATTCAGTTGAGTATGAAAACTGTTATTTTGTACTCAATGCAATAAAATATTCTCAGTCACATTTTAAATATAAGATATTCACCACGGAAGATAAATAATTTCAAGTATATCAGAATACCTTGAAAGATACGAGCAAAACTAACATTAACATTCACTATACAATAAAATATGATGACTGAAATCATGAATCGATTGTTGTTAGACCAACATTAGAAATCTCGAAGCTCTGCATGGCCGTCAAGTCCAAATATGAGACTAATTAGCAGTGCACAATCGAACCGAGGACATTCGGTCTCATACACCAAATCTTAACCTTCAGACCACTAACCCGATATCCGACGGTGTCGATATCTAGCATCCATCAATCCACAGACTTACACAACCTCATCCACTGTCTTTAAAAGTTCAGTTTAGAGAAGCATTTGATGTAGACTTCATGAATAAGTTAATAAGTCTTCAGATTTCGTTTAGAATAAAATTTTCATAAATATTTTACAAAGTCTACTTCACTTGGTCTAAAATAAATTTGATTCAATAACAGATGATTTAATTATTTTTGTTAACATACAAAAATAAATTTACACACAATACAAAGTAGACTAGCGAAAGCTCAGTAAGGAAAAAATTACCATCGTATGAAATTGTTGTATTTACAGGTGAGGTTTAATCAATCACAAGTGGACATTTAGTTAATTGAATTTTCCGCTTAACATACTAAATGAAACATGAAGTATACTGAATGCTTAGAAAACGATTGAGCAAAAGACAGATGGAGTTGTTTTATACAAAACATTGTTATCAAAAAATATATATATTTACTTAAATACTTTTCTCTAAAATGTTATATTCCAATACTGAACAAGTATGTAATTTGTGAGAAGTGGAAAGATGAATTTAACTTGTTCATGGTTCATTTAATCCACCTGATTAAAATGTTGAAGCTGAATTGAAGGAAGACGATGCAACAACACAAGTTAGAGAGGTGGAGAGATGGAGGATCAATGTGGAATAGTAATTAAAGTGCAAAAACTAACGAGTTAAACAATTTTTTTTGTACAGTAAATTGAAAACACTTACAAATACTTATTCTACATTTTCATTTACATCCTCCTCCTCCTCATCGTCATCATTATCATCATATATGTAGATTTTCTTATTGATTAAAGTGAAGAATTATTATTAAATATTTACTAAATCATTTATGATTAAAATTGTGAAATGCAATATATATTGAACACTTTTCCTTTTTGATAATACTAAACGTAAATCAATTGTAGTATCGAGTTATTCAGACTAACTAATAAAATTCGGTCGACACTAGTTAATAACGGTCAAGTTATGACACATTTTGCTCATCTGTATTATTTATCTAGTCAATTACACTATGAATAGCTTGATGAGGTGAGTTCTTTAACTGGAACGTTAAACAATATAGATATTATGTCTTATTGAATAGATGTCATTGCTACTTATTATTTCTCATGGATAAAGTAACAGTAACAGCCTGCAAGTGTTATCAACCAGACAATTGATTTTTTCTTTTAATGGCAAACTACAATAGGGAAAAATGTTGTACATTGTGGGGACGATGATAGATTGAGTGTTAATCAGAATAAGGTAGGAATGAACGATTATTGTGTTCCCAGGTTCACATTCCCTATTATTAATCACACATGATATTACCAACGGACTCTACTGATATCATGTTGTACAAGGTAGCATTTAGTGAATGGGATGGAATTCAGTGATCACTATGTTTCAGATTTAGTTACTTGGTGAAACAGTGATCATCAGCAAGTAGTGCCACTTGACATTTTCCTTATTATTCAAGTGTCAAGACTGAGTGAGTTAGACATCTATTCTATTACAACTTTTGCTGTTTATTTAACTGTCTTCAGTTTATTATGAAAATCGCCGGCACTTCATGCAAATCTTGATGAATTTACTTACACCGATCTAAAGATGGTCAACATTTGACTGTTAAATGAAATTTCCTCAGATATTTTGCGTTCAGTTTGTGCAATTATCTGTTTGAATGTTCATTCATTGAAAATAAATTAGAAAAGATCAGTTTTAATATAAAGATTCTGCACTAATGATCTAGTTATAACTAAATATCCTTAAATGAAAAGATGGTATCACTGTAACAAACTGAATAGACAACATGTTATTTGAAGATTATCTGACACAAAAGGCTGAGAAAACAAAGCAAGAATAAATACTTATAAAAGGTAGAAGAATTCATGTAAGAAATAAAATAAGAATATGAATCGAGAGGATGAATGGTTTCTGGCAGCTAATGAACATGATTTATTGAAATAGTAAAACAGCAGAAACGAATAAACATTTTGAAATTATGAATAGATTATTTTTAGACCACCATTCGATGTCTAGAAGCACTGGACGGTCGTTAATTCCTAGTATGGGACTCTTCAGTAGTACGCATCCACAACTCCCACTCACAGGAATCGGTCTCGCGTGTGAACGCTTAACCCCCTAGACTAACTGCGTGAGAAGACTCTTAGAGCTCTAATGAGATGCCGTGATCAGTGAAGTTCAACCCAGTCGGATGTAGGCAATAACTATCGAAGACGGTAGGTGAGGTTGCACAATACATTGTATTGATGAAAGTTAGACCTTAACACCGTTGGATGCCTGCTCAATGGTCTAGAGACTAACAGTTACTAAATTTCATTAAATTTTGTGTCCATTCAATTATTTTAAATAGTTCGTCAGTAAAATATCTGTAATGTATGAAACAACTGAAAATTCTGTATAACAGTAGTTAATATGAAATTTTAAAATTTCTTTTCCGGTGAAAAGTTGTAAAGATCACTACTTCGTTCTATAAATAAACTGATTTCTTTTTCTAAACATTTATTGTTTTATTCAAAGTAGCCTAGACAATCTTTAGCTGAAAAATTAAGGAAGCATCAAACTAGACATCGCAAAATTGTTTACTTAATATTTAATATGTTTTCAACTACGTTTTATAAATAAATAAATGAATGCCCGATAGAGATTGTGCTCATCTACGTTGTAGGAAAATAATTTGAAAATCAAAACTATAACTGTGGTTCTGTACAAAATGAATACAACAGAAAAAGAGGTCGATAAAGATAAAGATTGTTGTATTAATGATTTATTTGAAAGAAAAAATGCAATTTCCATGACGAGTTTATCATTAATAATAATGATGATAATAATAATACTAATGGTTGGATCCAAACTGAGTTTGGACTGAGGAATAACTGTCTAGGTAGTTTAGATACGCACTTTGCAAGTTTGAAGTCAAAACAAGTAATTTGGGTAATTGAAGGTTTTAATATTTCTTTTAAATATAAATATCCATCATTACCTAAACAAATGTTACCACTCAGTTAGTCCACCAACAATTCTTCAATTAATTAAATCAACAGTCACAAATAAATGGTAATCTATCCTTTCTGGATAGATCAGATTCCTTCAAAAGATAATATTTCATCGCTTTATAACACAGGGTGCTTCAATCCACAATCAAAATGCACAATTCCAGTCAAGGCAAGCGACATAATCGAAAGAGGAACAAATCAATATAGCTGTCGCCATGAGTAAGTATCAGCTTAAACAACATAAATGCAGTTCAGAAAGAAACATAGAAACTCAGTAAAGGCAGAAGAAATAGAAACTACAATAAAATACAAATATTATCATCGAACTGAATAGAAAATGTACAAGTGAAGGAACCAATGAAGACAAATTAGAAATTAATATATGGATGGATTTTCACATACAAAGACTCCAAAAACTGGATCTTACAATAATAATGGTGATAATAATAGATTTTAAATACTGTTTCAGATAACGACTTACACTTAATTCATAGACATCCCAAACTTTTTACTTCATAAATTGAAGGCATTAACCGGGTTTCTAATGCTTCAAAACTAATGGAGTTTGATTGAGGGTGAATTAAGAAAATTATTTGCGTAAAAATACGAAACCCGAAATTACACTTAAATTCCAACTAAACTATTCCGATATATTTAATTAATTTTATTGACCTACTTATAAGTAGGAATATTTGTAAAACATAAAAAGTTACGAATTCTCATTTGTGTTTTCCTCAGATAAATAAATGGAACAATCAATTGAATGGAATGCAGCACTGCATATCAACTTTATTGACTGCGAGAAATTATTTGACAGATTGGACAGGATGACTCTATGAAGGCTCTCGAAACTTTGGTGTATCTGAGAAGGTAGTCAATATCATACGGAATTCTCATGATGGATTAAACTGCTAAACAGTACACAGAAGCCATCTTACAGACTCACTCCAAGTGAAGACTGGTGTCAAACAAGGTTGCTTGCTCTCAGTCTTTCTTTTTCTTGTGGTGTTCAACTGGATTATGAAGACAGTAATCATCATATCAATGGGAAGCAAGGAATACAATGAACAGCTTGGATGAGGCTGGACGATTTGGACAAATGCAGGGGAAGATGGCCAGTACGTCAAAAGCCTTTGCAGCAGTTGGTCTCAACATACACAACAGATAAAGTAAGATCCTTCGATAAATCGCAACATGCACCAACCAAATTATACTCGATGGAGAAGCTTTGAAACGTATCGAAACCTTTACATCCCTGCAGCATCATTGATAAACAAGGTGGATCTGATGCAGATACGAAGGCGTGAATGTGCAAAGCTAGGGAAGAACTTCGTTAATTGAAGAATATCGGAGACTTAAAACAGTTCTACTGTATGGTGTGGAAACTTGGAGAACCACGAAAGCCATCATCCACAAGATACAAGTATTCATGAAAGGTTGTCTAAGCAAGATACAACATATATGTTGACGAGACACCATCAGCAACAACATACTGTGAGAGAAAATAGACCAGATGCCATTAGAGGAAGAAATCAGGAAGAAGTTCTGGAGGTGGATAGGATATCACCTGACTGCATCAAGAGGCAAGCCCTCACTTGGAATGTTGAAGGCCAAACGAAAAGAGGTAGACCAAGGAACATACCGTGCCGAAAATTGGAGAGAGACATGGAAAGAATAAACAGTGATTGGGCAGAACGGTAAAGGAAGGCTGAGGACAGAGTTGGTTGGAGATTGCTGGTCGGCATTCTATTCTCTATTAGTGGTAACGGGCGTAAGTAAGTAAGTAAGTGAGTAAGTAAGTAATCAGTCAGTGTTACCTCTTGATATTTTGACCTATTTACTATGAATGCCTGATAACGACTGCAGATCTGTTTAAAACCGTTCGAAAACTGAAAATATTTCAGAATTCCTGTTTTGAGAATATAATAGGATATTGTTACGGTAATTCGAAGTGACATTTTAAGCTAGACAAAAACTGGGAATGTTTCCTCACAGCCTTTACACACCACTTTGATTAGGTCAGAGGTATTGTGTTAAACATTGTTTGTTTTACGAGGAAAATGACACGTATTTATTATATAAAACATTGAAAATTTACTATTAGAACTAGTTTACTGACAGAAACTGACCAATCGGTTACTGCAAACATTAACTGCAGCGACTTCAAAATCTTAAGTAACAACCGTTGTTTGATAAATGAAATCCTGATTTCATGAGGTGTGTAGACTGCTGAATAATTTTATAGAATTCGCATTTATTAGTGGTTGCTTCATGAGGATAGTAATTTAAATACAGTTTTGTCTGTTCACACTTTACATCTAAAGTTAAAAACTAACCTTTGCTCAAGATGTAGTCGCATTAATAATGCCGTCTATCCCATAACTGACTAGTTTGTTACTAGCATCAACATTAAAGTAAAAGTTCAATTCCATGATATGTATAAGAACATTATGAAAACAGTTTGATCTGTTTGTTAGCTAAGGCATGGAATTTTGTGTAAACTTTAGATGAAATATTGTAGGAAATCAGTGTAGGTAACTGATATAGATGGTCATTGTCTACTCGACCTGGACGGGAATGATGTGGTTTAGCTTACCTAACGTGAATCACCGATTCGTAATGTCCAAGTACTGTGGCTACTTTGATGAACATTCAGAACAAACATGAAGTTATTGAAGGAATATATTTATAAGAATAGACTGGAGAAACAGAGTGTGAACACTACCATATGGGCCAGTCTATGGCATGCGATTGATAATCTACTCTAGTCGTCTTTGACATCAACGGTGTTTGATATTGTCTAGTAATCAGTGATCTATTATCTAATGTAGGAATGATTCAGCCTGAGAAGCTCACTGAAGTTGTACTATCTGAATTAATCCGTTGTTGACTGAATTTCTACCGGTCTTTGCTGGCATATCTGCACCCTATAATTATTTTTTCTATATAGTTACTAAGACAGGTTTTATTGAATGTATGGATTATGTACAGCAATGAAAACTAAAATATATGTTTCATTCTATTTGGTACACTTTTATGTTCGTCACTAGGTACGCTTGAAGCTATTACGAGTTCACCTTAGTCGATAAACGCAAACGAGACAATTACCAGCGTCCAGGTAAGCTACCTTGATCCGAAACGGCTAAGGGAAGTCTTGATATTGTGTAGAAAGTATATTCTACAAACACCCAGCAAACAGATTGCAATCAAGCACACAAATCCAGTTTGTTTATACATCATAGAAACGTCCTTGGGACAGTAAAGAAAATAGCGCACTAAAATACACAGCAGCCAATCACAGCCATTGATTTTGCTGGTGGGAAATGAAATCTCAAGGTCAGGTGATCAGCCGATGCTCGCAAACGTGAAATCCGAAATAGGGCATTTATCAAGCGAGTTCTGGGGATCTAACATCCCCAACATACTCATTGATTGAGTATACTGTAATATAAAAGTTGATGTCTAATTAAGACATAAAATTTTATCTACTGAGCTTCTGAGAACAGATAACCACTTGCTCGTTCGATGGTTATGATGTTTATATTATTGTTAGTAAGGCTTTGAATAATGCTTTTGTTGATATCTTAGACTGTATTTTAAGTAGTTCAAGATATAATATACATCAAATAACCAGGCTGACACACCAAATCGTTATATATAAGGTTGGCTGAAAAAAGAAAGAGATGACTAAGTTATTTTCAAAGAACATACTGTGTATTATTCGTTAAGATTGCAATTTTGAAGCAAATAACTCGCAGTTCTCCCAGGTATGTTTGGAAATAATTTGCGTAAAATTTATACTACTGTTTTTTTATGAGTAGTATCGTAATATACAAAGAACTTTTCAAATCCTTTCCATAACAAGCTTTTCAAATTCTAGAAATAAAGTCGAATGGTGTTGGTTGTTTGACTGGTCTATCCTGGGACAACTAATTCGTCGAATCATTGATCTTCGTACCGTTACCCTGTATGGTGAACTCGTTTATAGTGTCATTAGTATAGTTGCTATTGTTCAAATCGTGCAACAAGGGAAATGTTTGCTTTCCTGAGAAAAATATATTACATCATACATTGTTCATAAGTTGTTCACTCGATGATACTTCACGGCATCGATTGAGTGGTTTACTTAGCTCACTATATGACTTCATCTCTTATCGAAATTAATGAGAACACGATTATTGCATTTCTCGCCGAAGAGTGTTGAGCAAACATTTTGAATTTTACGCATTTAATTGAACATGTTTAAATCCTTTATCACGTGTCGTGTGATGTGTAATGTGATCAGCATCGACAATAAGCAACATGTATCAGGAATGTTTGGTAATCTTCGAGTTTTTTTTGAGAGACTACCAGTTCATTTGTCGGAAAGACTATGGTTTCTCTCTCTTGTTCCTGATCTACTTGTTGTGATTTTACAGTTGACAGAATGATCGCAGTTACTCGTGTGTATTAGTATCTGAAGTTTGCTATGCATTGTTCCCGAACTGAGGTTCCATTGTCCAGTGTTCCTCATCGCGTGTTAATTTCATGATGTCCCAATATAAAATGTTAATTTTATCGTTCACCTTCTGATCACTTGATTGGCATTTGGCTACGAAGAATTAGGAAGATCAGCTATAATTATAACAGTAAACATTTCACGGAACGATCGATGGGCAGAAGCAGTGAATCTAAATTCTGTTTTCTTCAAGGTCGTTAACATATTCATGAGGCTTTCATTTCGACTATTTATTCAAAATTATTTTAGTAGACCCTCAATCATATGCATCTGTTGTTTTCTAACTTCTGTCCTTCAAGTCTTCAGTTAGTATGTGTACTGCCTTACTTTACAAGAGGTGTTGCTATGCGACAGTGGTTTCTGGTTTTGCTGTAAATCTTTGTGTTTACATTCAACTATTCAGTGAGACATCTGCTCATGTATCCCTTGGTGGTAACATAAGCTTGAGTAATGTTTAGTACGATGGTAATCACACCCAGAAAAAAGTTAACTTTCACAAGTTAAGGGAATCCATTTGTTGAGATTATGTACGAAATAACTTCGGCAGTGGAGGAAACTTTTGATAAGTTTGTATTTTACTATACTACTCATAAAAAAACAGTAGTATAAATTTTACGCAAATTATTTCCAAACATACCTGGGAGAACTGCGAGTTATTTGCTTCAAAATTGCAATCTTAACGAATAATACACAGTATGTTCTTTGAAAATAACTTAGTCATCTCTTTCTTTTTTCAGCCAACCTTATATATAACGATTTGGTGTGTCAGCCTGGTTATTTGATGTATATTATATCTTGAACTACTTAAATATAGTCAAAGTCTGTTGCGTGTGATGAGAACTAATGCTGCAGAGGCATCTGCCACATTGGTCATCTTCCCTTGAATTTGTTGTTGTGTGTGTGACAGAAAAGCCAGATCATCTGCGAAATCCAGATCATCCAGCCACATCCGAGCTGTCCACTGTATTCCGTGACTCACCGTAAATGAGCACAATTTCTATCGGGCATTCATTTATTTATTTATAAAACGTAGTTGAAAACATATTAAATATTAAGTAAACAATTTTGCGATGTCTAGTTTGATGCTTCCTTAATTTTTCAGCTAAAGATTGTCTAGGCTACTTTGAATAAAACAATAAATGTTTAGAAAAAGAAATCAGTTTATTTATAGAACGAAGTAGTGATCTTTACAACTTTTCACCGGAAAAGAAATTTTAAAATTTCATATTAACTACTGTTATACAGAATTTTCAGTTGTTTCATACATTACAGATATTTTACTGACGAACTATTTAAAATAATTGAATGGACACAAAATTTAATGAAATTTAGTAACTGTTAGTCTCTAGACCATTGAGCAGGCATCCAACGGTGTTAAGGTCTAACTTTCATCAATACAATGTATTGTGCAACCTCACCTACCGTCTTCGATAGTTATTGCCTACATTCAACAGGGTTGAACTCCACTGATCACGGTTACTCATTAGAACTCTGAGAGCATTAACGCGCGAGGAGAAATGTTCCTAATCCGGATTCCTGCGTCTACGAGTCGTGGATGCGCAAAACTTATGAGTACCATATTAGGACTTGACGGCCATTCAGTGCTTCTAGGTCTCGAATGTTGATCTAAAAGTGATCTATTCATTATTTCAATGTATTTATTCATTTCTGCTGTTTGTTTATTTTAATAAATCATGTTCATTCGCGGTCAGAAGCCACTCATCTTTTCCATTCATATTCTTATTTCAATATTTAGATGGATTCTTCCAACCTCTGTAAATATTTATTCTTGCATACTTTTCTCAGCATTTTTGTATCAGATAATCTTCGAAGCTGTTTATTTGGAACGATTTGTCTGTTCAGTTTATCACAGTGATACCATCTTTTCATTTGAGGATATTTAGCTACAACCAGATCATTAGTGCAGAATCTTTATATTAAAACTGATCTTTTCTAATTTATTTTCAATGAATGAACATTCAAACAGATAATTGCACAAACTGAACGCAAAATATCTGAGGAAATTTCATTTAACAGTCAAATGTTGACCATCTTTAGATCGGTGTAAGTAAATTCATCAAGATTTGCATGAAGTGCCGGCGATTTTCATAATAAACTGAAGACAGTTAAATAAACAGCAAAAGTTGTAATAGAATAGATGTCTAACTCACTCAGTCTTGACACTTGAATAATAAGGAAAATGTCAAGTGGCACTACTTGCTGATGATCACTGTTTCACCAAGTAACTAAATCTGAAACATAGTGATCACTGAATTCCATCCCATTCACTAAATGCTACCTTGTACAACATGATATCAGTAGAGTCCGTTGGTAATATCATGTGTGATTAATAATAGGGAATGTGAACCTGGGAACACAATAATCGTTCATTCCTACCTTATTCTGATTAACACTCAATCTATCATCGTCCCCACAATGTACAACATTTTTCCCTATTGTAGTTTGCCATTAAAAGAAAAAATCAATTGTCTGGTTGATAACACTTGCAGGCTGTTACTGTTACTTTATCCATGAGAAATAATAAGTAGCAATGACATCTATTCAATAAGACATAATATCTATATTGTTTAACGTTCCAGTTAAAGAACTCACCTCATCAAGCTATTCATAGTGTAATTGACTAGATAAATAATACAGATGAGCAAAATGTGTCATAACTTGACCGTTATTAACTAGTGTCGACCGAATTTTATTAGTTAGTCTGAATAACTCGATACTACAATTGATTTACGTTTAGTATTATCAAAAAGGAAAAGTGTTCAATATATATTGCATTTCACAATTTTAATCATAAATGATTTAGTAAATATTTAATAATAATTCTTCACTTTAATCAATAAGAAAATCTACATATATGATGATAATGATGACGATGAGGAGGAGGAGGATGTAAATGAAAATGTAGAATAAGTATTTGTAAGTGTTTTCAATTTACTGTACAAAAAAAATTGTTTAACTCGTTAGTTTTTGCACTTTAATTACTATTCCACATTGATCCTCCATCTCTCCACCTCTCTAACTTGTGTTGTTGCATCGTCTTCCTTCAATTCAGCTTCAACATTTTAATCAGGTGGATTAAATGAACCATGAACAAGTTAAATTCATCTTTCCACTTCTCACAAATTACATACTTGTTCAGTATTGGAATATAACATTTTAGAGAAAAGTATTTAAGTAAATATATATATTTTTTGATAACAATGTTTTGTATAAAACAACTCCATCTGTCTTTTGCTCAATCGTTTTCTAAGCATTCAGTATACTTCATGTTTCATTTAGTATGTTAAGCGGAAAATTCAATTAACTAAATGTCCACTTGTGATTGATTAAACCTCACCTGTAAATACAACAATTTCATACGATGGTAATTTTTTCCTTACTGAGCTTTCGCTAGTCTACTTTGTATTGTGTGTAAATTTATTTTTGTATGTTAACAAAAATAATTAAATCATCTGTTATTGAATCAAATTTATTTTAGACCAAGTGAAGTAGACTTTGTAAAATATTTATGAAAATTTTATTCTAAACGAAATCTGAAGACTTATTAACTTATTCATGAAGTCTACATCAAATGCTTCTCTAAACTGAACTTTTAAAGACAGTGAATGAGGTTGTGTAAGTCTGTGGATTGATGGATGCTAGACATTGACACCATCGGATGTCCGGTTAGTGGTCTGAAGGTTAAGACTTGGTGCATGAGACCGAATGTCCTCGGTTCGATTGTTGCGAGGGAATGTTGTTGATTTGCACTGCTAATGAGTCTCATACTCGGACTTGACAGCCATGCAGAGCTTTGAGACTTCTAATGTTGGTCTAACAACAATCGATTCATGATTTCAGTCATCATATTTTACTGTTTAGTGAATGTTAATGTTAGTTTTGCTCGTATCTTTCAAGGTATTCTGATATACTTGAAATTATTTATCTTCCGTGGTGAATATCTTATATTTAAAATGTGACTGAGAATATTTTATTGCATTGAGTACAAAATAACAGTTTTCATACTCAACTGAATATGTGTTTCAATTTAAGGCTGATGCTACATCATTAATACATTAGTCTGTAAATTGCTGTAAAAGAAATAAATGAGAAACATCGTCAGCTGTCGATATCATATTGAGTATTGTCAAACATTGTGTATATGATCGTCAGTGCACTTAGTTATTTGAGACGACCATGACTTTCTGCTTAACCATTAGATAACCCGTTTTCAGGTGTAAATGTATATCATAAAGAAATAATCACATTTGTTTGGTAAAGAATACGATTTGGGATTAATTCAAGATGTTAACTGAACACAAAATTTACTATGGTCTGTATGAACTACTAAGTTTCTGTTTTAATCAAGTAATGATACTATAGTTAAGGGAAATGGAAACAGTCATTTTAATGCAATGCGGATTAAGGAAAATCGACAAATATTATGTAATGTAGCATGGGCGCCTTCAACAGTAAATCTTATTTTAATTAAAATCACATACTACTATATCCATATCTTCTCTCTACGAGGTAAAAACTTTTCGCAGCAGATTCCTCTGTAATCGATGTTATGTAACAGAGAGAAACTTAAAGCAAAGGTCATACAGTAAACGTGAGTAGCATCTAAGTATCTGCTGAATGACTTACGTTTCAACGAAGAATGGTCAAATTTATCACAGGAATATTGACAGCAAATACACCTAAACTCTCATAATTAATAATCACTGTCATACTGGTTGGATAAGTTTGTAGTTAGTAATCATCAATAAATCTAATGTTTGGAGAGAACCATACTAGTAACATACTCATTAGAACGCGAATGAATACAGAGTATTTGTTGATTCTTACTCTAGAACCTTTGTCTAGTAAATTCATTTTAATCTCACATAAGATATTATCGGAATCCCTAAGACTGTAAAACCGACCATTTATCCCTAATAAATTTCAACTTGAATCATAGTATGGGCCTATTTCTGAACAGCCGTCTAGTCTATATAAGTCTATATAAGAGCAACTTTATCTGAAATTACCATCCATATACTACGTGACTTTGAAATCTTTTGTAGACTTGAAAGTTTAAATGACTCGTTGTGTATGTATCAAGCAACAAATGAGTTGCTGCAGTTAGCAATAAAAAATAAATTAATAAGTGGACAAACCTCGCTAAATTTCAAAATTAGTAAGTGATTTGCATTTTGTTTTCGATAAATTATTATGTCAAGATTTAAACACCCGCAAACAACATCGTTTGGATCAAAACAATCATTGTAATTACACAGACATCTATTCATTGCTATGTCATACCTTATCAAGTTTAGACAGCAGAAACTACTCATAGTCACGTGTAGTTTGTGACATTCAATTACTTCATAAGTGCCAATCACTAATGGTGAATACTCATTTGAAGGACATACTAATTACAATCTTACACTGCCACTTCATCTATCCTAGCAACCTAAACACGTGAACCTCTCACATCTCAATACTATGTGTGTAATGTTGTCTATGACTGTTGTATTACATCACAAGTGTTTTGTTCAGTTGCGTAATGAATATACGTAATTGAAACACAAGTGATATCAAAACACAATTATTTCAAAAATGTCACTTTATATATGCGAAAAATGTTCGCACAAAATTAAATAATTAGATCATCGTTACAAATGGCAACCGAAACGAAAAGTAGTTGAGATTAAGAATTATGAAAATGTAATTTTTCCGACTACATTTAACAGTGAGAGAATTTGAGATTTGTTTTATTGATATAATGCAGTCAAAGAATTTCAAAATGAAATCATCTTCAAATATTAACACTACTTTGATGGTTGACAGGGAAAGATGACTGTCATGATTATTATTGAGATGGATTTGTAAAACTTTTCAGATTGAAGTTGATTGTCACTAATTAATAATCTTATATCCAAAAGACTATGTAGAGCAATTTCCTTCCAGTTTTGGAACTTTTCAACCTCATCTGCAGAGAGGATCGTGCATCTTCTTGGACATTTTAACAATTCAGTGCAGATTTTGTACGAATGTCATTGATTAGGGTTTCAGTTTACTGTTCATAATATTATAGGGAACTACAAGATAAATTGACGACAATAGTTGATGATGAATACTTACAAATGCAGTATCCTGACCCAAATTGTTCAGTTACAAACTGTGAATGTTGCAAAATTAGGTGATCACACTTTTATCACTTATCAAATCTCAAATATGATTATGATTTTGTTTTGAATTAAAATGTTATTACCTCTTCCGGCATCATTTCAAGTCAATATGGATGCTGTGTTTCGTTTTGTTGTCGATATTGTTGGAGATGGAGTCTCTAGAAATGACTTGAAATCGTTTCATTTTACCACATTTGTATTGTTGATGGTAATTCATGTGAGCCACATTACATTCATGATGGTTTTCCGTCATGAAGGAATTCGATGAATTTCTAACATTATAGGCTTTCATATTTCGAATGTCAAAGAGTAAATTCATTTTTCGTCAAAGTTAGCTTCCGTAAAGTCGCCTCATGTCAAAATTGAGATTATCGATAGTTCCAGCCCTAAACTGAGCTGCAACAGAATGGGATGATTTCTTGTTCGCTTTTCACTATTTCTACTTTTGTCTGCACTCTTTCCAGTCTCTCATAGCTGTCAATTTTGTCAATGAGTCTATAAACAAGTATCATTTGGTGAACTGATATGTGAAACTGGAAGTCATGTGCTAAAATAATAGCAGATTTATATGCGATGAATTTTGAAAATACTGTTATCCAACAACATAAACTTTGATTCGCTTATGTAGATGCACACTCACAGATATATCATAATGTACATCATTTTATTTAGTATGTCCAGGGAACTACGTCTGACACGGAAGGGGACAATTGTTTGATTCCTATCAGTTGTTGTTGATTTTCATTTGATATACTGATGTGTTGGAGGTTAGTGAGATGTATTATTGTAACACAATGGAGCCTAGTGAGTAGATAGTGTGAACTCGATGTTGTTATTTTCTGTTCATGTCACTTACCTTCCAGAAACTTTTGTACAGTGTTGAACCTGCATCAGTAGCATGTATGAAATATGTAGGTGTCAAATGATATGTGTCATTTACATATATCCAAAATCCTGAGTTTACTTGAGTGTTTGTCGAATATAACATGTAAATCTCAAACCGGTATTTCGGATAGTATAGTTCGTGCAGTTGAAGTGGTATATATATATATATATATATATATATATACGTGTAGTAGACAAAAGAAGTAACTCGTTTCATATTTGAGCTGAATAAAATGGTGGTGAGCTGAATAAACGTTACTGGGCATCTACTGTCATGGTTATCAGTAATAACAGTGTGAAATAACTAGGTTCTCAGTACATGTCTGCTCTAGACATGAGTATATAACATGAACATAATTTAGAATCTTGAGGACTTCTTTCTGAATTGTTTTTTATATCTCACCTACCATTATCGTCTTTGTAATCTAGTCACGTCAGGTCATTTAGGTAAGGGTTACAGGTGTAATCAGACAAGCAGTTACTGGTTATAATCGCTTCGTAGATAATTTCCAATTTGTGTGCCTGCATTCAACTTTCTTGTACAACAAACCTAAGTTTAGGTCTCCTTTAAAGGAGATAAAAACATGAAAAAAAAACTACAAGATAAGAAATCTGTCATCCATTGCAAATATTTTTCCTATCTTCCAGCTTCAAACATGTGATGTAAACAAGTCGAACATTGGACATAAACAGCTTGCAAACAATGAAACTTCGTGGGACAGATTGTATACTGCATTGAAAAACAATTCTTTAAAAACAATTTATCTAACTACTGAGTGAAAAGAATACCTGAATGTAACTAACCATGTTTACATGACAACATGTGATATACTCCAACTCAGAAAGGAAAATGCAACTTGATAATTTACTATTTTGAATTCCAGTCTGAGATTTTCAAGTTGACAAACAAATTCTACAAAAAATTATCGATTGGTTTTACATAAACAATACAAACTCAGCAATATCGTCATCGATCAATGTGTGAGTGATCATCATTTAATCAGTGAACTGATTGCATTAAACTATTTGCACGAAAGTGCCTAGATTTATTGAAGAGACTGACAAGATAATACATGATCTAAGCCAAAACCGACAGTCATATACACTTTGATTTAGCAATAGTCTAATTTACTGTGGACCACTAGATCAGTAGTTGAACCTGTATATCAGGAAACTATTCTAGCTGACTGATATTTGAGGGAAAATATTCATTTAAATTTCATTGATCTCTCATTACCCACAAGTGAAACATATGGGTTGTTTTCTTTCTGAAGTTAATTCACATCTTGTATAAAACATGTATAGCCTCATGAACTATAGAGTTGTTTTATAACAGTTAGTGAATTGCTTAATTTATCTCATGTACGTCGATAATTTCATGTAGATGGATTTCATTTTGTGAATGTTGTATGAGTAAGATTTCAGGAGTTAATTATTGTAAGAAGGATGTGTTCTTGTTTCCACACTTTGACTGGTTAATTTCTTAACTTGAGATATGATCTATGTCAATTAATCTTGTATATTCTACCGAAGTGAAATGATGACTTACTCTCAAGCGCCAGGACAGAATAACATAAAATTGGCGATTCCGATAAGATTTGGATTTCTTCAAACTAGAGAGTTTCTTTCTTATGTCTTTATTGATTATGAGATTCTGTGAAGTACGAATTGTCAGCAGAGATTATAGAGTTAATAATCGTATACGAATGTATAAGTAATATAATAGTCATGAAATATACCTTAATTCATTCGAAGTACAACGTTTTTTTGTCTCAATACATTGATATACATGAATTCATTCCTGTCATATGAACCAAAGTTATATGCATACATCTAACTTCACATTTCAGTCAGTAACAGTCTGTTGATATTTGGTAAGTATTTCATAAAGATCTCATCTTGTAAGCATGGAAGTACGGTATTCAGGGAAAAGTATCTTGCTCAAATGAAATATCGACAACGACTCTTTAAATAAGGAAGAATTATGGTGTGTTTGTAGTCATGTAGTCATGTACATAGTTGTATCATAATGTATTAATCATTAAATAGGGTCTATCAGTAATATGTTATAACAAAAACAACTGGAAAAATGGATTTCACCGATTAGATCAGGATAAACTGGTATTTCATGAACTGATTGAAAATTTTTGGCAAATCTTGATGTGTTGTCTATAAATAAACAGCTAATTTCACAATCCATTACTATACACAAGGTAATAGAAATGATGGATTGATAATAATAACAAATACATGAAACATATTGTTTATTGGTAAAGTAGACTACTGAATATAAACAAGTGATCACCTTGATTGCTTTCCTCTGTATAACTCATGATTACTCCTGTATATAATAAAATTCATTTTGTGTGATAACGATATTGAGTTTGCTGGAAAACAGATTTGACATTTGAATAAGATTTCATACACATTATTTGTAAATTCCTATTAGAATTTTCTGTATACACTACTCACTCACATTATTCTAGCTGACCAATATACAAAAAAACATATCTTTAATCTTTTTAGGCTCAATATTCCAATTAGAAATAACTTTGTATTGTATTTTGTTAATCATTTTGCTACTGGTTTAAGTTAATCCAATAATACTAACAAAATCGATGAAAGTTTTCTCCACTTTAGTTTCCACCACATGATGCAATCATACAAAATACAAAAAACACATTAGACCTGTTAGTAATAAGAATCAAGTTTTCATAGTGTTCTATGATCTGTTAGTCAAAATAATGAACATAAAACCAACTGACAAACAAATTAAAAAATCAAATTAGACTGATAATTTGAAATGTAGGAAAGTGGTAGTGAGTGTATTCATTGTTATGATGCCGGCATCATTAAAAGAAAAATTGTTTGATAAATAATCAAGAATTAGTAGGCGTGGCTGTGATTTTGAAACACTCCATAATCTGTCTATTTGACAATAAATAACATCACTATGAGTTAAACACCACAAATTCACTTTCATTGTGTTTTCAGTGTCAATTTTTTATTCACTTCAAGTTTCTTCTGTTTGTCTTTACATAACCTGCTTAGTTAAGTAAGTGTTGACGATGACGAAGTTACATTCAAATAGGAATACTGATTGTTAAATTGTTTTGAAAACATGGTAATTGGAGATATTTTTGTTAAGTGCATATGAATAAATGAGCATATTTTGTTAGTGATGATTGGGAGATAAGGACTAATGAAAAGGTGGTTAGAACGTATGTGATTTCAGTATACAGATATTCATTAGGCATGGATTGTAATTTTCACCTCTTATATTCGTTCGAATACTGGCCTTTAAATAAGGGTTTTTTAAAACTTTCTATATCTAACATTATAGTTTTAGCTGTTGCCGGCCAGCTTCCTACACGATATGATCTCACGTTTTGATAACAGGGGCGTTGAACAACTAAAAGGAATTGCCAAGTCTTTGGGTAAAATCTTTTCAGACACATTTCACGAATGAGCTATGTTTTCTGGTGAGCTAACAGCAACAGCTTGACTTTAGCCTTCACTAACATCCCTGGTAAGCTAGAGAATAAACGGATTGTTAATTTTTATTGGTTTTAATAAAGTTTGCAATATAGCATTATAGTTATAATAAGAAATGTATATTCCGCAAAATCAATCAAATCTCCTAAGCCCCATCAGCAAAGTTTCATGTAGCCCACTATTTTATCGATAAATGTCAGTAAAGAATGATGTATAAAATAATAAATCTCTCATATATTGATTTTCTGAATACACACAACTAGTACCTAACATAGTACACTAGGATATTTACCTCAAGTCCAATTTAGACGCAGTCCAGCAAAAAGCCAGGTAGATTCTAGGATGCAGATCCCTAAATGGTAAGGTAAGGTGATTCTCTTGAGCGGCATAAAATGTTTTAAGTAAAAACGACAACAAGACCGAGTGAGTAAATGTAGCTTTCAAGAATAGCTTCGAGTATTGTCTCATCACCTTTGTTCGATCAAGTAACCCGAATGTTACAAGAATATTATTAGAAATATTAATTACTGATTATCATTAATTAATAAGTTCTTTTCCCGCAGCAAATAAATTTTCTTTTAACTCTTTTTTGAGAATAATAATTTTTAAGAATACATTTAAGAGACAAACCCTCAAGGACAACGGAGAGGAGGACGGCCAAAGAGCACATTAGGCCGAGAATCGGAAGCAGACATGAAAAGAATGAACAGCATTTGGATGGAACTAGAAAGGAAGTCCCATGACAGAATAGGTTGGATAAAGCTCGTAGGCGGTCTATGCTCCATTTGGGGTAAAAGGCTTAAGTAAATAAGTTTAAAAGTAAAAATGCATTTGCTTAGTTAAAATATCTCCTTGGAAATTATAATCCATACAGAAATCTGTTGAGGATGTTAGATCCCCAAAATTCTCTTGATAAATGCCTTATTTTGGTTTTCACGTTTGCCAGCATGAACTGATCAACTGACCTTGAGATTTCAATTCCCACCAAGAAAATCCATGGTTGTGATTGGCTGCTGTGTATTTTAGTGCGCTATTTTCCTAACCGTCCCAAGGACGTTTCTATGATGTAAAAATAAACGAGAGTTGTATGCTTTATTGTACTGTGATTGCTGGGTGTTTGTAGAATATACTTTCTACGCTTACCAAGACTTCTGTTTTACCGTTTGGATTCAAGGTAGCCTACCTGGACGCTGGTAAAAGTCTCGTTCGCGTTTATCGACTAAGATAAACTCGTAATAGCCTCAAGCATACTAAGTGACGAACCCAATAAAATCAATAAACGAAATTCTTTTATAATTGTGATGAGATTTTAAATTTTGCTTTTAAAAATATTCATGTACATATAAATTATGTTATATGCTAACTACAATCTGACTGAATATAACGAATCAACTACTCAAACATGGTAGTTGGTTTTAGTTGTAAGGGATGGACAATAAAAACAAAACAAAAATTAATCGAGAATTTTATGATGAATAAATATAACCTGACTTTCAACTAGAAATATCTGACTATTCAAAAAATCTATCTTCAAAATTATTTCATCTCAGTATCATCGAAAACTCCAAGCGAAAACTTGGAGAACCATGAAAGCCATCATCTAGAAGATACAAGTGTTTCTTGGCAGCTATCTACACCAAAAACTTCGGTTCCGTTGGCCAGACACAATCAGCAACAACCTATTGTGGGAGGAGGAAAAAATCAGGAAGAAGCGCTGGAAGTGGGTAGGACAGACATAGAGGAATGCATCCAATGGCGTCACAAAACAAACCATAACTTGGAACCTTCAAGGTCAGAGGAAAAGAGGTAGACCAAAAAAATACATTACGTCGTAAAATGGAGACAGACATGAGAAGAATAAACAGTGGTTTGGCAAAACGGGAAAGGAAGGCTTGAGACAGAGTAGGTTGGAGAATGCTGGTCGGCGACCTATGCTTCATTGGGAGTTGACAGTCGTAAGTAAGTAAGTAAGTAAATAATTATTGAAAACTAGGTTTACAGTTTAATTGACAATAAATTGAAGAAATAGAAAATTATCCTTATAAAACTCTTTACAATATCGGTTGAAATGTTACTTATTTCATTCATCTATTTATCTTTTATTGTGAATTTTTTCTTTCCAATTTAATCAACGTATTTATAAACTTCAATTTAAAGCTTAGTAACTAAATTCTTTAAAAACAAATGACTTCAATTCAATTTTAATTCAACTATGAAGACATATTAGATAGAAAAAAAAATGAGGAAATTTTCACTGAAAACTAGTGGAATAACCAGATAAAATCTTTTCCTATATATATACATATATACACTCTACTATGAAATATACCAGTGATTATAAATAAAATCACAAGTGACCTAAACTAATTCAGCTTGACAGATTGAACTATACTTATTCATTAAGGATGCTTTTTTTCACTGATTGCCACTGGATACATGACATGTTGAAATTTAGTCACAAAAAAAACTGTCAATTTCAGACTATTAGGCATATAATCACTGTAAAGAAGTTTAGTCTTAGTGATATATTTTTGCGGTGGGCGGGGGAACTGGATAATTAAGGAGATCATATTACTATATTTAAGTGATTGATTTAATTATTCTAAAGTAAATTTAGAAATTGCCTTCTCAGACAAGAATAAATTTCACTGCATACTTCCTAGTTGGAATGTGTGTTTTTGTTTCAAAGTAGATGTTGGGGACGTTCGGATCCCCGGAACTTGCTTGATAAATGCATTAATTTTGGATTTTATTCATTGACTGACCAGTTGACTTTGAGATCACATTTCCCACCAGGAAAAGCCTTGGCTGTGATTTGTTGTTGTGTTGTTTTAGTATGCTATTTTTGTGACTCTCCTGAGGACGTCTCTATGATGTATAAATAAACGCGATTTGTGTGCTGGGTGTTTGTAGAATACACTTTCAACGCTATATCAAGACTTCTTCGTTAGTTCTTTTGGGGCAACCGAACAGAGTAGTATAACGTGTCACTGGTTCATTGTCTCGTTCTCGTTTATCGACTAAGGTGAACCCGTAATAGTTGCAAGCATATCAAGTGACGAGCATAACAGTGGAATTTTTTTGTTCACTTGTAGATTAAGCACAAATGTATTCCCATGTATAACTTAGTGTAGACTAGCTCCATCTGTATTATATTCAAAGGATTTCATTGGTATTATAAGCCAAAAAATTCATGATGTACGTTTCGTCCTATTTTTGTGATGCATTCTATTGTCAATAATTTTATGGTGTCGTCGAAAAATCCTCACAAGATGTACATATACCTAAAGAGATTAATCAACTGCAATTATAAACACCAATCCGATGATCTAAACAACCGATAGAAATGCGTTACGAAATCAATACTGTAGTTCATTTGTATACCTTAAAATAATTAATCATGTACTTACTTGTACAACAAGGGTTTAGGTAATTAGACAAAAATCCAATGAAGAATTCTTTGGAAATATAAACCTAGAGACTTATCAGAAAACATAAAATCCCTTACCAGATGTTAATTTTGTCTAGTCAATCTGGACATCCACTTGTGATATTCAAAATACACTTGTCTAGAAGAATTATTGAGAATGAACACAATGATTCTCTTACAATTACTTAACGACGTAACGATGGTAACTACAACGATTCTAGCCACATATTATATATATATATATATATATATATATATATATATATATATATATATATAGTTAATTTTAGCTTGTGTCCTTGTGAATTACCGAGATACTTACTTGTTTACGTATACCTGTTCCCCTAATGAATCGTAGACTGCTGACTAGCATTCTCCAACCAACTCGGTTCTCCATCTTCCTTCCTTCATCAGTTTCATGTCTCTTTCTAATTCTTGGCACAGTGTTTGCTTTGGTCTGCCTCTTTTCCTTTAACCCTGAGGTTTTCAAGCTGGGGCTTGCCTCAAGATGGTCCTCCTGACGCCTTTCTAGGGTTAAGACAGGTCCCAAGTCTGGATAAAGGAAGAACTCAGAGTCTTTAAAAACCAGGGTTTTCACTCTGGTCTTTGACTCCTCGAAATATAATATTTTGACTCTACCAGGGTTTTTTAAACCCAGTGCTTTCAGATTGTGCAATATACACTGTCTTGTGCTGAAGAACTGTATTTCACTATAACTTTTATCTTTCTTAACTCTACAGCTCGCAAATTTCAGTTGATAGAGAGCTCGATTATGGGGAGATTGGAGCAATCATTGATTAAAGTATGAGATGTAGATTCTTGGTTCCTACCTGTGATTTAACCCATAATCAAGTTGTAAATGGGTACTCCTAAGACACCACACATCGATATTCACTGCTTGGTGGTTGTCGGTGGTCATCTAGCAAATACCAGTTCAGATTACGAACTATATTCATAGTTTTGTGTGCGTAACCTGTGGAAAGAAATTCATGAAAATCAGATACACCATATAAATAAACCTCTGTTTCATGTTAAATATTTAATTCAGGCGAATGTACATTGAAATTTGGAGCAATGAAGAAACTTGTCATTTATTTGGTGAGAAACGTCAATGATGAACTTGCTCAAGAAGGCAAATCAAAAACTCCCCACCATTATCCATAACAATACATCTGAACTGATTTTTGCACTTTATTAAGTATCTGGCTTATAAATGGTGTCGAAATGAATGTACTGTAAGATCCTTTTTTTGAAGGCTTTGTTTATGAAAATCCCTCCATGTATACATCTGTAATTTGTCCTTATTGATTCCTTCAGTTGTGCTTTTCTTAGTGTGTTCAATTCCATTTGGAATGAGAATATTTGTATTTTATTATAGTTTCTATTTCTTCTGCATTCACTGAGTTTCTACGTTTCTTTCTGAACTGCATTTATGTTGTTTAAGCTTATACTTAGTCATGGCGACAGCCATATTGATTTCTTCCTCTTTTGATTTTGTCCGTTGCATTGACTGGAATTGTGCATTTTGATTGTAAATTGAATCACTCTTCCAGAATAGGAAACACTCTGTGTTATAAAGCAACCAAATATTATCTTTCGAACGAATCTGATCTATCCAGGAGAGATAGAATAATATTTATTTGTGTTATTGATTTGATTAATTGATCAATTGTTGGTGGAATAACGGAACGGTAATGTTTGTGTAGGTAATAATCTATATTTATATTTATGATGAATATTAGAACCGTTATTCACCAAAATTACTTGTTTTGGATTTAAACTGGGCAAGGCGCTTATCAAAACTACCTAGACAGTTATTCCTCAGTCCGAACCTCAGTTTGGATCCTACGTGTACTTTTCGAAGTGATACATAAAGTTTATCATTACGTTACATTATCCGCAAGGTTATTTTGGAAGCCATAAAAATCAAAATTATGCAGCTAGTACATTAAAATGGGTAGGGCTACTTGACCAATGACGTGGAAATCTTTCAAACAGATGAAAAAGTTAACTGGTTCATAAAACGATTGGTACCAGAGACAGAAAAATATTAAAATCACTTCGTAAATTTACTATGAATTATTGTAAGCAATGTCAGGTTAAATTGATCGATTCTAGGTTGTTATTTGTTATTATGAGTTCAGTTTCAGTTGGTATTACCAACTTCACACTATATATTAAATTAAATTATAGTCTGAAAATTCGAAGTCTATTTCACCATTTTTGGTTTTAGGAAAATTTCAAAGTATCTTTTAACTTATATGTATGTATCTTGTAAATTTTAATCTATTTTTAAATTAAATTAACTAATTTATTAACAAGAATGAAATTTTAACAAGTGAATCTCTATTTTACTACTGTTGTTCAAAGTAGATGAATGAGTCAGGAAAATGAAATATAGTCAATAATAATTTGAAATAGATAAATACTTCAGATCATATAAATGCAAACAGAACACGGTTCCAAGTAAAAATTGTAAATTATTTATTTATTTTGATAAAAATGTAGAAAAGTTACTGTAACGAGTATCTGAAACAAAAAGTTGAAAATTAGATTTGTGATTACAGATTGCAGTGTGTTAAGCTTTTGGATAAACTTATTGACCTGTTCTGCCTGTGCTACTGTACGCACGTCTTTTAACGTCGTCTACTATTCGCTCATAACCTCGGTTGTTTTTATTCGAGTATATGTGTATGCTTACTGTGCTTATTATATGTCTAGCTTATTTCGCCTGATTATAAGTACTTAGTCATGTATATGGCATTGAGTTGACTCACCCGCCTTATTCACTTCACTTCGCTCTACTATTAAGCTTTTCATTCTCATGTCTGTTTGCATGATCGATTGCCTGAAATAAATCCATCGAACTGGCTTCTTATTGCCGCCGTCGCAAAAACGAGGTTCACATAAGTATGATAAACGCAAATTAAAGGGAAGATTTATTTCAAAGCATATTCGACTGTTCATCTAAAATGGAGTCAGATAGGGGGCCGCTAAAGTGGTAAGCACTAATTCAGATTCAACTGACTATCATTCTTTACTGAACTATGGAATTAACTTCAAAACATAACTTGCTGTTTAATTTTCAATGAAATAGTTATTTGACCTAATAAATAGGAAATAACTATTCGAATTTATCCAGTCTAACTCAATATTTTCATTACACTCATTACAACCAAATTATAATTCTGATCTCAAACTATGAGAGCTCTAATTGTTCGACTATATATTATTACTCCTGTGTTACACAGTACTAACAAATAAACAATTGTAACTGACTGACAACTATTATTCCATACACCTAAAAACTTGTTGAAAAGCTTAGTCAAATGATAAAATGTTTACAACTGCATACAACAAATCCATTTTTCTTTTTTTTTAATGGGCACGTATAATATTGAATTGTATACATAGAAAGCGTTCAAAACAATAGTAAACTGATATACAGATATAGACTTACTTTATTATGCATTATGTGTTTTTTTGACACAATCAAATAAATAACAATGAATCGCATTTATTTATTTATTTGTTTACTTGTAACCAGATCGAATTCAGCTTACTAAAATCGATTATTCCTACCATTTTTATTATTGATTGTTTCCCTTCCTGCTTGTGTCATTTATATAAATCTTTCTCGTAAATTACACACACTTCTATTATCTATTGTCCTCTTTTTATTTGTTATCTCGAAAGTTAATTAATGTAGGATAATAATCCTTTCCATCAATCAAAGACCATGTAATTACACCATTGTAATAGATTAATTTACATAAAACAATAATAGGGAAACAATTTTTTGGCATTGTTTTACACTTATCATTGTGGTAAATCAGTTCAAATACTTCAGTTCATTGATATACATAAAAACCACAGTAACCAAAAGAAAAAATAATAATCATAATGTAAAAACTAATAAATGAAACTAGATATTAAGTGTGAAAAATGAAAACAACTCATTGACCAATTATTTAAACACCTAATATTAAATGTTATAACAACTAACAATTTTTTTATATTTGACACTCAAAATAAGGCTTGTAATGATTAAACTATTTTTACAATTTTACAGATGGGATTTATGAAAATATTCTGGATTTCATAGTTCATGTCTCTAACTGATCTGAAAACCAAGGGTTTAAAGATTGAGTACTTTCATATGATATCAAAGGTTCTGAGTTCGATCCTTGGTGACGAGTTTAATGGATGCTCACTACTGAAGAGTCCCATACTAGGTGGAAACAGTCATTTCTCAGTGCTACCAGGTTTCTAATGATGGTCTAACAAGGATCAATCATAATCTCAATAATATTCAACATGTGTTTTTTGATGTGAAAACTAATCTTTCACGAAGATTAAATATGACTGAAAGTGAATCTTTTGGTATGTTGATTGGTGGCTAAATATTTTAAGTATAGGTTACTGGTTAGCATTATTCTGTTGTCACTTTACTGTTCAAGACTTATATAAATTAGGTATTATCAAGTGTTAACAATATCGTAAAATAAATGATAGGCGTATGGTGTAGCGACAAACTTCAAATAACTACAACGAATTTTAGCCAGTGGTTATCCAATTAAAAAAACATCCGCAAGCACACAATACATAGTGAATGAATTTATTAAAACTTCAGCAGATTATGCTGTCTGTAAATCGTAAAGGCAAGAGGATATTAATTAGTTATATCATCTTTAAATTATGTCTTCTCAAACCCTTATAATGGGTCAAATAAATTTTTACTCTGTTCCTAGTGAGGGTTAGGTAGTTAAAGTTAAGGGGCAGTATTGATTTTCTTGCTTTGCACAAACGATATAAAAAGATTCTTTATTTGATACATAGAATGCTGTTGCTTCTATTCGTTGAGGCTGATAAATGAATTTTCTGTGTAATTTTAAAAGTTATGAGATACAAGCCATTAATTTTTCAAATTTAACACAAAATTCCAACTGTATCTTTCATGATACTGACTGGCTGGCTCTTTTAAAGACATTCTTCCAATCCAATTCAACAATGTGTGTTAGCGGTCGGTTGAAACTACACTAATATTTAACTGAAAACAAATCCAAATAATATCAGTACTATAGATCATCACACTTAAAAGTTAATTCCAGCTGAATAGAATACAGTAAGTTATACGGTTACATGTTAAACTTACCATCACGTTTCACATCCTGTCACTATAATGCTCAAGAAATTTATTAATTATTTATGATAGATTACTAAACTGAACTGAACTCCAATCAAGATAACGATTTTAAAAAAATTTACATAACTAGCAATTATCAGATATTTACAAATGAAATGAAATTTCCGTTATTGAGAAAGGAAACGAACTAACTCAATTATTCTTTAAGCACCTAAACACAAGTGACCAACTTTATTGTATACATGTATAAACATAGACACACACAAACCTATTATCTCATTATATATTATCTTTATACAGAAGAAATTTTTGGGATGACTAGTTTTGATCAAAAGTTAATCACAGTGTAAGTCATTGATACTTATAATGATATTATTATTTAATGTTGAGAATAATTCTTAGTGGATTATAAATCAATGCTATAGACACACACTATTATTAAATGTTACATATACGGCTGAGTGTGTTAACAATACCACTTGAATGTTGAACTTAGTCTCATATGAATATACAGACAGATTATTTCAATCGTTAGATGAGTTATGTTCGGTTTTTTACGAATTAGTCTGTAGGGATTTGAACATCTAAAATAAGAATAATCTTAGGACAAAAACGGTTATTCAAAGAATTACAGTGTAACTCGGAACTGTTCGGTTCATTATGGATAAGTCTACTGAAGATAATTTGACTAAACTAGCCAGTAATAATATTTCATTTCTATTCCATCGTTAAACAAATTGGACAAAATCACTTGAAGACTCAACAATAAAATGTTTTGTATAAAAAACACACAAACAATTTATCAGAATAAAATGAATCCATTAAGTTCATACAAACTGACTTCAATTTTGAATCATTTTAACAAATCACTCAACAAAGTATTAATTATTTGTTTTCAAATTGCTAGTTTTCGTAAACAATTTCTGAAGACTTAGTAACTGGCAAGGGTTCAACATCATTGAGAATGGGATGAATATGAATGTTATTTGATAGTCACACTATTATCGATCTGTGATGAAAAATAATTCTGAAGTGAAAAATCCCTGTAAACTTCCGAATCTAATGTATTCATTTCCAATTTTTAAAAAAATGATATTAGATACAAGCCAACTGCAATCACAATGACCAACAGAGCTAGTGAGAAAAAAATTTGATAAACACTATACAACTGGTTTGATATATGGAAGTCAGAGACGTGAGTGAGAAACAGAATAGTATGGTACAGAAATGGCCAAACATTGTCATTGTGACTAGTGCACGCTGATATAAAGGAAATCGAGCAGTCGAGAAATCGAGAACAGAAATAAAAGTAAATGAATACGTAAATATACAATAGAGTTTGAATTAAGTTATCCCGTGAAGTCACCGAATGTATGAAAGTCGTCAAAGTTGTGACGCGACAGTTACTTTCACAAGGACTTAAAGAAGTTTTCTAGACATTTTTTCGGTATATGAAGGTTAGATCAGAAACCCATGGTGGTAATGGCCTAAATTCAAAAATAATTTGAAAGGTCTGATTTTCAATCTACCAAGATCTGTAGGTATATTATGGTAAGAAGCTAGTGCCCGACAGTTTTCAGTGGATTTTTATATAACTTTAGCATTTGAAAATGTTCGTTAACGAACATTTTCCAAACCAATATGAGTTAATTTGAACGGTCATTAAAATGAGGTTGTTACCGTATAGTTGCGCAGATTGTTCAGTTTCATCGAAATCACGATCCGGTCGATGTTAGACCAGCATTGGAAACTTGAAAGCACTGGATAGCCGAATCATCCTAGTCTGCTACTCATTAGCAATGTGCATCAACGACTCCGCGAGCGTTAATTGATTCCATAGTTGTAGTAAATCAGTTATTACAGTATTTCATTATCCCAAGAATTTGTATTACTCATATTGTAGCTTTTATGGTTATAAGTGGGGAAACATATTTTGTTAGGCAAATTTAAGTTAATTAACTATTGATCAAAACTTACCTTACAATTTCTTACACTCTAAATGACTTTAAAACCCATATTTACTAATATATGAGTTTATGTCTTCTTCACGAGAAACAATAACGTATATTGACCCTTATCTGCTTTTATAAAACCACTGATTATTATATTTTACATGATAGTGATTGGTTTGTTTGACAGCACTTTTTAACTAACCTATTAATTTAAACCTAACAATGCATCAACTGAAGTATTTGAGGTTATCATTTTGACAGACAAAATTACCTCTGCATTCCCTATTCAAAAAAATGTTGTACTGGTCTATGGATATCCGTTTACTAAGTGTTTTGTTCCGTTTCAGAACAGAACTATATACTCCAGGCTATAATTATTCTGCATGGTGTATCTAAACAAAGAATTGAAATCACAATTCGCTCACAACCATACGTTTGCATACAATATGACAATGCACCTATATCATTTGTTGTTTTGAACTAAGGTCATTTGACAAGGTTATAACTATCCAAGTTTAATAGCATACTTTCAATCAACTTCATATTTTCATTTCATATTTATGCTGAAGTTTCTGATCAACTCTGTTGTGTTAAAAAGGATTGTGAGGCACGTTAAGCTTCTGTCGGAACACAAACCTTAGTCAATAACATTTTCGGAAGTTTGTAAATTTAGTGTTTTGCGGTAATCGATTAGTAGTTTCTGTAAAATTAATGTCATCAATCTATTCACTTTATCTACTTTCATCACTATTGCAGAGTAACATTTAAT
The DNA here is from genome assembly GCA_944470395.2 of Schistosoma turkestanicum. Lineage (NCBI taxonomy): Eukaryota > Metazoa > Platyhelminthes > Trematoda > Strigeidida > Schistosomatidae > Schistosoma > Schistosoma turkestanicum. Next base: position 21,358,561 of record OX103971.1, read on the forward strand.
TCCTTTTTTTGAAATCACCGTCATTTTTAAATTTACTGTCATATTTATTGACATGATTTCTTTTAACTAGTTCTGATCATTTTCATCACGATTTTATTGAAACAAGTAGTTTAAATGCAAATGTTACTCATCAACTCATTTAGAGAACAAACTCATCATCATCCAACAAACAGAATTCATTTGACTAAATAAATATAAACATGTTCTTGTTGTATATATGTCTTTGTCTTGTTTATAAACCACATTTTTTCTTATACACTTTGTAGTGAATTTCAACTTGCTAGTGATCAACATTATTCAGTCAATTAACTTGAAAATTAAACTTCAAATATTTCAACTTAAAACTAGTTGTTATAACTAGAAATCAATTTCAAAAAAAATCTCCTCTTTCTAATCTACTGTTTGATATCAATAATTCGTGTAATTATGGGATGTTGTTATTCATTTGAAATCTCCTTTCAAATTGAGACTATCATAACACTTAATCCTTGCAAAATCTAATCTTTACAAAAAAAATTGTTTCAAGTAATTCATACTACTTGAACAACGTATTACGATGAAATAAATCTTTACACATTTAATCAAAAGTTATTGTTCTGCACCATTTTTTAAATTGCTTTTTAAATCCCGTTTATTCTTTGACATTGTTTCTTTTTCTCGAAAAGTTGAAACATTCAACAACGTCAATTATTTGTTTATATATCTATATCTATATATATATAACTGAACAGAAATCGGTAAGATCAAATTTCAAGTATGTTGATTTCAAAGGTTTGCTGAAAAAAATGAAAAAAAGATGAAAGAAATAATACAAGGTGAGAAAAGTCACTTGAAGTAGTGGCCGTCAATCACTTTCATACAATGTTTATGCAATCATCTTGTGTATTAGCCATGTAATCTATGCATAGATAGATGATATATGTTACCTACTAATCTCACTCAATTGTTTTGAATAAAAAATGAAAGTTAAACATTTCATCAACATGATAATAATATATTAGAAGATTGATAAATAAAAAACGGCTTCACATCAATTTTTTGTTTTCTCTTAGTTACTAGGTTAGTAAATAAATGCTTCTAAATAGTGAGTGTAATCAGAGATTATTGAATAGACTAATGATTTAGTTCGGAAATTCAATTGACCAACAGATAAACACATACATACACACACACTCACACATACGTATAATGCAATTTAGTCTTGACTACCAAATACTCTCATTGTATCAAGGATAATTAAGTAAAAAATGGACAATTTTATACCAATCATGCTTAGAAGTTGTTGTGACCATATGAAAAGAGCCCCTAATCGATTGACATCACAAAAAAAACACAGTGAAAAATAATGAATGATTTGAATTAAAGAGAGAGAGAGAGAGAGAGAACAATTAGTCACATTTGATGAATAACAATGAACTTTGACTTTTTCACAACACATGATCCACGTGGAAAATTTTTCTCGCTTATAATTGTATCTATATTTTATTATCTAAGAGTTTTTTTTTCACTTTCGAGTTTGATTATCAATTATTTTACTGACATTATCTGTTCTCTCTTCCTATTTGCCTTGTCATTCACTTTGCCTACAAAATTGTTAGCATACAAATAAGTAAGTACACGCCTTCTTTTTGCTATAGTTATAACTTGAGGCTTATCATCACGAACAAATTAAGATAAAAAGTATCATTCGACAGAAAAATAAAATAATAACTGACTCTCTTGGCACGCGTTACAAATGACATAATCATGTTATCAGTTCAAAGGAAATGATTGCAACTGTCTTATCTAAGTAATACAGTGACATTTGCCAATGACTTAAGATTAACAGAATTTGATAACGTTTTTTAAAAATTTAAATGACAACAATTGACAACTGTTCTTTAGTATAAAAAAATAATATTATTTAGGTGAATAACTCTTTAACCTTGAATGACAGTTCTTAATAATCGATAAAATACGGAGAAACTTTCAAAGGACCAACTGAGATATTGTAGAGAGGTTGAAATTTATTAATTTGGGATTTGTCGAACAGTCACTAACTAGGATTGTCAAAGGTATTCTAGCTTAAACTGGTTCATAGTTTTCATAAAATTTAACAATCTCCACAACTCCATACTGACATTTATCATATACTCACTAGTGATTATCTTCATGAGAAAAATTTCGGAGTTCTGGTGGAAAACTGTAATTACTTAAGCTAAACCATGTCAATTGTGAGGTAGTTTCTTAACAAAGACAATGGAAGATTGTTGTGCAGTGACATAGATTCATTGAACATTAACATCAGTGAATGCCGACTCAGTGAACCAGAAATCAAGCGTTCGCGTATGAAACTCAGATCCTGGGTTTATTAACATATTGACGCAAGCAATAATTATTTTCAACGAATGGCGTATAGAGGACTGAAATATATAAATCTCCCTAATGATTAATATCACAGTCGGAATCGCCAAAGAAAAGAGGGCATCAAATAGATGTTTCGACCAAACTTATCACATCTCAACAGTACTTACATTTACCAATGTACACGACTAAACTAGGGATATTCAAATATCGTTTTTAGTACACTAACACTCAGTTATTTTCTTATAATTACATGAGATTTTGTGATAGACTAAGTCACTTTCTAACAATACAGCTATCATAAACTATCATCTATAGACATCACTTTACATACTTAACTGAGTAAACTTGTTGTCACGTTTTTCTGTCAACAGCAATCACGTGATATAAGTATTTTTGTACTACAAGAAAAATAAACAATTTCTATTGAGTCACTGAAAAAAAATAAACTTTCCATTTCTTAATCATGTAGAGAAAATGAGCTGTACGTCATAATAATCGAAATTTAATGTGTCCTTTAATTCCCATTATTGATTGATATCACAACAATTAAACAGATAAACAAGAGATGAACAGAACATGACAACTAGCTAGAGAATATTTTGATTTTCAAGACTTTTCTGAGATGAGATCAAATGAATACGTGTTTTATTATTTAGTATTTTGATTTATTGGTTTACAATTTGTCAAGAACTATCAGACCATAGTAATCTCTTTGACTGATACAGTGTCATACACTTTTCATTCATTTTTGTTTGATTCCCAATTAACTAGAATTATATAGCAAAATTTTGGGTATAGCCTGACAAGCGTAATGTGCATCTAGGTTTTCATTAGTGAGAACAGTTTAATAACTCCATAGACACAGCAATCTAGATTTTTGTTATTGGGAATAATAATGTAGTAGAAAGAAGTGTCTTTAATTATCACCCTTCGACTACTTCACCATTTATAATATTCATCACACAACTATTTAAGATGCCTCATTTCAACTGTGAATGGATTTACTTTGTTAGAAATCATCCAATCATACAATGTGTTGTTATCTGTAAGACAATGAAACACTACAAACTTCCTGTACATTATTTCACTATTCATAACCAATGTTTGCTAAATTGCATTTTAATATTAATTAGAATTTTAGAAAAACAAACACCATCATGATGATAAATTCGAAATACTTATATCTTCAATGTTGAAATTAATAATTGTAGATCTAATTGACAACAATGAAATACTATTATCACTAGTAGATTTGTAACATGTTCAATGATAAGAGATTTAAATATTCTACCTAATTATGATTTGCATTTTAGTTTAATGAAGGTAAAAAATTCCCATTATATTGAACAACCCTCTTAACCTACAGAATAGATGCCCAGGTTATGATTTAGACCACTTGTAATCTCATCAAATGTTGTTTGTTTTATAGCCATACAGTTTTCACACTAATGTAATATGAAGCTTGTTCTATGTTCAAGTGTTCAACATTATATTTAGATGAAAATTATATTTTATTGAATACCTATAGAAAAAATGTCTCACACATAAAAAAAAGGAAAGAAATGAACATGTTACGTTCAATTTGAGCATGTAAACTAATATTCATCTATGAAAAAAAATTTAAACAAATGCAGGAGAATTTGGTTTTAATTTAGTTGAGTGTTTTTTGTTGTTGTTCTCTACCTGCATGAAATGAACACATTTTAGATCAAATGAGCTTTAATTTCATCTCTCACTATGCCCCTTCGCAGGCATTTGCTACAAAAATTGGACAAAAGTACGTTGTAAACTCATCTTTAGTTAGAGTAAATCAAAAATCAAATGTTAAGTACTAATAGCCAATGTACGAGATGATCATTTAAGTGGATCACTTTCCAGTAATTTAAACAATGGAAACTGCATTGAACATGAAATCATTGAGATGTTATTGTATAAAGTAGGTTAAATTCTTATGTTGAAAATTCAGTTGTTGGTCACTAATGCACACTACTGAAATCAAATCACACTTGTCATACATTTTAAATGTTACAATAGTATATTCCATTTCAATTATATTATTGACAATAAAAAACTGATTTGTATAAATTATCTTGGCAAATGTTCTTTCCAGCTAAACTCTCCAAGCAATTAACAAATAAGATTCAACACATTCAAATGTTAACTATCACACATCCAACTAATCTTGATTCATATCAAGTTAGTGAATTCAGTCAAAAAATGAGAGTTTCTTGGTGTTTAATGTCAACAAGCTTTTTTTTCTCCTCACTGCAATGTAAAGTTGACATAGTTGTATAAAAAATTGGTGAGAATTTTAGATAATCCAACGATATTTCTAATTCATTCACATAATCGTTTTCAATGAGATGGAAATGAGATTTGAAATTTTCAATTGTATTCAAAGGGTTGTTCAAATAAATTATGATTTATAATCAGAGTTTAAGCGATCAAATCCATAGAGTGATCTATATATGCACAGTCTGTAGATGTGTACATATATATGTATAAAAGAATGACGTAACCACACAATCCTGAATATATCTTAACTGATATATAAGTTACGTTATCAGTTTACGCATTGATGCAATGAACATTTATGACAGGCATGAATCGAAATTACTTGATGAACAACAAATAATTATCACTGCAATTACTGGTAACCTTTTTTTCTTACTTTTTATCTAATCATGATTTTGAACAAGTTAACGTATAGACAATGGGATATTATATATATATATATATATAGCAGAACTGAAATAAGTATGAAATCAAATATTAAAATTTATAAACCAATTTGGTTATCACTTTGATAATGCTGAAATATATGAAAAAAACTAATCAATTATTATTTAAACAAAGTTGATTGGTGGTTAACAGTGGAATTCAGTAAGTGTATTTCATCCTAGTCCGTTACTCGTCAGCTAAGTGTACGTTAAACACAGAATTCATGTGCATCCTGGAACTCAAACTCAATACCGTTCACTCCAAACACTACTGTATTATTATTTACTAAAGCTATTGAGTTCAGATAACAAATAGCTAGTTCAGTTAGTTGAATCTTTCCACTGGCCTTTAGGTTTGCAAGTGATTAATCTCTTTTCTCAAATTTCGTAATATCAGAGAATAGTTTTCGCTCCCTTTCACTTGGCTCTATGAATATTACCTAAATCATGTGGATTTGTAATTAAGCCTTGATAATTAAATAGGACGAATAGTAGAACCCAACACATGAATATAGAATTTGGCGCCGTTATCTGGAATGAAAAATTCAGTAGTTTAATTTCAGTCACCAGTTGATCTCTTAAATTCTAAGATCAGCATTATTAATTCATATTCTTATTGACCTACCGATCTACTCATAATGCTACTTCATGGCACATGTTTATGCCTTATTCTGATTGATGTCGACTGAGCTCAACTACCGTTTATCAGTTATTTAGTTGAAAATCTGAATCATTTATCTGGAAATAACTTGACTGAATGGGATAAGTCAAGTTAACCAATAGTCTGGCTACCTAACAGTCCTCAATCAAAATAACCTTAGTATGACTGTTTCAATGATTTTAACTGCTTGAGTTAATTAATGTAAGCGTAAATATTTAACCAAAGTGATTATACATTCAACACGAAAATGAGGTAAAGCTCTTAAAACTACTGTATACTCACCTATTAATTATTAAGATAATATTTAGTTAACGCTAAGCATAACCACTTATGATCTAGGAAATCTTTGTAAGGTATTATTCACAACAAATCTATCTACTTTAAATACAAGTTAACCATCTAAAAAGGAACGGCAATAAAAAGATGAATTAATCGTATTGATCAACGATAAAACACCAGTGAAGATATTCTTTTTTTAAACATAAATAATACAGTGAACAGAAGAGAATATAAATTATATATACACATGATAATATTATTAGTTATGATGATAATTACTTAATTATATTTTGTCTGCTCACAGGATATTTAATTTAGATCGTTAACATTTCATCTCTCTCACAGATACAGTTTTTATATTGTTTATCTGAGTATCTTAATTATTCATACTTTAGGTGTAATATAACAACAATATTAATAAAAACGTAGTAATATTCTACATGTGTATGTATGTGTACACACGAGTATCTATCAGTAGTTGCACAATGTATTCAAGTAATCCTTTCACTGCATTGACTATTTTTGCATGTTCTACACAGTCAATACGCCCATTATAATTCAAGTTACAGGTTGTTGTTGTTGTTGTTTGATAACTTGACAAACAATGACAACATCGTCTAACACAATCATTGTTATTTATACGATTTCAAGTGATTGTATTCTTTATCAAAATTGGTTTATTGATAAGTACTACTAATAATAAAAATAATAATAACATACTGTTAACAAGAAAAAAAACAACTTTTAAATTGCAATTTTTAGAATTAGCAGATAATTACGATTCTTATTTTGTCTATTCAATGAAATATGGTGTAAGAAATGATGCATACTATTTGACGATTGAATATTTAATAATCAAATATACGTGTACCATATCGATTCACGGATGATGTATTGTTATAGTACCATCTTAGCAGAATGTACCATTAGTCGTATGTATGTAAGGATGTTATGTATTCGTTTAGATAGTTTTGATGTACAGAGGATAACTAGCTCGATTACTTACTTACTTACGCCCGTTACCCCCAGTGGAGCATAGACCGCCCACTAGTTTTCTTCAGACAACTCTGTCCTGGGCTTCCATTTCTAGTTCTTTCCAGCTTTTGTTCATTCTTCTTATGTCTTTCTCTATTTCTGGATGTAATGAGTTCCTCGGCCTTGCTCTTCTCCTCTGACCTTGAGGGCTCCAAGTGAGGGCTTGTCTTGTAACGCAGTTAGATGCTTTTCGTAATGTGTGTCCTATCCACTTCCGCCACTTCTTCCTGATTTCCTCCTCCACTGGAATCTGACTTGTTCTCTTCCAAAGTAAGTTGTTGCTGATAGTGTCTGGCCAATGAATCCGAAGTATTTTGTGAAGACAGCTGTTCATAAATACTTGTATCTTCTGGATGATGGCTTTGGTAGTTCTCCAAGTTGCCGCTCCATACAGTAGAACTGTCTTGACGTTTGTATTGAAAATCCTGATTTTGGTGTTGATTGATATTTGTTTGGAGTTCCAGATATTTCTCAATTGTGGAAATGCAGCCCTTGTTTTGCCAATCCGCGCCCTTACATCTGCATCGGATCCACCTTGGTTGTCGATGATGCTGCTAAGATATGTAAAGGTGTCAGCGTCCTCCTAAGAATCTCTATCAAGCGTGATTTGATTGACGCATGTTGTGCTGTATCGTAGAATCTTACTTTCTTCTTTAGGTATGTTGAGACCTATTGTTGAAACTAGCTCAATAGTTAACACAAAATATTTGGAGTGATTCGTTTGTCTTACTTTCATTTCTAAAATGAATTACCTTTACCATTTTCTAATTTAATTGACGTCATTAGGCAATTTACATGGAGGCTGATAAACTTTTGTTGTATTGTTTCACATGGTGTAACTTGATAGCTCATTTGTTATAACTTTAGAAAAGATGGTTGTTTGGTTAGCGTCAAAACGATTTGAGATATAAGTAAGAAGAAAACAACATTTGAAGATAGTGATTTAACAATAAATTCGAAATTGATCAAGCACTGATTCAAAAAACTATTTCAAATTTACACTGAGTTATTTGTATCATTTGCCCGTCTGATCAATGGTAAAGAGTAAAATACACTGACCTGAACAGTACTTGACAAATTAATCAGTAATACAATACATGCATATGGTATATACAATCAGTGAATAACCTATTTCGACTAACAAATGAAACTTAAGCACTATGTTATGCATATTGTGCTACTTTCTAAATCTAATTAACTTTAATACTAGGGGTCATTTATTCCTTTTGTTCAAAATATAATGACCAAAAAATATTTAATCAACCTTTATAAATGAAATTTCTTAACAGTCAGAAGACCATGTATTCTTAATAAAAATCCAGAATGTGCATAATTTCATGATACTATTAAAAACAACTAATCCTTGTCATTAAAATTCACTAAAGATTTTTTTTCTATAATTGTACGCTTTTAAACTCATTTGATCAGTTATACTATTGTTGTTTACAATTGATTGATCTCTGAGTAGTGATCAGTATCATATATGTCACGTTTTATTTAGTGTTGACCAAATTTAATCGATCGAGTTTGAGTGTGACCTCAAAATTAATTGGCTTGATACTGGTCACCATTCAGTAATTAGTTAACTGTAGGTACATTTTAATCTTACGTAAGGTCATTTGAGTCTTAAATACCTCTAATTTTGAAGCTGGGTGACACGGCACCAGATTCACCGCGGAGAATCAGCTACACCAAAATTTTAGGTACAACTTACTGGACAGTGTCAGTTAACAGGAAACCAAGGTTCAGGGTTCCCAGTTGACTGTCTCCACCTACCCCTATATGGTACTATAATACTGGTATTTCATAAACTTTTAATTGCTGTTTAACTTAAGTCAGAATTTGTAGTTAATAAATGAGTATCTTGTAATTCAGCTTAATGAATTACCCTCAAAGTACTGTCAATTAATTCAAATTAACTTTTTTTGTATCCTTACATGAATAAAATATTACAGAATCGTTTTGCGTTTCCGATTTCTTAATGATAATAATAATAATAATAATAATAATAATAATAACTGCTTTATTCAATATTGTATGCTTAGTACAGTATAGAATTCTCAACAGAGAATATTCCAACAAGTTTCCTTTACAAAACAACTAGTGGTTAGCAGTTGAAATTAAGCAGTTCAAAGATCGATATCCTATTAACGTTCATTCATTTCTCAGCAGACTGCCAACCACTGCCATGTCTCGGATTGTAATTTCTTGTAATATGTGAAGTGATAGCTCATAAACTCTTTATGTATATGCCTGATTAGTCTATGCTATTAATGGATATAATTGACGTATTAAAACAAACTGAAAGAGGTAAATTGTTGAAATAGTTTGGTGTTAGGAAATAGATAACCCATATATCCAAGCATGACATCGAATGATACAGGACTGGATCTTCTAAGTTATCAATACTCCTTCCCAGTATAAGTTAACATAAAAAACATTCCATATTCATTCTTTTGCAATTAACAAACACTGGCATTCAATGACTGTCAACAGGATTATTCTGACAATCGAATTTCAGCACTGTATAGTGTGTTAAAACTACAGCTACGTTATAATGTACTTCGAAAATTTCTGTCCCTTTGAATTACAAAAATTCGTTCCTTCTAACCTGTTTCAAATTTCGAAATTTCTATTGGTCACTTAATTATTGACACTCATTCTTTTTCTCTACCCAATAGCAATATACGGTTGTATGCATACAAATGTATATACATGGAAGAGATAAGCGAAAACACAAATAGAAATGAAATTTCTTTTCCTAATCTGAATTTATATAGAAGAGGAAAAGAGATTGAGAGTATAACACACACACACACACACACACACAAACAGACCTTTGGACGAAGTTTGAGTGAAAGAGGAAAGTGATCATAAAAACCTGACATTTTTACAGTGATTAAAACACCATGCTTTTTTTGTTAAAAAACAATGAAATAGAGAAGACAACAAAATGAAACTGTATCCTTTGACTTTATTTAAGTTCAGATCATGTTTGGGCAATTCATGAATAACATACCGACAAGCAAAACAAATCGAACCAACCAATCAGATAAAGGGAATTATTTACTCGCTTCCCTTTCAAGCACTTTTTTTGTCCATTTTTTTGGAAAACAAAAATAAAAAGCCATTTCCGGAGAGTAATTTATCACTTGCTATTGTTTTTTAATTGAAGCCAGTCAGTGATATTTATTTGTTTGATGAAAATTTGCACGTGTACAACTACCACTACTATTTTTTACTTGGATTATTGAAAATAAAAGTATTATTTCAATCTTATTTATAAAACCAGAAAACATTATTATTTCATCCTATCTCAAGTAAGTTATTTTCATGTTACCATATGTTAAGTGACTTTTTAAAATTTATTGGGTTCTTTTACAAGTTTTAAGTAATTCATATTTGAAATCATGAATCGATCAATATTAGACCACCATTAGAAACCTCGAAGCCCTGGATGGCCGTCTCGTCCTGTTATGGGTACTCACCGGCAGTGCGCATCCACGACTCCTGCACCTTGCACGGTTCGAACCTAGGACCTTCGGTCTTGCGCGCGAACGCATAACCTCTAGACTACTGAGTCGGTATCTAATTATTATTTATTAACTGTTTACGTAGGCGTAACGGTTTATAAAACACTTTTGATTTTCAAAAGTAATCTGATTTGAAACATAATTTCTATTGAGATCACGAATATACAAATTAGACAACTAAAAACACTGGTCAGCCGCTTCGTCCGTGACTCCTCAACATTGCACATCTATGATCCCGCAATCTGGAGAAGTTCCCTACTTTGAGAGAATATTCGCCTGGTGTTTTTAGGTTTTTAGCGCTTGCTCAACTTAGATTGATTCATGATCTCAATGTAATCTAACTATACTTATAACTTTCTTTTTTTCACTAAACTATTTTCATTTCTGTTAATTTTTTTATGGTTGAAAACAACATTTCCTACAAGTAAATCGTTAAGAAAATAAAGTTTAGATCTAAAGTTATCTTAGTAAATCTCTCAACCATTGTGATTAAATTTTTCCGATGTTTTCTTTCAAAGTAAATAGTAAACATTAAGGTGACTATTAGATCATTTGTGAAAATGAATACATTCATTAAGAACACAAATTTTACAAGATAAATTTCTCTAAAATTGACGTTGACATTTTTCTGACTTTCTCATATTTTATTAACATATTATATTAACATACAAAACTGAATTCAGACAATTCCATTTGAAATATAAGCATTAATAAGGGAAAATCTAATTCAGTAGAAATTTCACTTCCTAAGAATTGTGATTAAAACAAATTCGGATATTATTATTAATTCATAATTATTGATTACTGATCTTTTTTCTGAAACTGTCAATAATCTCATTTAGAAAAAAAACTTTCCATTATAATTACCTGTTGCGCGTAAGTCGTGTAGGTTACGAACAACACTAATTCCATTAAGGTATTCTTTCGTCCATATGACACGGATGAAAGACTCTACTGTCGTGAATCAACAGTTAGAACGAAACGAAACTATGCCACTAGTCTCAATCACTGTTAGTTTGTCTAATCTATTTTTTTTATGTTGATTACATATGTTGAATATGTTTGCATATCCTAATGTATAAATCTCAATACGTACTCATATATATTAGACGTTTGTGGTGGTGTTTCGTTCTCTGAGCTGGTTGTTTTGGTTGTGGAGCTTTCATTGTTCTTCTGAACAATATCATCAGCACGAACTTCAGAAAAACAATGAAAGCTCCACAACCAAAACAACCAGCTCAGAGAACGAAGCACCACCACAATCATCCACCTGAGCTACAAGTTTTCTCCACCATCTCAAAATATATTAGACGTATATATTTGTAACGAAAGTGAGTAATCTTTTAATCCTTAACAGATTACAATTTTTTATAGTGACGATTTGAAAAATCTTCAATACATTTCAAAAAAGATTATATATAGTGCTGAATTAACATAACTATTTCATGAATATGGTGTTAGGGAGAAGTTAATCATCCAATGTATTTTAAAATAATTAAGCATGTTTCAAACTTACTATTTGCTTCCATCTATTCAGGTTTTTGAAGTCATGTTTTGTTAACAACTCAAATCCAATATAAACTGATATTTTCTTCATTTATAAATTCTAGTCTTTTTGTTTATGGAAGAAAATTTGAATAGTCTTACTGGTTAATTAGATTTTAACTACAAATAGTATTTATTGAATAAACGCATTGAATATTTAAATTATCTACTCTATCGAAAACAATTTATTTTACAATTTAAATAATAAAAATTAATCTTTTATAAAAATCCGAAGCAAATACCTCTTTAATTACTGATTAAGATTTCTATCAGTCAGATGCAACGTAGAACTTCGTACGTAAGTACAACAGTTCATGTTACCATACCACATTTGCACAGAGATGTAATTGTCAATTCAAATCCAATAGTAGTTGAGGTAGTAAAGGTCTTAGAAGTAATCGGAGAGGTTAGGATTAGAAGATATTATTCAAGAAGTATAATTCAGTGAGATAAGTTTTGAAAGACAAAACTAGAGGTGTTGAAAAATCCAGAAAATCAGGATTCGAGAGAACACAAAAAATAAATGCACCTGCGCCATTGCAAACGGTTTTGAGCCATGTTATTCAGGGTCTCTACCAATTGATTATTATCATCTCGCGGACCCCAACCAGGTAGTCGACAATTACCGACATGACCAGTTGTCAATGACTTCATGGATTCAGAAAGAAATTTAAGTTTGTAGGAAAAAAATTCTAACTGTAGAAACATGTATTTAATTATTCGAGTGTGTTTCTAACTAACCAACTGACCCTTTATGTTCTGAACAAAAGTTAAAAAGTGAAAACAACACTAGCAATAGTTTTCTAGGTTATTCTTCAAAAATGCAGAACTAATATTTGATAGCAGAAAGATGAATTGAGATCTCTTTGACAATTTTATCATCGTGAAATCAAGATTTCTATTGAATATGCGCCCTCGTTTGATTCAAATTTCATTGATTAATTCAGATTATAAGATTTAAAGAACATCATTATACATACATAACTTGTTTTGATTGAGAGACTATCCCTTGTACATGTAGTACACACAAATCGGATTGCTTTCACCATCCATGTTAAAGGATAAAACACAGTTAAGAAATGCACAAAACACGTGAAAATGTCTGTAAACAAATATGCTGTCATCTTATTCTATTATTAACATTATTATTGTTATTAGGATTATTTTGTGTGGCATAATTACACAATTATGACCACAATTCATCTATTGATTTGTTCATTCCTTGTTTTTACCAAACATCATATTCATTGTGCTAACTCTGTTTTTTCTTTCTTTTCTATGTGAAGAAAATCAGGTATAAATATCATTTGACACTGATTAATGCCTGATGACATATATATATCAATAACAACAAACTTACATGACAATTAGGCTAGTTATGTATAAGACATGTCAGAAGCAGTAAGAAAAAAAATAAAAGATTGTTTCTAGTCATCAATACAACGAGTTATTATTATTATTCTTATCAACAACATCATTCCATTGTCATTATTATGTGATTGCTGTATTTTTCACTCATTTCAAAAATACACCTATTTTCAATGATGAATAAGGAGAGAAAGAGAGAGAAAAATAAGAAGTACCACACAGACAAAATAACACACATGCACGCGCTCAACTACACCAACTTCATCATTCATTAGTGAATTAAGAAAAAAAAATGCACATGGATAATGAATGAGTGATAAGTGTGAATTAGTATAGATTTACATGTCTGTGTAGTGCATTTTCAAGTGAAAAAAATAGCGTAACCATTGTATGTCCATAGATGTGTGTTTTAACAACAACAGTTTTTTTCTTATTGAAGGGAGAGGCTATAAATAATAGAACAGTTATAAAATCGACTACACTTGTCTACTCGTTTGTTTTTTCTCTGCACTTCGACTCATAAACTGTATATATATAATTAACTGAGGAGCTAACTTTTATGCGTAATAGACTTTGTCAATACACCTGTTCACTAGTGTGTTCAAGATGATCATGATCATATTATGTACATTTTCTTAATTTATTAGGTAAGTTGATAAATGAAATTCTTAATTCGAATAATATGTCAGTTATTGAATGAGTATCTTTCAGTTTTTTTTATCACTAAACATCAATTCTATTATACTGACTATTGATTACTCAGAAAAGTTTGCTGAATAATCGAAGACAGTAGTACAAAAAGCAAACTGAATCTACACCAATTACAGTTAATTGTATTATGAATAAATTTGTAGAATAGTTTTAGTGTATAAGAGCATAATCAGTTAAACAGAACACTGCACGATAATCCTTATGCTTTGTTCTTTTAATTAGCTTCTTATCAAAGTTCTGCACTAAATTTACAGGTTTTTAAATGAATTATAAATTCCGTAGTAAATAAATGGGAAGCGCATTAACTTTACAGCATATATCTTGGCCCCTTCTTTAATAAAAATGATAATTAGTTGATGAAATAGATTATTTGCACAGATTATGTAAGAATAAAACTAGATAAAATGTAGTTGAAAATATGGTAAAATATTTTGAGAAACGCAAAAGTAGTTGAATAACAGGGTATGAATATCAAGTATATTGATAAGTATTTTTTTTTGGCTTCGATTGTACGCAGGAGACTAATTTTTAGACAGAATCCTTCAAATAACCCTGAAAACTAAGTTTTTTCTTCTACCATTACCGACTAAATGTTGCAGACATAGAACTTGGTGTTGTTTTATTTTATCGTTTGCTTAGTCTTTACAGACTGATATTCAATAATCCGATAATGTAACTGTTTGATTTCATGTCTATGTATTGACCAGTTCTATAAGATTCGTTGAACTACTGACCTGAAAATAAATAGTATAGTTATTCTATGTCAAATATCTTAGAATGAACTACAAAGAATCTTCATAACTTTTTCAGTTAATATTAAATCAAAGATTTATTAAAACACAATAAAAATGAATTATGAAGTAATCACCATCGTTAATAAGTCGGTAGCATGAAGAAAATGTTGGTAGAAAAGCCTGTATGCGAAATACCAGAGATCTCCATTTGTTAATGTTTATCTAATAGTATTCATGCGAAGACATCTGAGTACTCTGTCAATATTTGATTTCTTGAATTATTATATGAGTGTCTGTTGTACTTAGTTTTTTATAGAATCAATCATACTTCCGTAACTTGTCGGTTAAGATAAGAGCTTAAATGTAGAACTTCGTTGTACAGCTTCCATTAAACACATAAAATTCTTATACTTATTTCATAAATCGAATAGATATGTTTGAAACTACTAACTAACTATCATGAATAAGATAGACAGATCACAAGATTTATTCTGTATAGATTTTATAGAAACAAAATACAGAGCATAAACTTTATATTCCAATTTGAAATGTGTATAACAAACACTGCTGAAAATTATAAACTTGCCTATTAGTTTGTTTGATTCCTCATCTAACCGCCTTAGTTAAATGAGAGCTAATGGTTAGCTCCAGCCATATTAAAGTTGTTTATCAATATGCACTGCCTCTCTTTCACAGTCTAATGACTAGATATTTTCTATAAGAATCTCAATGAATTCGCTTTTCCAGAGGATGTTATCATCTTATATTGGAGTAGGTTTCAATAAAATCAGTTACTCATTCCTTAGTTCTGGTGTCATATATATGATAATTATAAACCCATTGATAGCAGAATTTCAAGTGTTGTGGTTTTTTTTCAACAAGGGAATTTCATTTTTTTTCAAATATCAACTTTATTCAACAGTAGAATATAAATACTTGAGAAAAATATGTTTTATCATTTTACTTAGAGAAGTTATTTTTTGAAAACATGTTTAAACTTGCTGGAGTGACTGACACTGTTGGAGAAAGAATTGAAACCAAACTTGTATAATCTGTGTCATTTTCAAGATGACCAACAGAATTCACTAACATTACATACTGGACATTGTCAAGGGATTATTATTTGTTTATAATGAGTATTATATAAAAATGCTATAAACCCATGGTCATTGAAAATGTCGAAAATTAAAGTAACTTAATTTTACACTATAGTAATGCAATAAGACTGACTAGTCTACATTCAAACTGATATGTTCATCTTTTTTTTTTAAAAAAAAGAGGCTAAGTGAAATGATAACACAAAATCTAAAGGATTAAATCAGTTCGATTGTTTGGGAGATAAAAAAATGACAAATGGAAACTATTAAATGAATGGGTCTAATGCTCTGACTGATTAATATAGATATTGTGGAATGAGAACTGCCCATGAAGTCATGTATAATGATTGAAGCCACCAATTAGAGAACCATATCGAAATATAAAATAGCCAACCAAGAATAGTTGGTCTTTTATGCAATAAAAATAACATTCTTTTGTTTACAAAATATGTTACTAGATAGGCAAAAACAAGTGAACAAGATTGGTTTTATAGGTCGTTGACTCTCCTATAAGATGTTGATATTTCTGGTTTGTCTCATATGTACTTCTATTTTTATATATAGAGATCATTTTTCTTTTTTGTCTATTGGCTGCAACTGTACTAGTGATATAAAACTGAGGATTAAGAATAAATTTGATTTAAACTGGATATTTATCACAAACTTTGAATTGTAAAAATGTTAGCACTGAAATTTTTTTTTATTCTATAATTGAGACCGTCAAAAGTTCTCATGAGCACATTACAAACCACTGTTTATGGGATTAGTTAGAAGTTATATGGCTAGTTTATACGAACTATTGAACATTTGGTTTATTTATCATTTATGTTTTAGTGATTTAATGTTACATTTTCGAATTTCATGTTAAGATTTAGTGTTGAATTAACAGTAAATAGAAAGGAAATTTATGTTTACTGAAGATAAGCTTTGAACCACTAGTC
This sequence comes from Schistosoma turkestanicum, assembly GCA_944470395.2. Lineage (NCBI taxonomy): Eukaryota > Metazoa > Platyhelminthes > Trematoda > Strigeidida > Schistosomatidae > Schistosoma > Schistosoma turkestanicum. Next base: position 21,375,531 of record OX103971.1, read on the forward strand.
AGTGCTTCATTTATTTCAATCTAGTTTTTATTTTTACTAAAATTAAAAGATTTTATTTTTCAAATATCCTATTACATTCTTATATGATGCAGTCTTTCTCTAATCATTGTTGTAGGTAAAGTTCCAATTCTTGAGGCTCCCTAAAATCTATTTCTGTTTAGTTCTCACAGCTGTTCATGTTTTTAGTGATAGAAATATAGCACATTATTCACTTGTTCAGTCCCTAACTCAAAGTAACATAGCTTTGCAACAAATTTCATCTGGCTTTGAACATTATTCTGTATAGTGGTTCTTTTCATCGAAATCATTTACTGAAACTATACATTTGTATTAATAGTTATTTAATAAATATATAAGTCTATAGAATGATAGAAGAAATTGCCTTAAATATCACAAGTAAGTGATTTCATTGAAACAAAAAATATATTCTTCCCTAAATCCCGTTTAGTTTTATTCACTGACACAATGGATTACATGAATTGTCAAATCATTGTTGTATACGAAATAAGTAATGCATTTATGCTGTTTTATTCTATTGACTCATTAATCAATTGAAAATTGAATTACCTGACTTTGAGCTACAGTAAATGGTTAATGTTTGAATGAAAATAAACTCTCGTATAGGTATTCCCTTTGTAGAATGTCAGTATACATTATTAAACTAGAACATTTAAAAAAATTGATTTCATTTTCATTAAACTCTTCATTGATAATATCATGACAATGAAATGCTAGCAGTTTTCGTGCAAAAGGTTTCGGTGGAATTGAGAATTCATGCCCTGATCTATTTAGTCCAATTCTGAAAATTGTATGCTTTCTTATTCTAAAAATTAAGAAGTAATGTTCAAATTTAAAGATAATGTGTTGCAAAGCTGTATTAGTTTGAGTAAGGGACTGAACAAGAGAATGACGTGCGATGCTCCTATCATTAAAAACATGAACAGCTGTAAGACTTAGCCAGAAATAAACTTTTGGGGAGCTTTAAGAATTAAAACTTAACCTAAAGCAAGTGTGTCATATAGGAACCTTCAAAAAACACTATCTTTAACAATTAGGTAGAATAAAATATTTCATTCATACTCCACCATTCATATATAAGCACTAAAATTGACATTCATGTTTCATCTCAATATCAGATACCTTAAAGTCATAGCACGATCCATAGAGTGCTTGTTGTGGTCAAATGAAGACAAGTATTGCAAGACTCATGTAACACTGAATTTAATTGTCCATTAAAATCTATATAAATTTTGCATATATTAAATATTTACCAGTCCCTTTCATAAGCAACTCATATAATAACGATCATAAAGTCATACAATAAAAAAGTCGAATAATAATTACTTCTGACTATGCTAGTGAACTACACTGAACACGTGTCACTACCACAAACATCTGTGAGCAGATTCAACATTTCTTCAATATAATTTCACTTTAAGTGTTTTGATTTGTATTTTATGATCATAGTCAATTGAAATCGGTAATTATTATATGATTTTAGACTGTTCGTTTTTTCTTTGATGAGTTTACTATTTAAATAAAAAGGAAATTAACTTTCCTATTTAGTTTTTTTTTTAAATAAAACATAAGATTTAATCAAATGAATTTTTATGTGAACAGCTTTAATAGCCATTTGAGTAGTCATAAATCAAACAAAACCAAATTGAAGTCTGATAACAACAAGGTAGAGAAATAAGCAACGTAAATCATCGAAGTTGATGTACTATTGTTCAGTCTTTAACTGTCAGACTGCCAGTGACTGTATGATATGTATCTAAGGTAGTTTGGTGAAGATGTTGAGTAAACAATAATCGATACTAGGTTTCTTCACCTTTCATTTTAATGACCAAAACCAATTATTGTAAAATGCTGTAATGTTTTTAGTTGGAAAAGTTATTTGATTCTATAATCCACTTCAATAGAGTGAATTGTATCTAAAATAATTTTTCTAGAAACGGTTTCGCTGTTGAAATAAACTTTACATTGTAGCTATTTTTTGCATTTAGACATAACTAAGTGGGAGATTTTTTTAATAGATAGATTAACTTTATTTGTTATTTACTTCGTTTCTCGTTCAGCATTATTTATCAGTGAATGACTTTGCAGGTATTTAGAAATGTTTCCACAAATCTGTACAACTAAATTATTATCACTTGTTGACTTGTGACAAACTTATCGGTTGATCTTCTAGTGTTTTGAAGGAAACCTTGACTTATTGATTTAGTCAAGTTAGAGATGAAAAAGCGATATTATTAGTGAAAATAAGTTGAAGATCTTGTTACACCATACTCTAACCAAAAAAGAAAATATGAACCAGAGGTTAACTGAGCTTACCACGATATTTGAAGGTCATATTATGATCATGATGATCTGCAGTTAGAAGAAATAAGAAGCAATCTGATGCAAATCATCGTCTTTGTAAGATTTTATTACTTGAGGGAGTAACTACATGGATACTTGATTTAAGGCTGCTTGCATCTAATGAAAAAAATGAAACAAATGACTGTTTTTCTGTGTAGATCACTTCTCAATATTTGCAATGTTTGGTACATGATCGAAATTCAACATAAATACCTGTTGCTTTATTTCTTAGATATGATTATCTAATATTTACCAAATATTATATTGATTTTTATACAATAATGACTTTGTATGGTTACGAGATACTTAATGAATCCATGCCAATGCATTAGTCTTCTATCCTAAAAGAATATCCCTCCTTAATTTAATGTCATAAAAAGGAACTGAATTAAGGAATAGAAAACCAAATGTTTATTGGTAACTGATACATAGACAAACCTTCCAGTTCCCAAACTGATTCAAGTTAAATGGACTTCAAAGTTACAAAACCAAGATGACTATTAGTTATTTAAGCCTTTAAGTAAAACTTCCATGATTAATGGAATATGCAGAGTAAAAATAATGTCAAACTGATCAATCAAGTTCAAAGCATTTAAGGTAACTATTTATATAGAATTAATCACTACCAACTGAACTTCTAATTTTCATTGATAATGATAGTTAACAATGATGATGTAAATGTGAAACTTCAATGATTATTGTTATATGACAATGTAAAGTATACAAAATGTATTAGTTACATTTAATAATTATCTCAACAATTTTTATCATTAAAAAATTATATTCAATGTGTTTCTCAATGGTGAAATAAACTTACTTCTACAGTTAATTTTATAAGTACATTGATGTGTATTCACATATATCGATAAGAGATTAGTGATTTCGCACATTGAAATCATCAATCAATGATTGTTAGACCACCATTAGGAACCTGGAAGCTCTGGATGGCTGTTTCGTTTACTGGTGACCAGCTTCGTGAGCGAATTCTTGGAGTTCTAGTGAGAAGACCTGATTTGTGGAGTTCAACCTTGTCGGGTGTAGGGAGTAACTACCAAAGACAAATGGATGAGGTGACGCAAAATCTCTAGATTGATCAGAGTTAGACATTAACACCGTTGGATGCCTGCTCAGTGGTCCATAGGTTAGGCGTTCGCGCACAAGACCGCAGGTCCCGGGTTCGAATCCTGTGAGGTGGAGGAATCATGGATGCGCACTGCTGATCAGTCTCATACCGGGATTAAATGGTCGTTCAGTGCTTCCAGATTTCTAATGGTGGTTTAACAACAATTGATTGGTGATTACATTAAAATACCTTGCTCATTTATAATTTGTAAATTGTCGACAATAGTATTTTTAAGAAAACTATAAAAGAGTTTTATGTCATAACAAATTTTCATTTGGATAATGTTTGGATTTCTAATTAATTATTGAAGGAGTTCATTTCAGATTTATTTATCCAACTAAACAGAATCATTGATCAGTGATTGATTTCACCTGTTTCTAGAGTATTTTGTTTGGTTCTGGAAACCAGCTAATATCAATAAGATATTCCTTTGTAATAGGTGGATGCTATCAGCTTTTTTCTCATATAAATTTTCAGTGATGAGAGATTAAGCAGATAGAATTTTGCGCAAAAATTTATCCTTATAAATTAATGAAATAAAATGTCATGCCGTCACTTGTATCTTATAACTCGGCTCACACTGTTATCTACTTTATATAAACTTAACTGTATTCAATATTTATTTCGTCATCACTGTCCTGTAATTATTCAAGGATATGATTTATGAACAGTAGTAAACTTCGAAAATATGTTCTGTCACAAATTAACAAAACCTATAGATCCATTAAAATTCAAGAAGCGCCTCATTTTGCATCGAGACTTATTACTAGTCTACATTCTTTAATATAACACCGATTCACACACTGGTTCCTCAGGTCTCATAAAGAAGCATAACGTATTCGTAATTCACTGATCCGAAATCCAATGATCCTCATTTATAGTTTTCATCTCTTTGAGATATAAAGTGACAATCATTCAATATAAACAGTGATACCTTCCTCACCTACCTATGATAACAGTTTTGTTAATCTATAAAACATATTTCTGTGGATTATTATTGACCGGAAAAAAATGTAACATTTAAAAAATCGTCTAAAGTCAGAATAAAACTAAAGAATAAAACAAAACTCTAAACTCCATTGGAAATTAACATTTATATGTTGTATCCTAAAGAAGATTTCACTTCTGACTATAAGCAAAAATAGTAACTGAAAATTTCCCAATGGAATTATTATTCATTTCAGTATTGACGATAATTAGATTCTTCTGATGAAATGATAACTGTTTAAGCCAAACATGAAATGATTCGAAAGTTTTAACAGAGGAATTTTTTGTAATCTAATATTAACAACGTATCTTATTTCTCGTTAAAATGTCATATTAAACAATTTACTGTATAAATTTATCTTACAGCATTGTATTTTCAATCGTTATTATTCAGAAGTCATAAATTATCTTCATTCAAACGCATTAAACTTTATATCAGCGATAAATATTTAAAATAATGTCGACAGACACATGGATTTCTCCACATTGTGAACTCAGTCATCTTGTTGACATGACACCATCGTCATCATCATCATCATCTTCACCATCATTATACAACAACGTAAATATGATGCAACAATTTTCAAATGTGTTTAGTAAATTTCATTCATCTGAAACAAATTCATGCATTATTTCCACAAAATCTAAAGATCCCTACTTGTACAATAATTATTTGAGTCAAACATTAATGAATCAGTGTATTACTACTAATGAACATCAAATACAAGATCATAATAATAGTAATTTACAATTATTTCAAGAATTTTTTCATAAATTTTTAAAAACTTTACCACAATTTGATATGTTACAAAAATCATTCAACAATTATGAATTATCTTCAGATAGATCTATTCAAGATTTAACCATGAATCGTGGTAGTGGACAATGTGAGTTGAATATATCCGATTTCAATTGTAGCAATACGACACTAGGTACATTGCCAAGTAGTCCATTGGAAAAATCTAGTCCACATGATTCTAGTCTAGGTTATTCTCAGCATTTTTCAACAGATAATAATAAATCTCATACAGAGAACCAACCATTGAGTCATCAAATTAAAGAAATTGAAATTGAAAAAAATACTAGTGATTTTCATAATAAGGAATTCTTCGGTAAATTAGGTAATGAAGAAAAGTATCAAATCAGTAGTGAGATGAATGGATTCTGCTGTAATTCAGATCATATTAAAATGAATAAAACAAGTAATTTATATACCACTCTACCTAATGAATCAATATTGAACAGTAGATATTCTGTCAGTGGTAATATCAGACAAGATTATGGATCCCCTAATGAAAAATTAACCAGTCATATTCCTGATCAATGTCGACATTGCTCGGAACATACTCATGAACAGTCGACTGATGAACATCATGCTATCAATTTGTCAATGAAAAATGGAAATTTCTTTAAAACAATACCCACTGCACAATCTGAAAAGACAGATCATCATAATACAGAAATGAATGATGCTTCATTGTCAAATCCAGCAGTTTATGAATACTACCATAAATTAATACAACTCAATTATTTTGAATGGTTTCGATATCTTCTTTATCAATCGTCACAAATAACAGGAAACTCGTCTACATCAAGTCCTATTCCTCATTTATTTCATAATAATCATATTCATTATCAAAATAATAATAAATCCTGTGATGTGAATAGCTTAAACAATATTAACTCTAGTTTTCGTATCAGCCACTATTCAAAAGATACTGAAAATACAAACAAATTCGGATGTTATCATTCTAGTGAATCGGTTTCAAATAATTCAGATATACGAGGATCTAATTATTCATATGATTTGTCTAATTTACCTGGTCATATACAGTCTAACTTCTCAGTTAATAACTATCAAACTATGTTGTTAAATCGTCTTTCAACGATTACATCAACAACACCTCCACTACAATCCTATTCACCAGTTCAAATGACTCATGCTGGTCTTCATTCAATAACAAAAGATACTTCAAAGTTAGTCAATGTTTGTAATATAAAAGCAAAGAGCTATTCTGTCAATCCAACTATTTCAAAATGTACTAATACAAAAAATATTGATCGTACAACAATTCTCAATGGATCGAATAGTTATGCTTGTAAACTCTGTTCCAAAGTTTATACACAAGCATCTGCTTTGAAAATGCATGTACGTACTCATACATTACCATGTCGATGTACACATTGTGGTAAGTCATTTTCACGTAAATGGCTACTGAAAGGACATGAACGTACACATACTGGTGAAAGACCATATTCATGCACTGTTTGTAGTCGATCATTTGCAGATCGATCCAACTTAAGAGCACATATGCAAACACATCAACGTGAAAAACGATACTCTTGTCCACATTGTCCACGTTCATTTTCACGTATGGGTCTTTTGAATAAACATATGCTACAATGTAGTCAAACTACAGAATCAAATCATCGTACTAACAATCGAAAAACTAACACGAATACAATTAGAACACATAATTCTTATCTTCCCATTAAATTTGCTTGATCCGAAATATTCTATTGAAATCATCACTAATTTGATTAAACTAATGAACAATTTTTTTAAATAGGAAAAATACCTTACTGAACAGTTGTTTGATTATTTGTATTTACTAATGAACAACACAGTTTAGATAAGATCAAATCTGTAGAAGTAGATATGTAGATATTTTTTTTTCAATTCATCCTATAAATAATCTCTGTACACATGTATATCTAATGATTATTACCATTTCTGACCTATTTTTCATCTTAGTTTCATGTCATGTAGATTGTGTTTTTTCTTCTTTTTTTCTTCATATAAAAGAGAGGTAGTTCAGTCATTTTACATAAAAATGAATACATTTCATTTCATTTCGTTTACTTGATATCAATGTACAGATACAATAAATTGTCATGAATTATGTAAAATATAGAATTGATTTTTAACGATTTCTTATTGTTGTTATCAGTAATAATTGGAGTGTATATTACTTACTACTTAACGCACAAGTTAATAATAAGTCATTTTTTTCAAGAAATAAAAGATTTAGGAAATTCGTGAAACTCTGTTCCGGTAAAATCGAATGCATTAATTAACTTTCATGAAGTTGTGATAAAGAGTTGCTGAGACGATCTAAGACTAAGGTGAAGTGATTGTCTTTTTTTCTTGTTAGCTTTAAATGACTTTTTAATTGGTGTAATTTCAAGATGAAATTCGCCTCAGTTTTTTAATTGACATGGGAAAGTAATATTGGATGCGTAATTTACAGGTTTCAAGCAGAATCATGTATACAGTATTCATGTCTGTGGATATCACTGTCATGAATAATTTTCATAATTCAAAAGAAGTTTACATTCAGATGTAATATTATAGAATGTACTACAGTGCTATTTTCTGATCATAAAATACTGTTAAAACAAATTTACAGAGTTGGTTTGAACTGGTTAAATGTCCTATACTAGATCTAAACAGTAGTCAAATATTGTCTGGGCTTTTAGTGACACTCTAAATGATATCGATTTGTGATAAATACTACTTACAAAACAAGGCGATCTGCATATGACTGCCATCGACTTTAGAAAGTTTATAAATTTAATACTAATGACAGTTAAAAAAAAATCAAAGTTACACATTTTTGAAAGCATGAATCGATCAATGTAAAACCACCATTAGAAATCTGGAAGCACTGGACGGCTGTTTCGTCCTGCTGTGGGACTCATGGATGCGCACTGCTGATGAGTCCGATACCAGGACGTAACGGCTGTTCAGTGCCTCCATGTTTCTAATTGTGGGCTAGCATTGATTGAATCATGGTTTCAAAAATTTGTAACTTAACAATCTTCACAACCCCAAAGAAATTTTTAAAATATTATTTCACTAGTACATTTCGAAATTATGTTTTAGAAATTTCCTATTTTGTTCAACAGGTTGTAAGAACAAGGCAAGTTCAAATGAAATAAATATATATGCTGCTTACTACTTATAAACGATCTTGTACGTAGATTCCCACACAAGGGTATGATTCATAAAAAAATAGTCAGAGAACTAATAATAGTTTTTAATTGAATATTTACATAAAATACCTTAACTCCATCAGTTTGAGAATGTCTCTCAATCTTAACGAGAAAAAAGAAACAAGTTAAAAAGAAATTCCTACCGTCTAGTTAAAAAGTAAACGAGACCAATAAATTATCATCCATTCGAATAGCATCAAGAATTTATTCTATTGTATAGAAATCAACTTTGAAATTAATTGCTAGCAATTTTTACTGACAGATAATTTATACCTAATATACATCTTTATTCAATATTTAAAAAAAATTCAATAAATAAACTTGTTTAAATAGAATTTCATTTATTTTTCGTTTTCTGTATATAACTAATATTTGACATGCCTCCTAATACAATCACAATCTGTGTTGATTGAAATCAACTTAGCATTTGTCTATCATAATGAATGAATCCAGGTAAATTATCTCTATAGAAAACACACCTGTACAAAGAATAAATTTTCGATTCTTTCAACCGCTTCTTTATGAATAATTGGAACCAGAGCATTTTTCTTATAGAGAAAACAAAATGATTGCGTGCTAAAACAATGTGACATTAATTTTTACTGCTATTATTGTTATTCATCTCTTCAATAGATATCGTCATGTTTTCATCTATAAATAGTTACATGCAAAGATATATATATATATATATATATATATATATATATATATATATATAAATATTTGCCTCCTATTGGACAAATGTATAAATGAATAGACTATTTAGAATTCCATCCGATATATATGAGTATTTGTGTAAATATATACATATATGAACGTGCGTGTGATTGACTATAACCACAAAAGAAAGTGGTTATTTTTCGATTAAATGATTATTATTACAATATTTTATAATTCTCAATAATAAGTTTTTCCATTGTAAAAGTGAAAGTTATAATTGGTCGATATACATACACAGACATACATACACAAGTACAAATGATATGACTTTCTAGAATTTGAATTCTCCTCAGTTAGATTAGATTGACGGTAAAATAAGAGAAAAGATCATAATAAACAATATTACCTTGTTTGTTGTATAACGCAGGTGTAGTAACTTTTATATTAAACAAGTGAATAGAATAAAACAATATATTTATAGATATATATTATTCAAATATTCGCCAAATCATTCAACTATGAATCGTGCAAATAATTTAATATCTGTTCAGGTGGTCTGGTTGTTGTTGTTTTTGTTGTTGAGAGAAGGTTAAAAATTAGGATAATGGTTTAGAAATCTAGTTATAAGGTGTATAAGTATCAGTGAATACAAATGAAATTTATCTGTAAATGCTTATGAACATAACTCATGAGATTTAAGAATAAAGGGGAATAGTTACGTAAACATGTTATTCGTCACTTATCGATCGGAACCTATTTATTTATTTGTTTAGACTATGAACTGCCATGATTTCATTGTTCCATGCAGATGAACTTCTATTTGATTGATTTCTAACAAAGAGTTCCCATTAGAAAAGAAGAGATAGGTTTACTTCGGTGGAATTCTAACAAACCCCATAGAATGAATTAAATATTATTGAAATGTTCGAGTTCTATTGCCATACTCTGTTTCCTGGATAAATTTGTTACAGTTTGATGCTCACATCTTATCAATTTAATAAACTCTCCATTATGAAATCGTTTTTCATTGATATTTTCTTAATTTTTTGAAAGAAAGACTTTGCAGTGGTAGTTTGAATCTTCCTATTGATTGCTAAGATCAGTTTTATTTGATATATGTACATCTAGTACTTATTTCCTCAATATGGCTATTAAGTCACATACATTACAAACAGAGATGTATTAAAATATATCCCAGTGCATTAGTCAGTAGCTATCTGAACTCAGAGCTAAGTGAGTAATATGAAATGAACTGTGCTAGGTTCGAGTCCCGGATTGGTGTTCAAGTGTGAGATGCAAGTGCACCAGCTGACAAGTCCCAAATGAGAATAAAAGCTTGTCCAGAATTCCACTCCTAGCCATCATTCATCTCTGCTTAAAACAATAAGTGAGTAAGAAATCTGCAAATAAAACCAATAGTTTCCCTTTTCATGCAATAATATACTTTAAAACTGCATTACGGAATGCCAGTTAATTTGGTTAGTGGCAAGTAGTAGAACCCAGGAATAACGTTTCTTCCTATTTGGGACTCGGCGGGATGAACCTAGAGAATACTGTATAAGATTTAAGTTTTTAATAATACAAATACGAGGACAACTTATTACAGAGAAATACAGCTTACTGGTTAATTGTGGAAAAGATGTGAAATAGTTTTGAAGGTACTGGTAACTAAATGCTTCATTGTATGTTGTAGTCTCAAAAAATACTTTTGATTTCTCAATATAAACAAATTACTGATTGCTTTTAATACAATACTTTTGGTAAATGGCTTGCTAATAGATGTAATACAATGATAGTCTTAAAGCTCCTGATTGGTGTTTGTAAGAATATGTTGTCAAATCAGTGTACAATTTGTGATTCCTGGCGTGTTTGTTGTGTGGATTATTAAACTATATTAAAAGAGAAAATGTTATCATACATAATCAAAGTATGTAATAAATTGCAATATTCGGAATCATATTGGTGGCTTACTAACCTGTTAAATACAATATCGTTAAACTAATCTTTCAGCGGATTGTTGCTCATAATTAAAAATCAACCAAGCAGGTCTATAATAAACTGAATGAGGGAAAACTAGTCACTGTCTGTTTTAGTCACATTAAACTCTCAGGAGTGATTCGGTACCATATGAGAACTGAAGTATACTATTACATAATTCCCTATGAGGGGTTGCATTTGACTGGGCAACTCTTTGTTATCAGATGTCCATCATGAAACTATTGACATCACTTCCAAATCCGAGTCCTTATTAGTCCTAGGAACATAATGATTTTGAGGGGTTAGGTTTTAAAAACTATAGCGGTTTGTTTTTTAACTCTAAAACTCTAATGATCGTAGAATTTTATGCACACTTTTGGTAACAAAAATAATCATGTAATAAAATAACTAAATGGGAGATTCTTTCAAAGAAAAAATGGATTCTGAATTTAGATTCATAGATTCTCCTTCCAGGAACCAATTTTTTCAGACCATAGTCAGGCCTAACTTGCTCTTCGGTAATTAATTACTATTCAAAACTAGATGGTTTTACAATTACTTTAATAGATCAGTTTCTCACACTGACCATACATTCACATTTGCTGACAAATAAACAAAAACCTGTTTCTGAAAATAGCTTAACGTAATAAATTAGTTCTAAGAAATATTCTCTGATTGCATTATCCAGAAAGAAAAGAAAAATACTAAAAACATATTATTCTCTTGGGTATTTGAGTATCTACTAATGTCAAATACAATCACACTACACAACATATAAAATGACAAACAATGTTGTTGTAAATATTCACTAAGAATTACAACTGTGTGGAAAAGAAAGATGGAAAAGCAGGGAATTTTTTTTAATTAGTCCTTAGATAATGTATTCATGGTGTCTACTCTAACTTACTCCAATCTTAAGCTCCAGTATTAACCTATTTTTGAATGAATGCATAAATAAATAAATCGTGAAAAAAAGATAAAAGCCGAAGCTTTACTTATTTTTATTTTGTTCAAACTAATGAAAAATAAATGTGAACTGACTTTAAATCCTCTCGTTTCTATTTATCTCCCAATTTGTATGTGTGCGTGTGTGTGTGTGTGTACAATGCAGCATATCATCTTTCAAATAAACAATTGGATACCTGATAAAAATGAATGTTGACAAATATTAACATTATTAGTATTTGGGATGGATATGTGTATAAAATCTAAGGTGTGAAAGAAAGTGAAACCATTAAAGTGGACTTAACTAACTTACTATCTTAGAGTGAGTGATTAAATGATAATTGGATACTTTAAGTAACAAAACAAAGGTGAGATGCTTCAGTATAACAGTGATTCTTAATTACATACACACCCAGTGGTGGACATGTTACGTTAGAAAAAAAAAAAAAAAATATATATATATATATATAATAAAAGGATAGATAAAATGAGGGAAAAAAAATTGGAGACTAGATGTTTTTGTTTTCACTCATCCTGTACTCCTTTTTCTCACTTACTCTTGTTTTCTGTTTGTCATTTTTATGCTAATTGTGTTGATATGTTTGTATGGCGCTAAATTTATCATTTGAAATCTCCCAAAAAAAAGAAAAAGAATGTGATAATTATACAAGAATAAATGAAAAGTGTTTGGACACATGCTAATTCGTTTTGAATTTCAAATAGCAGCGATGATTGTAATGGTTTTTACAGTGTGTTTATGTGTAGAAGAGAACGAGAGAGAGAGAGAGAGATAGAGAGGTGAAGAAGTGAAGAAATAACTAAGCTAGTAAGATAATCCTTTTCCACTGTCGTCATGATGAAAACGTAGAAAAAGTCAAAATATGTAAATAATCAAGAAAAAAAGTGGAATAATAAAGTTTTCGACAAATTGCATTTACAAAAATCAAGGAATATCCGTTATCTCTTGCTTTCTGAAACTATGCTTTCAATAACTTCATACGTAGTATGTTAAACTCCTTAACAATATTCAATATCTTCACTTGTCATTTCAACTGTAAAGTGAATTCTTATTGAAAACTATCTTATGAATTCAGGTTATGATCTTTGAATTGGTGATGATAACTAGAGAGTATGGTTGCTGGTCGATTGCCATTTACACATGACTGTAGATATTTTTGGTAGGTTCAAGGTAGTCTACACAAGGAATTATCATTGAACCTGTTTAGAAATGAAATCGTCAGGAGTGGATTCGAATGAAGGCGGAACTATTCAGACAAAATATGATTGCTGAAACTAACTAGTGAGGAATATTTTTAGATAAAATCATTTTATGGGACTAGAGAGATGTGTAGATCAGCCCATATGATACTTAACAGCCAAACTGGCTATTTAACAGTAGCTGCTGTCAGAAACTAAAATTTGAATCATATACTGAAGGTTTCCAACTGGGACTGTTGACTAAAATGTTAGGTGGCTGAAAAAACTACACATATGAGGGTAATTTCAAATGACTTATTCAACATTCAACACAGGCTATAAGTTATACTTTCTTTTAACTAAACAAATATTTTGAACTATTTCAAGCGATTTGTATTACTGAAGATAATCTTGTTTTTAAACAGTGCAATTGTGTTCATTCAAAATAGCATTTCTGAAAGAGTAAATTAACATTTTATAGTACAAAAATGCAACACCTATAGTTTGTATGATCACAAATCTTTGACGATTTCATTTCACTATATATTCAAACTGTTATGAGTGAGATTTCATCTCATGTATTTAACAACATTGACTTTGGTTATTATCAACTGAATTTCAACAGTCATCTTTTATGTAAACAATAAAGGAGGAAAACTTGATTGCACTTATTCATATATAAAGACGATAAACTTTAACAATTTTAACCACTGATTACTTTCGAATCAGAAGTTTCCAGATTGATTGTACAATTTGATCAAAAGACTGAAAGGCAGAGTTAAATTCATACTCATTAAAAAAAACTTTTAAATTCTTTTTAGTCGATAACATTCCCTAATTGCTACGGCTTAAATACTAAAAATATCAAGAAATTATGAGTTATCGTGACAAAGTTGTTAAAGCAATCGTAAAAGTAAGTGTTAGGGATGTTAGATCCCCAGAACTCGCTTGATAAATGCCTTATCCTGGATTTCACGTTTGCGAGCATGGGCTGATCAGTTGACCTTGAGATTTCATTTCCCACCAGGAAAATCCTTGGGTGTGATTGGCTGTTGTGTATTTTAGTGTGCTATTTTCGTAACTGTCCCAAGGACGTTTCTGCGATGTATAAATAAACGAGAGTTGTGTGCTTGATTGTATTGTGATTGCCGAGTGTTTGTAGAATATACTTTCTACGCTTACAAAGCCTTCTGTCTTCAGCTTGGGATTCAAGGTAGCCTATCTGGACGCTGGTAATTGTCTCATTTGTGTTTATCGACTAAGGTGAACTCGTAATAGCTTCAAGCGTACCTAGTGACGAACATATCAGTAAGAATGATATTTACCTGTCCATTATGTTTAAGATTTTAACTGTTAGTCACTGAACAAGTTATATAATTTATTTTAAAATTAAAATCACTTACTGTTCGTAGCTAATCAACCGCTAAAATGGAACTCTTTAGCACTAAGAAACAATGACCCACACAGGATACTTTCTAATTTTCACTGTTTGTTTAACTAAGATCAATCAATCATGCTTACCATGAAAATCAATAATTTCCACGACTGTTTACATGATTTATACATTGTATATCACCGACTATCTTCCCAGTTGAATGCCACTATGCATAATAATAATAATAATAATAATAATAATAACAGTTAGTAACATTTCCAAGTATCATATTATGTGACTTTACTACTCTTGATAACAAAACTACTTACTCATTATTTAAACATAGTTTAAAAGATTTCAATTCTGCTTGAATGAGTATTTGAAAGTTGTACTATAAAATGTTTCATACAAAATATTATTAAAGTGATGAATACGATTCTCATACAGTATGTGAATGAATTTATGTGTTTACTCTAAATTGAATTAAGATAAGATTGGAATAATAGACAATTAATTATTCAAAACAAACAACTTAATGACATTTGATATTAAAATCTAGAATACATTAAATGAACAGAGTCTAACAAAAAAAACAAACTGAGAATAAACTTAGAACTGGGAAATCTATTAACAAGTTGTCTCATACAGTTCAAAGTCTCTAATCCCAAATAGTCATACTTGTTAAGTATCCTTACAAACCTTGGCTTGTAACACTATCCTCAGTAGACGATTCATCTTTACTATGAAATAGAATTTTTTTTACAAACAAGTGAAATGAAATCACTATTTTAATATAGATTTTCATTGTGATGTGAATACATCGCTACTGCATTCATCAATAAAAATGCAGAAAAAACAAACGTTCAGTTTTAATATTGTTTTTTTTCTCAAAAAAGAAAACCCACATACATCACGTGTATTAAAGTCAGTATTCAACACATGCATTAAACACGTACAAAAATATGCACATATTTTCAATAGAAATATTATTGAATAAAAAAAGAAACTGAAAACTATTCAATCTGTCACCTTGTATCATTGTCACATTACGATAATTTCTTATATGTGAAAAGGATGATTAATGCATACACAATACTACTTATCGCATAGATTTACACCACTATTGAAAACTTACTGCCTACATGAATAGTACAAATAGACATTAATAATAATAATGTGTTGTTTTGTGGTCAAAAATACTTTTGTATTTTCTGATGACGCCATTATATCAGAAAAGCTTATTAAATAAACTGGTTAATCAACGTCATTAAAGTCAAATTAAAATTTTAATCACGATTAATTGTTTACAATCAAATTTTTCAAGTTGAAATTTCGTTCCAAAAATACTCTACAAAGTATACACCTGAATAATAATTTTGTAATCAAGATTTAATCATTATTCAGAGTAAAAATTGTTAGGTTCGTCACTAATTACGCTTGAAACTATTACGGGTTCACCTTAGCCGATAAACGTGAATGAGACAATGAAGGAGTGTCCAGGTAGGCTACCTTGATCCGAAACAGCTAAGAGAAGTCTTGATATAGCGTAGAAAGTATATTCTACAAACATCCAACAAGCACAGTGTAATCAAGCACACAAGTTTCGTTTATTCATGCATCATAGAAGCGTCCTTGGAACAGTCATAAAAATAGCACACTAAAATACACAGCAGCCAATCACACCCAAGGAGTTTCCTGGTGGGAAATGAAATCTCAAGGTCAATTGATCAGCCCGTGCTCGCAAACGTGAAATCCAAAATAAGTCATTTATCAAGCGAGTTCTGGGGATCTAACATGTTCAACAAAAATAAAAGTAAGTAAATTTTTAAATATAAAATAGTGTTGAACTCTAAAATTTCTAGTTAAAATTATTTGATTATTAAGGTGAGCATTTTAGTTCATAAAACAAATTATTACTCACCTTAAAAGACGGAATAACTCATCACAGTATGATTTGACTAAGTTCAAATATAGACATGTCAGGTAACTAACTGTCCATGGCTTAATGAACTAGTTAATAATCCTGAAGATTTCCAGTTCACTATTAACAAGTATGTAGTCTTTGAAGGCTGATGAACTGTATTTTTTCTATATATATAAACAACACTATATATTATCTAATGTACTAATTGATATCTATTGTTAATTCCGTTTTCATAGTCTGTAATGTCGATTTCAGCCCCTAATCGAATGTAAAAACTTCCGAATTACTGTTTTTTTTCAGTTACATGCATTAAAACAAAATCCCTAGATCAATCAGAGTTATTAACACCGTTGGATGCCGGCTCAGTGGCCCAACGGTAAGGCGTCCGCGCACAATACCGAAGGTCCCACTTTCGAATCCTGCGAGGTGCGGGAGTCGTGGATGCACACTGATGATGAGTCCCATACTAGGACGAAACGGTCATCCAGTTTCCATTGGTGGTCTAACAATCATTAATCGATGATTTCAAATGTGTAAAAACACTAATCGCCAGAACTCTAATTGAAAATATTAAAAACAAGTTGTATACTATAATATTACCTTGGAAATTAATGATTCAGAAAATTTGTACTGAACAATGAGAAGATGTAGTTGATATGAAAAATTATGATGTATTTGTACTACCCATTTCCAACACATTCTGGTCACACACACATATATACTTGTCAGAGCATGTTATATGAAAATTAACAAAGGTCAATTTTAAATAAAAGTTCAAATAAACAGAAGGTGATAATTGTAAATAAATATAGGAGAAAGAGAGAGAGAGAGAAAATTAACATCTACGTTTTCTTATTGTGCTATCAAAATTTATAAAAGCGACGAATTGTTTTGGATTTAAAGAAAAAAAGTTGACTTTACGCTATTGATTGAATCTGCTCTACAAACTCATCATCAATATCATGAATATTTATAGTTCTAATGATGTTAGTTTCATTGGTGAATAAAGTCCAGTTATTAACTTCGAATATATTGTTTTCCCAATCGGTTTCTAAGTCCAGCTACCTGTCATAACTAAGTGGAGTAGACTATCTAGCAATCAAAATTTGCATCGCTTGATATTGATTGGTATTAAAAGTATAGTGACCAGCTGAACTCGTTCAAAACCTGTTAAAAACATATTCAATACATGTTTCAAGAAATAAATTTTTTTATCCAATGACAATGTTTTCACACACTGAAATCATGAATCAATCATTGTTAGAGCATCGTTTGAAACCTGGAAACACAGAACGGCCACTTCATGTAACAACATTGATCTCCATAACTTTAGTTGAAACATCACAATCTATTTCCATTATATTCATCTACAATGGCATTGATCTAAATGGTACGTAACAATCATTACATGATACATTCAAGTTTATCACTTCGTTCATTGGTTAATTGCATTCCATGAAGCAAGAATTCAATAAAATCAACAAGAAAATATTAGTTGAATACACCCATAGTTATGGTAATCTGTTTACAAATTTAACGCATACGTATGTCTTAGACAATAAAGCGAGAAATCAGTCAATCACTTAATTTGTATATGATTGTTTATTCTTTTGAAATATACCAGTTGTAAATAAGAAACCTAATGTCAGTCAATAAATCATAAATATTAAAATCTATTGTTCGGTGTAATTAACTGTTGAGTTCAAGTTGAGTGTCTTAATACTTTTACATTTTGGTTTTGATCTTCAGAAAGTTGTTGATCATAGATCCTTGAATTATACACACGAATATTGAATATGTATTGATTCAGAAGTAAATTTAATTACGATTTTTAGTTTATTTTTCTTCATTTGCATTTCGAAATTCAATGTATCTGTAAAATTATGATGCGCCCATCTTATAGTAATAATAAAACTTATGGATATCAAACTGCCAGTACTGAAATGTAGATCATATTACCAGAAAAATATTCACATATATTAAATGGTTATTGACATGTTATAGGTAGTTGTCATAAAACTTGTGTCCATGGTTTCATGGTGATTGGGACGCATCAGTACAGTATACCTGGAAACCTAAGGGAACTGATGTTTCTTACGGATATAGAACCAGAGTCATTCAGTATCACAGTCTCTGAGGTTATAAGTGAAATATTCGGGTTACCTTCTGTAAGACTGAAATATTTGCATTGATTAATCACTGAATAGCGATCAACTGTTGGGGACGTGAGATCACCAGAACTTATTCGGAGAAGGTCCTAATTTTGTAATTTTATTCTCAACTTTGAATTTATATGTTTTCGCTCCAGAGATGCTAAGTTGACCTTTAGCTTGCATTCCCCCTCTCGGAATGACTTTGACTGTCATTGGTTGACAGATTTTTTTAGTATGCTATTACATGGCTCTCCTAAGGGCGTTTCTATCATTGTATATTTAAATAAGCTTGATTTGTGTGCTTAGCCACCTCGTATTGTCTGGGTGCTTGTAGAATACGTTCTCCATGTCTTATCAAGACTTGGCGGGGTCCGGGTAAAATCGGATTAAAATAGCCTATCGTGTCATTGTATCGCTGATCTGCTTTCGGTTTACCGAGTAAGGTGAAGTCGTAATAGTTTCAACCATAGCACCAATGTCATATTTTTCTGTTCCTTAGTGCTGATCAAATTCCCACTAACGAATTGCAGTATGGATTCTAGTCTGTTAATCTATCTATCTAATCAACACTACTTAACAGACAAATATAAAATCGCCTACCAGTCAACATAACAATATATACATATAAAAGGTAGAACACTGAAGGGTTTACTAAGAATATTTACAACCATTTTTTGAAAAAAAGGCTAGTTTTTTTTTAAAAAGAGTTTATTGTCAGTTCATTGGTGAACTAATAATCTATTCTAATTCCTGTCTAGTATTCAAGAGGCTTTAAAACTTACTTCACCTACTTTTTTTCTTAATATTTCACGTTGACTTTTTTTCAAATTTATATAATATATATATAAATATATCACTAGAAAGGCAACAAATCATTAGACACTATTTCAACACAATCCAAAAAGAAGCATTTTAATCTAAATAAACATAATATTGCATGCGAATAAATCTAGACCATCATAATCTGCGCCATGTTATGTAAAGTAATAAAATGATTATCGAATATTAATAAATAAATAAACAGGCAAAACAAAACAAAATTCTAATTGCCAATCAAATTAAAACCAATTCATAAAATTGTTGGAACATACGCATTGACAGTAAAAGCTTTTGATAATTTATGTGTAAATGATTTAATGAAAATGATTTATAATGAAAATGTAAGCCAGTAAATAATAATCACAGCAATATTAATTTATATTCAATGACCGGTGGGCAATATAAGAACAACAACATCAACAACAACAACAACGAAAATAACGATAACCTCTTTAAATAAAATAATGAAATTTAATTTGGTTTAGTTTTTTTTTTCTCACTCATTGTGTTCATCCTTTTTATTTTTTTTCCTGTTAGTTTTGATTGTTTTTTTTTTACTTTTTAGGAAAATTGAATTAATATTGTCAATCTTATATAAATGTGGGTGTGTGTGTGTTGAAACCCCTTGATTGTCTCATTTACTTGAAGTACAACACACTATCATGCGCTCATATTGTATATAGCCCATGAAGATAATGATAATGCTCATTTATATTTCTACTATCGGACTTTCTAAGTCTTTGTATGCATATATATAGACATAGGTGTCTGTCTATAAAGCGACTTATGAAAT
This sequence comes from Schistosoma turkestanicum, assembly GCA_944470395.2. NCBI lineage: Eukaryota > Metazoa > Platyhelminthes > Trematoda > Strigeidida > Schistosomatidae > Schistosoma > Schistosoma turkestanicum. The sequence goes on from OX103971.1 coordinate 21,395,841, forward strand.
AATAAATAATAGATGATGACGAATTTTCGATTAGGTCATTTATGTTATAAGTTTGTTTGTTTGTTTTTTTTGCAAAAAGACAAGAAGAATGTGAAAAATGAATTAATTTCCGTTGTATTTTTTCAATTCTTGTCTCTCTTTCATTGTACATTAATTGATAGAAGGCTATTGATGAACAAAATATCTAAATTATCAGTTTAAAATATTCAGTTTTAAAAATAAATGAAAAAAAAAAATTATATCTATAAGTGAATATAAAGATTAAAGATTTTAGACTGAGTTTATTTGATTGCAGAATACTCTCTGCTTGAAGTAGGTACCCAGTATTGTCGATCATTGATCTCTCCGTGATGATTAGCTAAAAGTGAATATCAATTCTCGAATTAATTGTCCATCTCATATTATCAATCCCAATCAATATTTTGTTGATAACTCATTATAAAGTGGAAATAAACTCAATACATCAATTAGTTCTTATTTTGTGAATTATTTATTGAACTGGAATACTATTTATTTAATGAATATACTGAAATCATGAATCGATAAATGTTAGATCAACAATAGAATACCTAGCAGCACTAGACGACCGCCAACTCATCCTGGTATGGGACTCATCAACAGTGCACCCCCCCCCCGAGACTCTTGCTACTCACATGAATCGTGCCCAGGACCTTCGATTGAACTAAAAAAAACTTTTGTTGATCAAAAACAAGGCAATAGATTGAAAGAAAAAAACAGAATAAACAAACTTCACAATGGTCAAAACTAATCCATATTAATTTTTTTCAAAAAAGAATTCAACTTTGATGGGATAAGGTCTTAATTACTGAGAGATTTGTAAGTTAACAGTAATGACACCACTAATTATAAGTTCATATTTTCATCCCGATAAATTCTGGTTGTTTATACTATTGATTAACAAACATATCTTTCTTAGATTAAGAAGTTTCTGAAACACACTAGTAAAATGTAATACTAGATCACAAGTCAACAGTCTTGTTTATCAATATTGTTTATAGTAAACAGTTATAAATTTCTTAGAAAAATCCATTATTTTGTGAGAGTTGTTAGTTGATAGAGCTACTAAAAATGTGTGTTAGTAGTGCTAATGAGATTCAGATTCTTATAAAAAAAATTAGGATCTATAACTTCCCAAAGCATATTCTAATATAGTTACAAATTAATAGCTTCAAAATCTCACTAGATTAAATACACTGAATGATCTATCAATCTGGTTATGGTTATCGTGATACTAGGATATAAGTTAGATAGTATTTTTTTTCTGTCAAAATAACATCTATACATTGTAGAGAGATATTTCAGTTATATTAGTTTAGTTTCTTTGAAATAATAATATCTGGCTAATTTGCTTCAGATTGTATAATATTTGAATATCTCCACTAAGTGAAATGAAAAGTACAAACACCAATCAGTTGTTGTTTTTCAGTAGAAATGATGGTTAAAAAATTAATGTGAAATTCTGTTGGGGATGTTAGATCTCCAGAACTCGCTTCATACATATCTTTATTTTGGATATATATTTCATTGCCCGATCAGTTGACCTTGAGATCACATTTCCCACCAGGAAAATCCTTGGCTGTGATTGGTTACTGTGTCATTTTAGTGTGTTATTTTTGTGACTGTCCCAAGGACGTCTCTATGGAGTATAAATAAACGCAATTTGAGTGCTTGGATTCATTGTGTGCTGGCTGGGTGTTTGTAGAATATACTTTCTACACTATATCAAGACTTCTTGCTGATTCATTTTGGTCAAGGGATCACAGTAGCCTACCTGGACACTGGTTCATTGTTTTGTTCTCGTTAATCGACTAAGGTGAACTCGTAATAGTTTAAGCATACCTAGAGTTGAGCATAACAAATTCATACAAGCATTTGAATTTTGCAGAAGAATATAATTACAATGAATTTACCAAAACTTAAATGTAATATTTTCCGCTTAGAATTTGCAAATAACAATCTTACCATCCATTAATAAGGATAAAATGAAATTAAAAGTAAAAATCAAACAAACACAATCAAAGATTCCCATTTTGAAAATGTGCCATGAGTTGGGACATTGTGGTACGTGTCGATTGCACACTGATTCTCATGTGACCGACCAGTGAGCAGAGAGTTGTCCGAGTGATGATCGACCAGTTGAAGGAAGGCAGGATTGTGGATTGTTGGTGATGGGCGACCGGAGTGAGGAAGGTGTATTGGCTTTGAGGTTGGTGTGCGCGTTGTGCGTGATTGCGGAGGTGTGCAGATGTGAAAAGCACGGGACCCAGCCGGGATTCGAACCCGGGACCACTCGCACCCGAAGCGAGTATCATACCCCTAGACCACTAGGCCGTCTTCTACACCCTCAATTCTCACTACTCTCACTCAATCCAAAACAATCCCACAACTGACCATC